>CM050528.1:20408628-20751128 GCA_027563665.1 Antrozous pallidus
TGTGATTGGCAGGGTTGGATCAGACCTGGGGGCAAATGCCGGCTAAGCCCCGACTAGATGTCCTGGCCCTGGTCCCGCCTTTCCCAACTTCCGTGTGTGTGTGTGTGTGTGTGTGTGTGTGTGTGTGTGTGTGTTGTTCCCTCCATCCTTCCTTCCCTAGATCCTTTCTGCTATTGCTAATCTCTGGTGCCTCACCACCTCTACCCGCTCCTCCCCCACGTCACCAGTTCTCTGCATCGAATTCTCTCTGTTGTAAACACCTGACATGGTGTCTAACATCTTGCTTATATCTTGACGGAGACACCAGCTAAGTGACTTCGCTTCTCTGAGCCTTGGCTCCCCTATCTGCAAAATGGGGATGATAATCATCCTTCCCACTAACACGTTTGTGAGGATTGAATGAGATCATCCTCGTTAAGCCTTTGGCTCGGTTTCTGGCATCTAGTACGAATGATCTTCCCGGCCAGAGACCCTGGGCCGAGTTTCTCTCAGCAATTTAAGCAGCACAAGTAACTGTAGTTAGTTGCTCTATAGAGCCTTATTTTGCTTGGCTTTTCTGAAAAGCATTGACTTTGGGTCTGCATAGTCATGAACACCACCAGGAAAACACCTCCTCGGCCCCATCTATCAGCTTCTGCCCCTCTCCACCTGCGGAGTGGGCACGCCAGCACCTCTCTCCTCACCACCGTGCGCAGCCACGTGGACGCAGAGAAAACGCTGACCTGCTGAAGCTCTGGGGGCTCCTGAAAGCTGGTGTGTTCTCATGAAACACAAGCTCGTCGAATAAATCCATCTGTCTTAGGAGCTTCGGTCTCTGATGTCAAGTGTCATTCTATCAGGCTGTGGGCTAATTTTAGCCTTCCCCCTGACAGACTCCCAGACGTGCAATTAACACCCCAGGTCGGCCGAGATCCAGGCTCCTTTCCATTTTGCATGGTGACTGTGAGACCTTGACTGTTAGCAGTGCTCAGATTCAAAGTCCGAAAGTGCCACTACACGTGGATGTCTCCCACTCCTGCACAATTCTGGGGCTGCCACTTGTCCCTTTAAAATAAAAATCAAAGCGGTCCACATTCCCATCCCAGGTCTTGGGGGAAGCCTGTTGCCTTCTTGGGTATGTCTAAGGATTTTCGGAGGACATTGGGACTCTGATCACTTCTGTTTGGAATTCATGGCACGTCTTGCCTCCTGGAGCTGTTGTCTTCTCTTTGTCTTGCTCAGAACACAGTCCCTCTCCTCTCCGCCTCAGATCATGACCAAAATAGGCCAGCCGTGCATAGCAGACCTGCACCGAAGGTTTGGGGATGGCTGAGTGGACCACGGCTTAAGACAGAACAGGAAACAGATTGAAATGGAATGTTCGACACTGCAAGTCTCCCAGCCATTCCCCCAGAGGGACTTCCTCCTCAGCTGTCTTTCTTCCTGGGCTCCCACTGGTGCCGCGTTGCTAGGGTTCCTGGCTCCCTGATCTCTTTGTGTCTCTCATTTTGGTTTGCTGCTCAACCTCCACATTCCACATTCATGCTACTTTTGCATCGAGGGTCAAAAACATTTCCCCTCCACTGGGGTCTCTCACAGGCACACAACCATCTTTGTTTAGAAGGTCGTTTTGATGGGTGTTTTGTTGGGGGAGAGGATGAGTTTTCTGCCCATATATCCTGGGACACATCCCAAAGCTTTGAGGAGGGTGGAGCAGGACAGAGATGGGGGAAGGGAAGAGATGCCTCAGCAAGCTGGAGGGAGGCATGGGGCAAGAGTTGAAGGCCCAAGAGAGAGCCCAGTAATGGGACTGGTGATGTCTCCAGTGGCCACCAGTTATTGTGTTGCTGTGACGTCTTCTTTGTCCCCCTCCGCGGAACATCCGTGAGAGATGACACTGTAGGAAATGCTGTCCACAAGTAGGTTCTGTGAGGAGGGGAAGACGTGACGAGGCTGCGGGGGCTACAGACAACCCTGGGGCACCCGAGGTAGCACCTGTGGCACCAGGTGTGAGGACGCAGAGAGGACCAGGAGGGAACGCCACGGGAGGTGCAGACATGGCGGGACAGGAATGTTCTGGAATGCGCAGACGTCTAGAGATGTACTTCCTCAGGAGGTGGGATTAATGGCCACCTGTGACAGTCAGGATTATTCAAGGAGTTTTTAATACAGTTATTTCCAAACTGAGCAGGGGTGGGGAAACCAGTGAGAAATGGCGCTATATCCTGGGGCGGTTACCCGTGGGGTTCATTTTCCAGCAGGTCTGAAGGAGACAGTCCGGTTCTTTGCTGGGTGAATACTGCTCCTGACATCACAGCTCCCTCCCTCCCTCTCTCCCTCCCTTCTTTCCTTCCTCTCCCCCCTCCTTTCTTTCCTTCTCTCCTTCCTCCCGTTTCCTTCATTCTTCTCTTCTTCTCCTCTGTCCTTTCTCGCTGTTTTCTCTCCCCCCCCCCCCCTTTCGTTAACAAATCAGTGCTCTTGAACACCTACCATATGCTCTTGAACACCTATTATGTGCTTACCCTGGAATAAGACAGACACACTTGCCCTCATGCCTCCCTTCGTGACAGATCCATTAAACGTTTTTACAGTTAAACGAACATGTGGTCACAGAATGCCGCCACTGAATGAATATCAGAGGAGGAAAGTACCCCTCTCATTCTATGAACGAAGCAACTGAGGCGCAACCCCTCGGCCTCCTGGAGTCAGGGAGGGTCGGTCTGGAACGCAGGCCTCCCTTCTGTGCCGGTCGCTCAGCCCCAGCCCCAGGTGGTGAATTGAAACAGCAGGCTGCTCCTGCCCCGGCCGCACTGCATTGCTCTCAGCTAATTAATGATGCCCTTCTTATATAAGAGAAATCCCTGGGAGCGGTAGGAGATCAAATATTTACTTTCTCAACAAAGCGAAGTGAGTGAAATGTGGACACCTGTCTCCAGTGTGAAAGGAAGGCCTGGAGGGCTTGGATCAGGGGGAGGTGGCTCTGCAGTGCCTGCCCCCTGGCCCTGTCAGTCTTTCCTCTCTGTCTCCGTTTCTCCGCTTCTATCTCTGACAGTCTCTCTGCGTTGCTCTGCCTCCATCTCTCTGTCTCTGCCAGTTTCTGTCTTTTTCGGTCTCTCTCGATATTTGTGTGTCTCTGGGTCATCTCTCACCGGCTCCCTGGACTTCCGCCGTGGGCGCCAGCCAGACCCAGTTACTTAAATTCCCCCCCAAAGTGCCACCTTCTCCCTCGCTCACAGCTGGCACGTGTTCCCTTTTCCAGGAGCGCTGATATCTGTCCCCTCCTCCCCAATCCCGCCTCCCTTCTTCACCCTCCAGGTCTGCGTTTAAACGTCACCTGTGCTTTGAGGAGCCTGAGTTCTACCAGGACAAGGTTTTTTGAGTCAACCCTGCCGTATTCCTTGAAACTTACTTTTAAAATGGATTCCACATGATTCTTTTTTAAGATATATTTTTAAAAACTGATTTCAGTGAGGAAGGGAGAAGGAGAGAGAGATAGAAACAATAACGATGAGAGAGTATCATGGATTGGCTGCCTCCTGCATGCCCCCGAATGGGGATTGAGCCCACAGCCTCAATCTGTGAGTCAAACCGTGAACCAGAATGCTCAACCACTGAGCCACACTGGCCAGGCTTCCGCAAAACTTTAAAAGGGATTTATATGACAACTAGAGGTCCAGTGTATGAAATCTGTACATGGGTAGGGTCCCTAGGACTGACCTGTGATCAGGGCTGATCTTCCCTGGCTGCCCACAGCTGGCCCTGCCCCCTGCCACCGCCCTCTGTGTGTGGGGTGACCAGCAGGGTGATTAGGGTCCTGCTGGCACCCGCTGTAGCCTGGCACCACCCACGTCTTCTGCCACCCACCCCGGGCTATTAGGCTATTAGAGCCTGCTGGCCCGTGGGGTGGGGGGAGGGGGGAGGGGGCGGGGACAGAGGTTGGCCGCAGGCCCTGATCAGATGATTAGGGCCTGAGAGCTGGGGGAGTTCCTGCGTTGAGTGTCTGCCCCCTGGTGGTCAGTGTGCATCATAGTGACCAGTCCTTCTGTCATCTGGTCGATTTGCATGTTATGCTTTTATATAGATAGATGACAAATCAGTGACTGATTTCATTCATTGCATCTAGATCAGTGCCTGGTGCATAGCAAGTGCTGAGTAAATACTTGCTGAATGAGTAATTGAATACATAGAAAGCCCTCCCTGGTCCCCCAAATCTGGGTCTATCCTCCACAGCATCGGTACTCCTGCCATCATAATCTCTGTCTTTACTGTTATTGCTTAGTGTATTGGTCAGGCGGCTGTAAGAGGATCTCACCAGTAACTCCGAGGGACTAGACTCGGCCAATGCCTGGCCTTCACAGTTCTCCGTGGACCCATTCAGCTGCGTCCACAGTGAGCCTGCCATCTTCAGGATGTGGCTGCAGGGACTGAGGAACACAGAGGCTCAGAGGCTCTCGATGATTCCAATGTGTGGAAAGATTCAGGAATTATCACCACTGACCCCAAACAAATCCATGTTGAATGAATGAATGACCAGATTTGCCCTCAGGTGTTGATAATCTGTATGATGGTTCAAACTGTTATCTTGGGAGAGATGGCATGCTTTGTTTGGCTTCTATGGAGGTTAATTTTTATTTTATTTGCCACGATTTAAAAGCCGAAAGATATCATGTAACTTTTTTTGCCCATAATACTTTGGACTTTTGGGCCTCTCTCAAAAAATTTCGATGATCTGTCAACACTGGGGTCCTTGAGATAGACATGTGCTCTCATGTTTGCCACAGTCCCCCCCACCACCCCAGCCCCCACTACCTTATGCTCACCTCTCACTGCTCTCAACATTTGGTGTTGTCTGGAGCTTGATTCTCTTGGTCTAAGTAACCTTCTGTGTGATTTCTCAGAAAGTCCAGTTTACCCCAGAGTCAGTCTCCACTGAGAGCCATAACGAGAGAGAGAGAGAGAGAGAGAGAGAGAGAGAGAGAGAGAGAGAGAGAGAGAGAGAGAGAGATTCTCAAGTGCATTCTAGGCTACATATTTCTCTCTTTTTAAAAAATATATTTTATTGATTTTTTACAGAGTGGAAGGGAGAGGGATAGAAAGTCAGAAACATCAATGAGAAACATCAATCAGCTGCCTCCTGCACACCCTCTACTGGAGATGTGCCTGCAGCCAAGATACATGCCCTTGCCAGAATCGAACCTGGGACCCCTCAATCTGCAGTCCGACGCTCTATCCACTGAGCCAAACCGGTCTCGGCTAGGCTACATATTTCTCTTACCTATCTCTTCAATCCATTTGATTCAACAGCCCCCGGCCCTAACCCCCTGGGAACAGAAATACATGTTATCTATTCATCAGTGCTCTGGGGTGTGGGCCGAGGGCTTGGTGGGACAGGGACTTAGTGGGACAGGACTTAGTGGGACAAGGATTTAGTGGGACAAGGGCTTAGTGGGACAAGGGCTTTGTGGGACAAGGACTTCATGGGACAAAGGCTTAGTGGGACAAGGGCTTAGTGAAACAAGGATTTAGTGGAACAAAGGCTTAGTGGAACAAAGGCTTAGTGGGACAAGGACTTAGTGGGACAAGGACTTAGTGGGACAAGGACTGAGCTGGAGTCAGGAAGCCTGGGTGCTTTCTTGGCTTTGTACCATCTCACTTTGTAATCTTCGACTCGGGGCCTTGGGCTCCCTGCTCTGCCGAAGGGAAGCACTGGGACTCATTACCTTTCCCTTCCTGTCCTGCTCTCGGAACCAGGGAGTCTGGCTCCAATGAAAGAACCCAGAGGTTTTTCCCTTCACAAAGGGCTATTTCTGAGCTAGAGACCTGCTTAGCATACGGCTCAGCCCTGAAATGAAGCTGCTCACGCATCTTTTCCTGATAGAAATCAACCATTTGCCAACTTTGCTCCCGGCCATGCAAAGCTATGCGGCAATTAATTAAGCTAGCAAATAAATGATCATCAAACAAATCCCATTAACGGGCACGAAAAGGGAGATGACGTCTCTCAGGCACAAACTTAAAAATTAATGTCTGCCACCTTAGGAGGAAGACTTTTTAGTTGTTTATTTTTTAAATCTTTCATCTGGCCAATAGTTTGTTGATAATGAATACAGCCAGAAAGAGATCTGTTCACAACCCCGCTTTACCACGGACTGAGGCAGGAGCTCTCTCCCTTCTTCCTGAAGGAACCCGGCCAAGGAGCCCAGATGTCTCTATTTACAGGACAGCCTCGCAATGGGGTGCTTAGTAATGCATTCTTGTCTGGTCACTGTTGAGGTCGCCGTGCATGCAAAGCAGTTTCGGAAGGAAGGGGCCTCCCCTCTCCGCGCTGAAGGTGAAGCAGGGAGCCGGGAGGTGGATGCGTTTCTCTCAGAGCCTCTGCGAGGGCCTGTCACCAGCCTGCTCACCGTGCGTTTTTATCTTTGTAGAATGTGCCAGAACTGGATCAAAACAAAACTGTCAGAGTGGACTTCATAGCGGCATCCCTGTCTCAGGTGGGGTTCCTTAGATGCGGACCCCAAGTCAGGGACTCAAGTGGAAGGGGATTATTTGGAGGTGACACAGGTTGGGGAGTGGGGAGGGGAGAGAAGGGAGTGAAAAGAGAGTGAGCCACCAAGCCGAGCATCACTTGGCAGAGCTTAATCCCATGGGGAATTCAGGGAAACTGTAGAACGTGAACCTCAGTGGACCCACCAAAGGGCTGAAGGAGCTACCCGCCCAGAGCCCCAACCTTCCTTCTCTTGATAAGTGTCCTGACTTTCATTCCACACAGTCTCTATTTAGCCTTTGGAGGAGGCTAAGACTGCCCACTCCTGGACCTAGGAATGGGAATATGTAGCTTAGGCCTCATTCTATCATCATAAGCCTGCCCCTGGAGACAGGTGCTGGTTTAGAGGAACATTGGGGGGTCATGTGGGCTGCTGAGAGTCGGGGAGGCTGGGAAGGATTCTCCACTCTCTTGAGAGGACTTCCAAAGTCATCCTTCTCTCCCCCATTTGGACTTGGGGAAGAAAGCGTGCAGCCTTGGGAGCTGGCAGGGACCATCTCGAGACGACGAAGGAGGAGCACGTGGAGGATGAAGCCAGCACCGCAGGAGACAGGGAGAAGAAACAAACTTGAACCCTGATCTTGTCATTTTGCTGTTGAATCCAGCTGTCCTTGACACTTAGCCCTTCTTAGGACTTCTGGTTATTTGAGCCAATGAATCACTTTATTATTGAAGTCAATGAGGTGTTTTTTTGTTGTTGTTGTTGTTGTTGTGGTTTGCAACTGTATACTCTTACACGATTCAAATGAACATACTCAGTTTGGGGTGAAGGGGGATAAGGAAGAATGTGGTTATTGAACTCAATGAGGTTTTTTGTTGTTGTTTGCAACTGTCTACTCCCTATGTGATTCAAATGAACATATTCAATTTGGGGCGAAGGGGGAACACATGAGGGTGTGGGTTTTCTCGTGTGCCGTTGGTTGGGTGATGAGCCCACACGACTGTTCTGAAAGCCGAGTTCATAGCAGGCAGCACAGTGCGATGACTGAGCTTGCCTTTTGGAGGCAGGCAGACTTGGGTTCTATTCCTGCCTCTGCCAGTTTTTAGCTGCCTGACACTGAGAGTTTCTATACCTGCGAGCCTCAGTTTTCCTCTCTGCAGAATGAGGAATAGTAAGAACACTGGCCTCATGGGATTGTTCAGAAGGCAAAGGAATGGGAGGCTTGGCACAAACTCCAAGCTCAGTGATGGCTAACACTAACGATCATTCCTGTTACGGAGAGGCTATGTGGTCACGTATTCTCAGATTGTGCAAACTCCCTGACTCAGCAAATTGGACTTCTAGGAATTTACCTTCAGTAAATAATCAGATAAGGGCCTGAAGATATGCATAGGAGAAATTTCTTTGCATCGTTATTTAAGGGGGGGGGGGCAGGGGAACTATGTATATGCTCAGGGGTAAGGTCTCATACTAAGGTAAAACAGTGTGATGTATTGGGGTTACTGGAACGATGATGCACTCTTTACACATTAAATGGCATGAAGTTGGATTTTTAAGGAGCATACCGAGATTGGTGCTGCTTTTGAAAGTAAAAAAAAATGCATGCATCTTAAGGTTTGCTCTCTTTAGGTGTAGAGAGTGGGATTATGGTTCAATTTCAATGCTTGTTTTCCATGTTGCTTAGGTGTTTATTACACAGTGAGCACAGATGACTTTTATAATCAGAAAACACATTAAAAGTTGATTTTTTTGACCTTGTCATTATAAATCATTTCAGGAGCCACTGTCATTATGTAAACAATATAATCACCATTTCTAGGATTGTTTTTTCTTTTTAATCCTCACCTGGGGATATGTTTTTATTGATTTGAGGAAGAGAAACCTTGATCAATTGCCTCCCGTACTCACCCTGACCAGGAATCGAACCACAAACTTTTGGTGTATGAAATGATGCTCCAACCACCTGCAGGCTCTAGGGTTTTTGTTTTTAATGTTTCATTTCTCCCAGAGTTATTTATTTGTGTGTGTCTAGAAAGGGAAAATGATTATTTTGTGCGTTTTATTTAATTTCTTTTTTTTTTTTAGTGTTTAAAGTTTATTTGCACCCCCTTTGGCAGCCATCAGCTTGATTTCTGTGTCTATGGGTACATTTTTTTTTTCTATTTAAAAAATACAAATGAGGTTCAGTTCTCTTGACCTGTAAGATTGTCTCATGCCCCCCGTTTTCCTGCATATAAAGTGGCTTGCACTCTTCCCCACAGAAAACAAAGGCTCCAGAAAGGGTTTTCCTTTAACCTTAACTTGTTCCTCATTACTAAAGTATTATGTCTCCCTAGTAAAAAAAACGTCAGTTGTAGAAATACAGTATATTACTTAGTTCCTGCACCTTCCCCTCTCCCCTGTGTCACTCCTAAATTCCAAATGCGTATATTTTTAGCATTTCTATGCACATAATTAGCTACTGTGTTTATTATCTATGTATGTATATGCTAACATATACCTCTTGTATTTCTTCTATTCCAAATCACCAGCACTGCTAAGCTACTCTTTTGACTTAGTAGCCTCTTAGCAAAAAAGGCATTATAGAAGGCAGGTCTTGATTTCAAAATAACTGGAAGATACTTGGCTCTTAAAAATAAAAGAATCAGGATGCATATATATATTGCTTCTTCTTTATTGATAATTTATATACAAAAATGCACAGGTTACTGCAGTTTGATGAGTTTTGATATATACTGTGTTTTTTTTTTAACAACAACAACAACATAGGACCATACTTTATGCACTTTTCTGCAAGTCACTTTTTTCATTTAGCAATATATCTTGGGCATCTTTGCCCATCTAATAGCCTCCTCGCATTCCATCATTGTAACCGTATGATCATTTATTTTCCCAGACTCCTTCTGATGGACATCTGGGTTGTGTCCAATTCCTTTGCTGTTACAAACAGTGCAGCGAATCTCCTTGTGCATCTATCTTGGTGTCCTTGTGGGAGAGTTTTTCATAGGTGGATTGTTATTGATGTCCAACCACGATCGATTCCGAACGCTTCGCGGAGGATGCTCAGGAGATGGGATCTCTGTTCTCAGAAGGGCACGGCGAAGCAGACGTCAGTCTGCTCCCGCCTCCCCCCTTACGGGCCTGACCAGGGACCTCGCCTCCACATCACCCCGCCCCCCAAAGGTGAGGGATTCTGGGCAGAGCCCACCTGGTCCCTTCCTCATCCTCCAGTTTCGAACCCAGGTGAAACTATCCGTTCCATCGGGCACCTGGTCCCTTCCTCATCCTCCAGTTTCGAACCCAGGTGAAACTATCCGTTCCATCGGGCACCTTAGGGGTTTGCATTTGTCAGAGGGATGCGGCTCTGCTCTGGGCTCTGGCTCTGGGATACAACTGTGAGTCGATGGCTGTGGCCCCCACGCTGAGGCTCACATTCTAGAGGAGGGGATAACAAACAAGGAAATAAATAATGCCGAAAAGCCACGTGAGCCCCTTCTCAACGCCTCACCCAGCTCACAGCCACGGTGGTGGGGACGTCCTTAGGTGCCCTGCCTTACAGACAACCCTCCCAGCTCCAACCGGGAGTGGGGAAATTTCTCTTTGGAAGACTATCATCTATTCCTATGTCTTGTGCAGTCTACAGAGAAGTATGTTCCTCTCTCTCCGTAGACCCAGGAAGGTTCTGGGGTTAGTGATTCCACAGAAGGAAACCCCAGGTTTTGTGGAGGCAGAAAAGATTAGTGAAAGGAGACCGTAGGAGAGAAGAAAATTAGCCTGGATTTTTTTTTTGGAGGGAGCAAAGGGGGGAAAGGGATGTAATCATAAGGGCACTTATATCAGGGAAGTGGGAGGGTCACAGTGAGTAGGAGATGAGACA
This sequence comes from Antrozous pallidus, assembly GCA_027563665.1. Classification (NCBI taxonomy): domain Eukaryota; kingdom Metazoa; phylum Chordata; class Mammalia; order Chiroptera; family Vespertilionidae; genus Antrozous; species Antrozous pallidus. The sequence goes on from CM050528.1 coordinate 20,418,970, forward strand.
GTGGGAGCAGAGGCTGTGTGGGGCCATGAGCCAAGGAATGTGCTCAGTTTCTAGAAGCTGGAAAGGGCAAGGAGGCGATTACCCCCAGAATCTCCAGAAAACTCTACCACCCATTTGGACATCTGGCCTTCAGGCCTGTGAAATAATAAACCTGCATTGCTTTAAGTCACTAAGTTTGTGGCAGTTTGTTACAGCTGCACGAGGAAACGAATTCGCCAGCCTGGCTAGTTACTGCTGTGTGACTCTAGACAAGCCGCTAACATCTCTGAGTCTCAGTCTGTCATCTATAAAGTGAGCATAAGGATGCCTCTCCTCTGTATAATTTTTAAAACAATAAGAGATAAAACATTGAAAGTGCCCACCTTAGTGCCTGGAGCATAATAATAACCTTATTTGAACACCTTATAAGAACACACACCATAAGCTAATGACAAAAAAAAAAAATAAAATAAAAGAAAAGAAAAGAAAAGAAAAAAAAAGGAAAAAAAAGAAAGAAGGAAATAGAAATTTAGAATAAACAACAACAAAAAATAATAATGGCATAAATTCAATTCAGGAAGAAGATCACTCATATGTAAGCAATATGAATTTAAGAAATTCCCTCAGTTGAACTTCATTGATTTTTAGAGAGAAGAAGGGATGGGGGGGGCGAAGAAGAAGAAGAAGAAGGAGAAGAAGAAGAAGAAGAAGAAGAAGAAGAAGAAGAAGAAGAAGAAGAAGAAGAAGAAGGAGAAAGGAAGGAAGGAGAAGAAGGAGAAGAAGAAAGAGAGAGAGATTGGTTGCCTCCCAAATGAGCCCAACTGGGGATAAAACCTTCACCTGACCAACTGAGCCACCCCATTGCCTGTTTCCTTGCCAATATATTACGAAGATATACCTATATCAGGGAAGAGAGAGATATCTCCTTTGTTTAAAAAACCTACACAGACTATCATTGTTTGGATATATCCTACTTAATTCATTTAACTAGTCTTCTATTCAAAGGCATCTGGATTGTTCTTAATATTTTGCTCTTACAGTTCTGCGGTGAATAACCTTGCACATAGATCATTTTGCACAAGTCGAAACACCTCTATAGGATATATTTCCAGAAGAATTGCCGTGTCAAAGAATATCTGCAGCATTATAATTTTGATAGATGTTGTCAAATTATGCACCCTAGGAGCCCTGCCACCAGCAGGGCTTGAGAATACCTTTCTCCACAGCCTCGCCAACAAAGCCTGTTATCCGCCTTTTGGATTTCTGCCAATCTGCCGGGGGGAAATGGCATCTCAGTGTTGCTTTAATTTGCATTTCTCTTTTTGGAGTGAGATTTGAGCATCTTTGCAAATGCTTAAGAGTCATTTACATTTTCTTTTCTACCAACTGTCTATTCATTACCCTTGAACCATATTTCCATTGGATTGTCTTTTTATTGATTTCTTCGTGCACCTTTGCTGAATAAACAAATGAATGAAATGAAATGAATTTAAATACAGGGCTCTGAATACCCTGGTTCAACAACCCAAATAAAACCCAGCAGAAGCAAGAGTAGACTGGGCCTGGCTGTGACTGTGGACTGTGCTCTTTGATAAAAGCCCAGGACCTCACATTTCAGTACCAGCACTGATGGACAGCTCTCCAGGAGGCTGAGGTATTGAGGCCTAAGGAAGCAGTCTTTTGCAACTAAGAGCTGAGAGTGTCCGGAGGCTTGCCTTGGTCCTTCGTGGGTACTCAGGGGGGCTGGAGCAGGGTGGGGTTGTGTGCTTCCCAGGGCTCAGGAGGCCTCATTCCTTCTCTGCGATGGGTGGTCAGGAGTAGACCTTCTGTACTTTATTTTATTTTTATTTAAAAAATATATTTTATATATTTTATTGATTTTTTACAGAGAGAAAGGGAGAGGGATAGAAAGTCAGAAACATCGATGAGAGAGAAACATTCGATCAGCTGCCTCTTGCACATCTCCTACTGGGGATGTGCCCGCAACCACGGTACATGCCCTTGATCGGAATCGAACTCGGAACTCGACGCTCTATCCACTGAGCCAAACCGGTTTCAGCAAGACCTTCTGTACTTTAGACACGAGATGCACAGGTGGCAGGTTGACATCGAGCGTGACTATTAAGGAGGTGAAACTTGGCTCCCACCTGGATGGAAGGCGTACCAGCCTCACCTGATGTACCTTCCTTGAACCACACACCTGCCTTGCTTTCAGCCAGAGTGGCTTAGTACCAGTTCTCATGATCTGAGAGACAATGGTTGTTTCTACCTGTCCTGCTGTTGGCTACCATCTTGCCCCTGGGGGGTGTCTTACTCGATCGCTCTCTGAATTTTCCAGCAGGGTCACAGCACCGACGCCCTTCCTCCGATGCCCACTGTGTCCCTCTGCTGCCCTTTAGCACAGCAGCCCGACAAGCCCCTGGATACCTCCCTCCCATGACCGGTAAGTCATTGATCAGCTCCGAGAGCCAGCGGGGAGCAGCGTCTATTTAAAGAAGCACACGTTTCCAGTGCTGAGTCACATCGGGCTGGACCAGCTGCCCCGTGTCTGGGCAGCGTGGATGCTTGTGGCGCAGCGGCCACTGCAGCCTGGCTCAGACGTTGGCAGCCACCCCAAAGGCTCTGAGCCTAGGCGCCCGTTTAATCACGTGACGCCCAGGCTCCTCTCTCAGGTAGACCTCGAGAATAGAATGGCTCCACCACGGTCCTGTCATTCTTAAAGGGAGGGAATTGAACAAGTTAAACTTGAAATCATTTTCAGTGTAACCTGCATATCGTTAGGATCCCCTGGGGCTCAGTCTTTGTTCTGTGTCAATTCAAAGAAATAACAACTTGTCAGAAAAATATAATTGACCACAATTCCATTTTTCACTTAGTAGCTCAGAAGACCCCAAAGGTCGTGGTATGCTTGGGGGTGAAGTTGGGAGTCAACCTTAGGAGTACATTCTTCTTCATGAATTGGTTTGTTTGTTGTTTTCAGGTATAACTTGGATTCTTCTGACTTTAGATAAAAAGGTGTTTATCCTTGGTGAGGTTCTTATTTCTATCTTATTTTTAATTTTCCAAACATGCATAGATCAATGCTATACGTGGTTGCAAATTTGAAGGTAGGGATGGATAGCAGGTTAAGATCCTCCCTCCCACATCTGTTATCTTGCCAGAGACACTTGCCACTTACAGTCTCTTATATATCCTCTCGCCTGTTAAAGCAAATTGGCTTTAGCACAAACGATCTCTTTCACAACATAGTCCGGGTATTTGTCTTTTTAATTGTTTAACTATGGGAAAATCTAAACATATACAGAAGCGAAGATGCATCCCTCTGTATGATTGTTCACCTTAACAATTATCAGCATGCCGCTCTTGCTTTTCCAACTATTTAGATCCAACTATACACTAATGGACCTTGTTCCATTCCAGGCGTGCAAACTCGCCTTGTTTCTTCTCTTGGTTGCTTAGTATCTATATATACAAAAGCCTCTGGCTGGCCACTCCCTACCAATCGGCCCAATTGCAGGCCAGGCTGATGCCCCCCGCCCCCCATGCCTGAATTCTTGCACCGGGCCTCTAGTTCTATAATAATGATAGATGTCCCATGATTCAATTCACCAGTCTCCTATTGATGGACATTTATTTATATTGTTTCCAGTTTTCCATTACTACAAACAAATGCTGCAGTGCATATTTTTTTACAGCCGTCTCTGAGTACATGTGTGGATAAATCTGTAAGAAGTTCTTGGAAGTGGAAATGCTGAGTCAGAGGCACATGCATTTAAATATTGATAAGGGCTGCCAAATGGCCCACTAATGGAGCTGCATTCATTCCTGCGCTCGCTAATAGTACACGAGTGTGCTCATTTCCCCACATGCTCATCAGCATAATGTGTTATCACATTTTTTATCTTTAAAATGCTTTCTTCTGGTTAGGTCTCCAGCAATATTTTTCAAACCCAGAAGTGAGATGTATTTAGCAAGTTGTGAAGCCATTTTAGTGGGTGGAATTCATCAAAGAACAGACTAGAACATACCAGAGAATGCCATTCATGACACGTGTTGCTTGTGAACCTCAGTTTCAGTCGCGTATTTGTGTTCACCTGTGTATGTGGGCGTGTTGTGGTGTGAAACATGGATCTTACCGTGGACGTGGGTCTAACGAGTTTGAAAAGGTTTCTTCCCCTTTTATCGCAGCTCCTGTCCTCAGAGAAAAATGTTCTGATGGAAATCTACCCCACACCAGGCACCCAACCCCACCTCGCCCCTGCCAGGTGCAGACAGCTTCTCACAGGGCATCCAGGGGGCGCTGCTGGGGACTGAGTCACAGGGGGCGCAGTCACTCTCAGGGCAGATGTATCTTCTTTCTGGGGGGCTGTCCTGTGCATTACAGGACACTCAGACGCCTTAGCCCCAGACACTCTGGCCAGGAGCTTCTGGTCACCACGATGCCGAAAATGGCCTTACTCACTTTTCCAAGCTCCCCGTAGGGGGGCTCTACTGCCTTGCTGCCTTGCTGGGTCCTGGAAACAATGGCTATAGTTGGACTTGAACAACTTTTTGTCTTAGTCACCTTCCGGCCTCACTCAGGGTCCGCTATGTCTTCTGTTTGGGACACTAAGCCCCTGTCTCATGTGCATGAGTGTGTGTGTGTGTGTGCACGCGTGCACGTGTGCACCACACACACAAAACCTGGCCATTTCCCCTACTCATCCCTCAGGTCCAAGTGTCATTCATTTCGGGAGGTCCCCCTGTTAGAAACTGTCTCTTCCTCTCTCCACAATCACAATGCTTCTCTATTGCCCCGTATTTTGTGAATGACCTGATTCTCCACCTAGTGTTTATGCAAACTCCCTGAGTTCAGGGCCCCTGGTGGCCACCCTCCCCCCCAACAGGTGTATCTCAAGTGTGGTATCTACTAGCAAGGAGGCACCCCGCTGACATTTCTCGGAGGAGTGGTTTGCCGTGTTCTCGCTGAGTATCAGGAGAGGTTCTGATGGGTCGGTGACCGTTTCCTAAGAGGACTGAACAAGCCATCTTCCTTCGGCTGCTGCAGCTCCGTGCCATGTGTGAAGCGATGGGGAAATCTGATGAATTGTCCGAGGCAGGCCATCAGCCACATGCCTGGCAGGCATAGAAGCACACCAGACCTAGGAAACCTGCACAGCAGCAAAGGACTGCTTACCAAGAGAGGAAGCAGAAGTCGCAAGGCCTTTTGAAGTCCAGGCTCCTGGCTTCTATTGTTCGAAGCAAGCCCAGGCCAGCACACAGCAGGGGGCGGGGTGGAACATTGACCACTTCTTGGTGGACAGAGCTGCAAAGGCATGTCTCAGTGTTGAGTCCTGGGGAAGGGCTGTGGGCCTGGGGAAGGCAGAATTAGGGCCATTTCTGCAGCCAGCCACACTCCTCTCGTTACATGGAGATCACATTAGCCCTTACTTCTTAGACTTCCTGTGAGGATTCAGTGAGACCGTGCACATACAGCAGTGATGTGGAGCCAGGCTTGCAGGAGGTGCTCAGCAAACCTCAGCCATTGCTGCGGCCGCTGTTGTGATCATCAATATATCATTGTGATTGATTTGAATCCTCCTCACTGCTGGGCATGTGCTCGGTGCAGTTCTTAGGTTCAGATTCCCTGGTCAGTCGGCTCCTGCATGCCCGATCGCCTCCCCTCTCCACAGAGCAAGTCAGTTGGTGGAAAACTTCCGTGATTTCTTGCACGGATGCCACAGCCCATTAGTGTCCTTTGACCACTCGCTGTCAAGGCAGCCAGAGCAGAGATCTATTTAAAGAACACGTAGGTGCCTTTGCTGTTTGCCATCAAAGCCGGGCCAGGGATGGAGACACATCTGAGCTGGGCGGAAGGGTGACAGGAGACAGACCTTCCGCCTGTCATCTGCCTCGACGCAGGAACGGGGAAGTAATTGCCCAGTGGAGGTTGGTCGCCTCCTGTTCATTAAGGATGCCACCAGCTGCACATTAAGGGCTTCTTGTTTATGTTTATTTCCAAAGGCGAGCGATCGAGCCTGGAGTTGGACGAGCCTCACCGGCTGCAATGTTGCTAAATGCCATAGTCCTGCTGACAGTGCCTCCGCCGGCCGCGGGATCTGACATCGAGCTTACAGAAAAAGGGGTCAGGGGTCTTGGTCTTGTTGGGGTTCTTATTTTAGGGCCAAGCAAAGAATGGCCAGGATGCTTTTCACCACGCAGGAGAAACCTCAGCAGCAGTCGCTATTATGGGGCTGACATCAGCCCTTCTTCCAAGTAGGAGGCACCCGCATTTGCAAAAAGCATCTCTGTGTGTAGGGAGAAGAGCAGAATGAATTTAGTGATGGAAATCTCCATGACTTTTATTTTTTGGAAAGAGGGGGAATACCTTCTTTTGATCCCATCTCCAAACAGAAGCAAAGCCAGCGATGAAGCGTGTTTGTGATTCATCAGAAAGCAGATGGATTTTATTTCTCTTATTTTTAGAAGGTAGCTGTCTAGGTACTGGGTTCTGGCGAATGGCAGAGGGATTATATTTGGAAATCCGAATTGGGAGAGGCTTTCTTTAAAAAGCAGCCCAAAGCCACGCTGGCTCCTACGGACGCTTCCTTGGTTCTTTCTTTCTTTATCTGTAATCCTTCTGACACCCCGAAAGTAGTTCATGCATAGAATGAGAAGAATCTCTTCTGCCCATCCTTGGTGTTTACCTGACTTTGTAGTTCCTCGCCCATAGCCCCTATCTCATCCTCTGGCCCTCACTTGGAAGAGTGCTATCAGAGGAAAATGTTAAATTTAATGTTTTGTGGTTGAGAAACTCAACTCCAATAAGCTAAAGCAAAAACAACAACAAACAAACCAACCAACAAAACCAGTAATTTTCTTTTTAAAAAAAATATATTTTATTGATTTTTTACAGAGCAGAAGGGAGAGGGATAGAAAGTCAGAAACATCGATGAGAGAGAGACATTGACCAGCTGCCTCTTGCACGCCCCCTACTGGGGATGTGCCCGCAGCCAAGGTACATGCCCTTGCCGGAATCGAACCCGGGACCCTTCAGTCCACAGTCCGACGCTCTATCCACTGAGCCAAACCGGTCTCGGCAAAAACCAATAATTTTCTTACAACACTCTCTCTTTTGCATAAACTTCAGTCTCAGGCTAGAGGAGGGCAACGATGCTCCAGGCATACATCACCCCGGCTGAGCAGCCCCAGTCTGACAGGTATAACTCCTCAAGAGTACTAGCAATGGGGATCTCATGGGCTTGCATTGGTCACTTGCCTTGCTTGGTACCAAACGGTGTAGCCAAGGGCAAAAATAGAAGGATTGGTCGGATGTGGGCATGTGCCAGCTCCTGGAGTCGAGGGAGGCAACAGCTCCACTCAGCGTCACGGGCTAGCTACGAGGGACGGATGGCTGACCCAAGGGGCAACCAGGGGAACGGAAAAATGTCCCGACCTGGCAAAGGCAAAAGATGACCTTTGCGATAATGCACTAGTTCGGGCCCTCCCAGAAACACACACCAAGACGGGCCAAAATGTGCAAAGATGGGATTAGGGAAACACAGGAGAGAATGGGAAGAGAGCCAGGAAGGCTTGGAGAGCCACCAGACCCTGAGCGAAGGGAAGGGGAGGAGCTTGGCTGGGAGCACCCTCGGCTTCTGTTCAGTTTGAGGAGGTTGCAGCAGGTGTCAGGAGTCCTCCAGCCACGGCGTCTGCCAGAGGGGTCCCCCGTCACCCGAGCTCAGCGGCCTCGTTTGAATGTCTCTGCTGCCCTGGGTTATGGGCTGGGAGCTGCCCATGGGAAGTGTGGCCTTGTTTGCACCAATGGGTTTTCCAGCATGGCAGCTGGGGCCCTCGGTCAGTTAAGCTTCCTGTAGCTGGAAGTCTAGGAGGCACATTCTCAGGGTTATCACAGGTAATAAAACAGCTCATCTTTCTAAAGCTTCTGGTCGATTCAAAGGGGCTGCCACAGCTCGTAGCTAAGTTGGTTCCCTTCAATACAAACAACAGTGTCATCACCTCCCCTCATTTTACAGATGGGGAAGGTAAGGCAGGAAAGGGAATGATGTGTGCCAAGCCACTCCACTAGCAGTGAAGAGCTGGGACTCAGAACCTGACCTTCACCTACCTACCTATCATACCACCCTGCACTGGGTAGAATAGCATCCTCCCAAATTCATAACCACCTGGGACCTCAGCATGTAGCCTTATTTAGAAATAGGGTCTCTGTAGATATAGTTAGGTTAAGATGAGGTCCTACTGGATTAGACCCAAATTCAGTAGATCTGGTGTCCTTATAAGAAGAGAGGAAGACACGGATATAGATGCGGCAGAGGGAAGAGTACCATGTAACGGTGGAGGCAGAAACTAGAGAGATGCAGCCATAAGCCAAGGAGTGTTGGCAACCACCAACAGCATGGAAGGAGGCATGGAGCAGACTCTTCCCTAGAGCCTTCTGGAGAGAGCATGGCCCTGTTGACACCTTGACTTTGGACCTCTAGCCTCCAAACCTGAGGGGATAACTGTTGTGTCAGCCATCCACTGGGTGGTAGTTTGTTACAGCAGCTCCAGGAAACTGATTCGCCCTCTTAAAAGCACCTGCCACCCTCCTGGCCCTTCTCTCAGTCTGTGCTGCCTGACCCTTCACAGTACCCAGCCCATGGGCACTGCTGAGTGGAGAATTCCCGAACCCCTCAGCCTGTGGTTTGATAGCAGAGGCATAGAGATGCCAAGCCAAGGAGACTCAGGGCATATGCAAACCAAGGAAAGTGGCTGAGACATTGTTACGTTGATAGCAGGTACCCCCAGATGTGATGTGATGAGAAGAGTGTTTCACCTTGATGGGATGCTCTCCCCAAACCCATGACTCCAGCCTAATCATGAGAATCATCAGACAAGCCCAAACGGGGGACCTTCTACCAATGACCTGACCAGGACTCTTCAAAGTGTCAAGGTCATGAACTAGGAAAAGACTGAGAAACTGTCACAGATTGGAGGAGACTGAGAGGTAATGACTTCCTGCAACCTCAGACCCCGGCACAACCAGAAAGACACAAGTGAAATCCGAACGGAGGCAGTTAATAGTGTTGTCTCCATGTTAGCTTCTTAGTTTTGACAACTGTGCCGTGGAATTGTAAGATGGTGAAGATGAATGAAAGTATGTGAGGACTCATAGCTTTTCTGTAAATCTGAAATCATTACAGAATAAAAAGGCTATTGAGAGAGAGAGAGAGAGAGAGAGAGAGAGAGAGAGAGAGAGAGAGAGATGAAACAGAGAAGCAAAACAATGGGGCCAGGGAGAAACTTGATGAATGATGGACCAAACCATATCACATCTGGCTAAATTTCATAGCCTGTCCTTGGCTGCATCTTCCCATCTATCATTTATGTACCCATCCATTCCACAATTTTTATTGAGCACATCTTGTATATCTTGTATATTATATACTCTTAGGCTCTGGGGCTACAGGTGTGACAGACTATCAGGTGTCTGAGCTCATGGGACTTATATTGTAGTAAGAGAAACAGACTATCTACCCATCAATCAATCATCTACCCATAAATGAACACTAACTTATCAGATGATGTTAAGTGCTGTGCAGAAAACCAAAATAGGCAATGAGGGAGGATTGACCAGAGAAGGCCTCCCTGAGAAAGTGCCTTAAGCTGGGAGCCGAGTGACCAGGAGGAAGCCTGCCATGCAGAGAGCAGGAGGAACGCAGTCCAGGCAGAGCAGCTGGTGCAAAGGCCCTGAGGTGGCGACAAGCTTGGTGTTTGAAAGGCCCGAGGCTGGAGCATAGTGAGGGGCGGGCCGGGGGTGGTGGTGGCAGGCGATGAGGACAAAGAAGCATGGGCTGGGAGTGGCCGGGGGGATGTAGGGCCTACATCATCTACTTGGCTCCTTCCTGTGTTTCGATCCCCTTTGGTCCCTAGGAACATCTAGGGAAGTAGATCTTCTCGCATCTTGTTACAAGGGTGGGACGACAGGCTCAGTGCCTCTCTTCCCTTTAGCTGCAATGGATTATGGGAGTACCAGGACAGGCCAATGAGGAGAAACAGTTTTGTGCTTTGATGCAACCTGAAGGTTGACTTGAGAACAACGTGCAAACTCTTATGAAAAGCACCCCTCTGGGTCTTACCTGGTTCCTATGAAAAGCCAGCAGGCATTTCCAATGCAGCCCAGCCCAACTTGTGTCCCCTGGGCCTTCCTCTCTCTCTGTCTCCTGCTAGAGAGGGCAGCGCCAGGTGCCCGGGGTGCCGTCTGAGTGAGAAGGGGTGTTGTGTGAGGCTGCAGCTTTCGGGCCATCAGGTCTGGGGCAGGAGATGGGCCGTTGATCTTCCCGTCACAAGTGTCACTTCCTATCTTTTCTCCCAGTCTCCTCTTCCGTGTGGTTCCGGTCCACGAGAGGGGCCCAGGTGATTTCTTTCAGCGCGGGTTCTGTGCCGGTTCAGGCTGCGGCGGTGATGGCGGGAGGCCCCGTGAACTACAGGCATCTGTGTCAGAGAAAGACACTTTGACCTCTGGCAAAAAAAAATAAAAATAAAAACGGTGCCCCTTCCCATTCATGATTTGGAGGTAATTCTGTGCCAGGCGCTGGGTCAGGTTCCTGAAGACAGATGTGGTCCCTGGGGACAGAGACCTAGGCCAGGGCCTTCTAACCTGGTGAGTAGAGACCAGCATCTGGACGCCGCCGAAGCCTGTCTCAGACTTACACTGAGCCTGGCCGGGCCCCCCTCCGCTGGAGTGGAATGTACCACAGTCCATTTAAACGACCCCTATTGTTGCACATGTAGATTGTGTCCCATTTGTCACTATGAGAAGCAAGGCCGGGACGGTAATCTTTGTACAAACGCCTAATTGTTTCCTCAAGAGACCCCATGGGTGGAGTAGTAAGCCATTTCTAAGGTGTTGGGCACACAGTGCCAGATCGCCCTCCAGGAAGTCCTACGCCAGCTTACCTTGCCACCTGGGATCGGGTGCCTGGGCTGGAAAACGTGTTTCCGCAGCACTTTCCCCGCCTTGCCACACGGGCCCCACGGCAGAGCCAGCCTCCGCCTCTCCTAGCCCGCTGGAGCGCTGGCGTGTCATGCTAGGATTACATAAGTGTGGTGCCAGGAAATCTCCCAGGAGGAACGATGCTCCCCAGATGTGGGAGGCGGGAGGGAGAAGCTGAGAGGTGGGTCACGTGGCATGCCCCCCCCCCCGCGTCCCCCCACTTCCCGGGTCTCTTGTGAAGGTAACCTAGCTCCGCCTCTCCCCACCTCACACATGTGACAGAAATAAGCTTCCCTTCCACGGGATGTTTCAGAGCTCTTATCACTTTTTTTTGTGGTTTGGGGGCCTTTTTCTCTCTCTCCTGGTGGCCTGGAACGTGGAGGGATGGAGTCTTACTCATTTCAGTATCCCCAGCCTCAGCCTAGTGATAAAAAATGAACAAAATGCGAATAAAAATCACAGTCATGGTAAGAGTAACAGCTACTGTGTTGAGCACTTACTCTGTGGCCAGCATTTCACAGGCTGTATCGAACCCTTTTCGTATTTTTATCTCTTCGAAGGAGCCCCATAAATGAATGATGTAAGTTTTGTTATTACCCATTTCACAGATGAAGATGCTGAGGCTCAGAGAGGTGAAGTGACTTGCCCAAGGTCACACAGCCTCTGAGTGGGACTCAAGCCAGTTTCTTTCAATTATTCTGCTGGGTGCTTGGCAAGCATTTAAGGCACAAATGCGGAGTGAGAGTTCCCTCTGCTCCCTCCCCAACACTAGCTAACGACCGACCAAAAGACATGGGCACATACCCATTCCGGCAGAATTGCGGAATCTGGTCTATTCCTTTCCAGAGAAAGCCAGATGGGGGGTTTGAGAGGGTCGTCTTGGAGGAGTGCTTTGCAGGACCTATTCTCCTTACTCCCCTCCCCAACCTCCAGTTTCCGTGGGAATCATCCCTTTCCCATCAGAGCTTCAAGCTCCTTTTGAAAATGTAGATTCTTCCAGCAAATGCCAGCCCCCTCCATCCTTAATGCCTTGGTGGGAGCTGGTACATCGGAGCTTTTTGCTCCAACTGCTCTTCCTCTTTCCACTCATCCTCTCCGCTGTCCAGCGCCGATCCCCTCTCCAGGCGGCCTTCCTGGCCTCGCCTGCTCCCTTCGTTCTCTCCCGGTGGCGGCAGGCCTGGCGCTGATGGTCTGTGATGTTGGTCTAGCCCAGGCCCCCCTAAAACTGAGTAGAGAGAAAAGCATCGTGAAGACACGGGGCTCCTTGTGGAATCCCGTTTCTGATAAACATGCAATCACGGGTGGCCAGCTGCCCCTTCCTGAGATCACAGTAAGGTAAAGATACAAGCATCCAAAGCCCCAAGAATAACCCACTGATTTGGCAGTGCCCACACATCCCCTTTGTCCTGGGCCCTGAGAATCAGAGGTACACGAGCCGGAGCTGTTTTCTTGGACCGTCCGCTCTGAAGGGGGGACCGGTGACTGTGCAGGTTGGCCCAGCTGAGGTTAGGCTGTGGTGGAGGAGCTCAGGTGAGGGCCAGGCATGCGGTCAGCCTTCAGTAAGTGCCACCTGTCTGTCATAGACCAGAAGCAGCTCGTGGAGGGGCCCTGGAGAGGGAAGACCCCGTTCGCCTCCTTCATTTTCTTGGCGTCTGGTACCAAGCAACTGGGAAGCTGCCCCTGGGAGACGCAGCTGCTGAGGGGAGGGGGCTGAGGTGAAGCCAGCGCACCTAGAGGCCCGGTGTCAGGGAAGATGCTGCTGCTGAGGTCCTGGACATCGAAGGAGAGAAACCAGGCTTATCCCCTGCCTTACATCAGCTGGAGTGCATTTGCAGAGAAGAAAACATGATGTCACCACTGGCAATGCAATGCTATGTTTTTTGAATGCACTTGAAAATACGTAACTTTTGAGCCTTAGAACGACGCTGGCACGTAGACCACCTGATATCATGTTCTGTATCTCAACAGAACATGTGCCATTCTTTGGGGAGCTCTTCTCTTTAATACTACTACTATTAATAATAATTATAATACAATAGCAACAATAAAAAAATGAAGATGAGACACATGGGACTTCCTATATGCCAGGCACAGCTCTGAGTGCTTTTGTATGTGGTAGCTAAACAACCCTGCTGTTTTACTGACAGCCATATGCAGAGGTGTTGTTTGTATCCCCCCACTTCACAGATGGCAACACTGAGGCACAGAGACGTTTAGTTACTTCCTCCGGGCCACACAGTTCGTGTGTGGAAGAGCCAGATTGGAACCTCGGCAGCCTTGTCCTGGACCTGGTCTTTTAACCATTTCTCATACTGTCTGCCGACTCTCCTTCCTCCAACACCTATGGACGTTTTTAAAAATATATATATTTTTATTGATTTCAGAGAGAGAGAGAGAGATCAATGAAGAGAATCAATGATTGGCTGCTTCCTGCATGTCCACTGGGGATCGAGCCCACAACTGGGGCATGTGCCCTTGACTGGAATCAAACCCGGGACCCTTCAGTCTGCAGGCTGACGCTCTATCCACCGAGTCAAATCATCCAGGCAGACATTTTAGGCTGGATGCTTATCTAGGCCCCTGAAGCAGTGGTTCCCAACCTTTCTAATGCTGTGACCCTTTAATGCAGTTCCTCATGTGGTGGTGACCCCCACCCATAAAATTATTTTTGTTGCTACTTCGTAACTGTAATTTTGCTACTGTTATGAATCGTAAATATCTGTGTAAATAACTGCAACCCTGCTAGTGGTTCTCAACCTGTGGATCACGACCCACAGGTTGAGGGCCGCTGCTGTAGAGCCATCGGAAAACACAGATATTTACATTACGATTCATAACAGTAGCAAAATTACAGTTATGAAGTAGCAACGAAAATAATTTTATGGTTGGGGGTCACCACAACATGAGGAACTGTATTAAAGGGTCGTGGCATTAGGAAGGTTGAGAACCCCTGTCCTGGAGGAAAAAGGGAGAGTGGTTAAAGCATCCAGCGCACAGTAGGTGCTTAATAAATGGCAGTTGGTCTCCATTATTTAGAGTATACAACTTTTGTTCACATCCATCAGCTCAACAAAGTGTCCTGGGCTCAGTGGTTGGTAGAGGGGGGAGGTGTTGTAGTCCCATTTTGCAGATGAGGAAACCAAGGCTCAGAGCATGCAAGTGACATATTCAAGGTCACACAGCTGGTGAATGGGGGAGCCAAGAATGGAGCTCAGCGCTCCAGAATGCAAGCTTTAGCACCGAATTGACTGATTAATAAATAATACTGGCTGACTTGTCCTGCCAAGTCCTGTAGCATCTTCTCTGTAATTACCCATTTTCTCCTGCGGGGGCTAATGAGCTTCCTTAAGACTTGCTCCTTTCCCAGTGGGAAGGGGTCTGTCAGGACACAGGCCAGTCTTGGGGACTCAGCCACTCTCTCTCTGTTTTGCTTTCTCTTTCTTTCTTTTTCTTGCTCTCCCGTGTTTCTGCTGCATTTATTTGTTTTGTCTTTTACAGATCCCCTGGGATGAGCTGTGCTCCTGTGACATTTCTTCCCTTTTGTGTTCCTGATGATAGCATTTCCCTGGAGGCTCTTAAAAGAGAAGGTTCGAGCGAATAAAGCGCCGCTTGCCTGGCAGTGCCATCCCAGCCACAGAGCCTGGTGCCGGGCGAAAGCGTGGAGCATGCGTCCTTTCTCTTCAGGCCCCCTTCTGTGTGGACACGTGCGCAAGTGCACGTGCATACGTACACATACATGCACATGCACACTGTATTGCAGGTCAGGCTGTGATAGGATCGAAACATTGGGTCCTCTGGCCAAGAGGGAGCTCATGATCCCTACAGCTGAGTCCCAAGAGATGGTCCTTAAGGCTTCTCATCGTAGGCTTCTCTGCAGAGTTTCTGTATCAGTTTCCCACGGCCCCTGTAATGAATAACAAATAACAAGTCTAGTGGCTTAAAGTAACCCAGGTTTATTGTTTGCAGTTCTGGAGGCAGAAGTCCTGAAATCAGGTGTTGCCAGGGCTGCATTCCTTCCAGAGGCTCTGGGGGGAGATCTGTTTCCTGAGCTTTGTCAGCTGCTGGAGGCTGTCTGTTTTCCTTGGCTTGTGGCCACTTCCCTACATCTTCAAGGCCAGCAACATGACCTCCCCCTCCCTCTCCCTCTCCCTCCCCCTCTCCCTTTTTCTCTCTCTCTCCCCTTCTCCCTTCTCCTCCCCCTTCCTCTCTCTCTCACTCTCCTTCTCCCTCTCCCTCTTTCTTTCCCTCTTCCTCTCCTTCCTTCCCTCTCTCCCTCTTTCCCTCCCTCTCCCCCCCACACACTTCATCATCACCTCTCCTCTCTGACCTTGGCGCCTCGTTTTTTTCCTTATAAGGGTTCTTGTGATTACACTGGGCCCCTCCAGGTAACTCAGGGTAATTTCTCCATCTCAAGATCCTTAATGTAATCATATCTGTAAAGTCTCATTTGCCATGTAAGGTAATATATTCACAATATCTTGCGATTAGAATATGGACGCCTTTTGAGGCTATTTTTCTGTCCCACTTGCCACGTGAAATGGGGACTTTTTCATGTGCAGCATTCTTTCTTTTGGGGCAATCTCAGTATCCACCTCTGGGAGACAGTACAGCACAATGGACCCTGAGGCAAACTGCATAGATCCACACCCTGCCACCCCGTCTCTTCCCCGCTGTGTTACCCTGGGCAAGTCACCCAACCTCTCTGTGTCTGATTTCCTCATCTATAAGATGAGCGAATAATGTAACACAACTTAGTTGCACTGTGATGTCATGGAAAGAACTGGGCTGACAAAGCATATTGTTCATGCAGTGAACAATAAGCACCAACCATAAATAGGAGAGACCATTACAATTAGGAGTTTATATAGCATAATAGTTAGAAATTCAGAGGGCCTCCGTTCAAATCCCAGTCCCACCACTTATGAACAAAATGGCCTCAGGATATGTGCTTCAGGTGTCCGAGTCTGTTCAAATGAAAATAAAACAATGAGCCCGACCAGCATGGCTCAGTGGTTGAGCCTCAACCTCTGAACCAGGAGGTCATGGTTCGATTCCTGGTTGGGGTATATGTCCAAGTTGTGGGCTCAGTCCCCAGTGTGGGGTGTATAGGAGGCAGCCGATCAATGATTCTCTCTCATCCTTTATGTTTCTCTGTCTTTCTCCTTTCCTCTCTGAAATTAATAAAGACATATTTTTTAAAAGGAAATAAAACAACGATACTACTCACACATAGGAGTGCTGTGAGGATAATACTAACACGGTGCCCGCGAGACACCTGGGACACATGGGAAGCTTTTGTTGGTAGAGTTATCACCACCACCATCATTGCCCATCCTCCCTGGGGGTGATGGGGCCTTCCTGGGCTGCCTCCAGCCTCAGCGAAGCAAGGGCAGGGCAGGGCAGGACAGCTTGCCGAATCCAGGGCCCCGAGGAGCTCTTTGGCTCTGGCTTCGGAGGATCAGAGCAAGGCCCCTCAGTCTTGAGGTGTCTGGAGTCGAGGCAGCTTCCTGCTGCAGCACTGCTAGAGGTTATAGCAGCAGCTGGTTCTTCAAAAGAGGGGCTACCGGGACAGAAGAGGGGTGTGGAGATGGTGACCAGGGAGGGTGGGGGGCAAAACTCCCCAAGAAGACAGGACTAGTTCCTAGATGGCATGATACCACAGAAGATGCAGGGTTCTGGTTTCAACCATATTATCTTATGAAATTTTTGCTTGCAAAGCCCTGTTTCAATGAAGACTTGGGCAGATGCCCAGTATGCAAAATGGTTAAAAGCACTACTGCTTTAGTGGAAACTAGGGTGTGTGTGTGTGTGGGGGGGGGGCAGCAACTTGAGCCTCTTTTTCACTCCCATGGGGACCTTGAGAGGGCCCCATTTGAGAAAAACTAGCAGGGTGGCGAAAAACCACAAAAACAGGCTTTGGAGTCAGACCCGAGATTCGCGTCCCTGCCTCTGCCACCGCCTGGTGGTGTGAGCTGTGGGGCTTCATGTCACCTGTCTGAGCCTCAGTCTTCTCGTATGAAAATGGGACCTCAGTCGCCCTGCCTCATGAGGTTGTGAAGACGGGCGGCAGAAACTCTGACGAGCTTAGACCAGTGCCCAGTACATGGTAGACGTCTTGGCATTTAGCAGGTGGTAGCTGTATTGACATGCCTCTGAGAACACGTGTCTAATGCTCAGGGAAGCTGTGAGATAAGTAGGCTATGCCGTGGGACCTGGAGCTGAAAGGCTTGGGACCTACTTGGGTTCTGAATCCACCACCAGCAGCCTGTGTGACTTTAGTCCCTCTCTGGCCTTCTTGAGTCACTTTTCAGGTGTTTGTTGAGGTGCCTCCTGTGTACCTGGCACTGCTCTTGGCACTAAGACACAGGTCCTGGCTTCAGAAAGGCTGGGTTCTAGATTCAGCTCTACTACTTCCTAGCTCTTTGGCTGTGGTATGTCACTGCCCCTCTCTGGCCCTCAGTGTCTCCATGTGTAAAGTGAGGGGGTTGAACGTGTGTCATAGGGCATTCCCAGAAAAGATGCAGTGAGATCCTGCCAAAAAAGTGTAGAATGCAGTTGAACTTGACTCTGACCTTCTGAAACACGGGCTTTGGAATCATATAACCTTGAGTTTGAACCCTGTGCCTTCCACTTAGTATGTAACCTTATGCAAGAGATTCTTGAGTCTCAGTTTCCTCATCTGTAAAGTGGGGATAATAATAGTACCCTCACAGGGTCATGGTGAGGACTCAAGGTGAAGATGCAGGTAAAGATCCTAGCAGAATGGATGGTGCATGCTTGGTTCTCAATAAATGACAGCTGCCTTCACTACTACCACCATCACCACCATCAAAATCACTACCATCATCCCCATACACACCACCACCACCACCACCATCATCACCACCAAAATCACTAACATCATCCCCATAAACACCACCACCTCCAAAATCACTACCATCATCCCCATAAACACCACCACCTCCAAAATCACTACCATCATCCCCATAAACACCACCACCTCCAAAATCACTACCATCATCCCCATAAACACCACCACCACCAAAATCACTACCATCATCCCCATAAACACCACCACCACCACCAAAATCAGTACCGTCATCCCCATAAAGACCACCACCATCACCACCACCACTACCAAAATCACTACCATCATCCCCATAAAGACCACCACAATCACCATCACCACCACCAAAATCACTGCCATCATCCCCATAAACACCACCACCACCACCATCACCACCACCAAAATCACTACCATCATCCCCATAAAGACCACCACAATCACCATCACCACCACCAAAATCACTGCCATCATCCCCATAAACACCACCACCACCATCATCACCACCACCAAAATCACTACCATCATCCCCATAAAGACCACCACAATCACCATCACCACCACCAAAATCACTACCATCATCCCCATAAAGACCACCACAATCACCATCACCACCACCAAAATCACTGCCATCATCCCCATAAACACCACCACCACCACCATCACCACCACCAAAATCACTACCATCATCCCCATAAAGACCACCACAATCACCATCACCACCACCAAAATCACTACCATCATCCCCATAAACACCACCACCACCACCATCACCACCACCAAAATCACTACCATCATCCCCATAAACACCACCACAATCACCATCACCACCACCAAAATCACTGCCATCATCCCCATAAACACCACCACCACCACCATCACCACCACCAAAATCACTACCATCATCCCCATAAACACCACCACAATCACCATCACCACCACCAAAATCACTACCATCATCCCCATAAACACCACCACCACCATCACCACCACCAAAATCACTGCCATCATCCCCATAAACACCACCACAATCACCATCACCACCACCAAAATCACTACCATCATCCCCATAAACACCACCACAATCACCATCACCACCACCAAAATCACTACCATCATCCCCATAAACACCACCACCACCACCATCACCACCACCAAAATCACTGCCATCATCCCCATAAACACCACCACCACCATCATCACCACCACCAAAATCACTACCATCATCCCCATAAACACCACCACAATCACCATCACCACCACCAAAATCACTACCATCATCCCCATAAACACCACCACCACCACCATCACCACCACCAAAATAACTGCCATCATCCCCATAAACACCACCACAATCACCATCACCACCACCAAAATCACTACCATCATCCCCATAAAGACCACCACAATCACCATCACCACCACCAAAATCACTGCCATCATCCCCATAAAGACCACCACAATCACCATCACCACCACCAAAATCACTGCCATCATCCCCATAAAGACCACCACAATCACCATCACCACCACCAAAATCACTACCATCATCCCCATGAAGACCACCACAATCACCATCACCACCACCAAAATCACTGCCATCATCCCCATAAAGACCACCACAATCACCATCACCACCACCAAAATCACTGCCATCATCCCCATAAACACCACCACCACCATCATCACCACCACCAAAATCACTCCCATCATCCCCATAAAGACCACCACAATCACCATCACCACCACCAAAATCACTACCATCATCCCCATGAAGACCACCACAATCACCATCACCACCACCAAAATCACTGCCATCATCCCCATAAAGACCACCACAATCACCATCATCACCACCAAAATCACTGCCATCATCCCCATAAACACCACCACCACCACCATCACCACCACCAAAATCACTCCCATCATCCCCATAAAGACCACCACAATCACCATCACCACCACCAAAATCACTACCATCATCCCCATAAAGACCACCACAATCACCATCATCACCACCAAAATCACTACCATCATCCCCATGAAGACCACCACAATCACCATCACCACCAAAATCACTACCATCATCCCCATAAACACCACCACAATCACCATCATCACCAAAATCACTACCATCATCCCCATAAACACCACCACAATCACCATCACCACCAAAATCACTACCATCATCCCCATAAAGACCACCACAATCACCATCATCACCACCAAAATCACTACCATCATCCCCATGAAGACCACCACAATCACCATCACCACCAAAATCACTAACATCATCCCCATAAACACCACCACAATCACCATCATCACCAAAATCACTACCATCATCCCCATAAACACCACCACAATCACCATCACCACCACCAAAATCACTACCATCATCCCCATAAACACCACCACCACCACCATCACCACCACCAAAATCACTGCCATCATCCCCATAAACACCACCACAATCACCATCACCACCACCAAAATCACTACCATCATCCCCATAAAGACCACCACAATCACCATCACCACCAGCATAAGCATCATGATCACGATCATCTGTAAAGTGTAGCTCCAAATGGTCTCTGAGATTCTGACATCTTAAATTCCACTTTACAAGGGGGGAACTAAGTGGCAAATATGGCAGCTCGCCCTGGGGCACCTGAGTGGCACACGCTAGAGGAGGTTCCCCACTACAGAGGCTTCTCCTTCACTTTGCAGAGAAGGTCCACACAGACCTTGGTCTGTTGGGGCATTCCTGTCCTTTGTCCGTAGTCAGCAGGAACAAGACCCTTGAGCTCTGCAATGCTGGAGTCCACGGGAATCAATTTCTCTCTGTGTTTGTCCTGTTAATGGTCGTATTTTCCCGTCCATTTAGTGGTGTCCCTTCAGAAGGTCAGTCTGCATCTTCTGGGGCTGGGTCTTTGGCGAGGGCTCAGTCGCCCGATTTAGACCCCCCTGTCATCTCCCAACATCCTGCTCCTCAAACCAGAGGGAGTCCAGGGAAAGGAGGGACTGGCACCACCGTCCCGGCTGGCTGTCAATTCCTCTCTCCCTCTGTCAAAGCATCTGAGTCGTGGGACAGGCTGTGGATCGTGGGATCATAGCAGCTCACATCTCGTGGGTTCTTGTTGCTTTTGAACCTCTTGCTTCCTATCTCTGGGGAAATCGAGCAGTCGTAATCTCATTCTATAGATGGGACTTGGAGACATTAAATGACTTTTACAAGGTTGTATGGAAGCTAGACCTGGGTTCCAGAAACTACTGGGTCCAGTGCTTATGCAACTGAGCCACCCTGTCCCTTAAACATCTCCCTTTCTTGGGGTTTATCTTTCCTATTCCAAATTCCCGAGGCTCCGAGGTCCAGGTCAGAGATCTGCACCGATGTCGGGGAGGACAGGTCAGCTGGGCTGATTTCTTTTGAGAAAAACCGCTTGAAGGCTCCCACACTGGGTTGTCAAACTCTTCTCTGAGCAGAGCCGGGCAGTGAAGGAAGGTCTAGGGGCATGTGTGGGAGAGGGGCTGCCAAGTTTCAGCTCCTTGGCTCTGAGAGTGACACTATTAGAACGAGTATGTGGTAGGTAGGCTGTCACTGACTTCACTGTGTGAAGGCGAGAAGTCTCCCCCCTCCCCCCGAACTCCCCCTTCTCTGCTCTAACCATCCAATAACTTAACTTCGCAGCCTCAGGGCTCGCTTCCCGCCCATCCCCTCCTCCTCCTCCTCCACCACCACCACCACCACCACGTCTTAGCGCTGTCCGTGGTGCTGATCGCCAATCTCCTGACTGCGTTCCGGCCAGCTGGGATCTCTGATGCGCCCAACCTCTCCTCCCCGCCTCCCACCTCTCTTTCTCCAGGCACCTCACACATAAATCACGGGTGGGAGGCAGGCTTGGTTCCCCTGCGCCGGGAAGCTCCTGCCCCCTCTCCCTTGCTCAACAGAGGGCTTTGCAGCAGTGGAGGAGGCAGCGCCGCTGATTTCGGGCGCCAGGGAAGCAACCGATACGTCTGCTGCCAGCAGAGCCCTGACTTGCCTACGCGGAGGACAGAGAGGGAAAGAGAGAGAGAGAGAGAGAGAGAGAGAGAGAGAGAGGAGAGAGAGAGAGAGAGAGAGAGAGAGACTTACAGAGCAAAACCCTTCATCCATGTGGAGGACAGTCTGAGGGAGCCACAGCCTGCCTTGTCCACCAACTGGCTGACTTTTCTCCTCGCCTGGCAGTGGTATTTCTTTTCGTCTTGGTCCTGCATGGTTTAGGGATAGTTGGTGTGTGTGTGTGTGTGTGTGTTGGCACTTTGATTTTATTTTTGGAAGAGTAAGAGAGTCAAACGAACAATTTTTTTCCAGGCACCTCCACTGAGCTTTCAAACCAAGTCCCCGGGAGTTAACATCTTCCCACCGCAGGGAAGGGAGGAGTTGGCAAGAATTTGGCTCACCCGTCCCCCCTGCAATCCTCTGGTGTTGTGGTAAGTACATTCTTCTCTGTTGTGCAATGGGGCAGGGGGATTGGAATCCCAGTTGCGATGAGGTGTGTGCATGAGCTGGTGGGCTGGAGGGCAGGTGGGAGAGAAGGGGTTTTGAGGAATGACCATGGGTATTTGCCCACATTCTGCAGTGTTTGATCGCCTAAGCAGCACCCCGAAGCCAAATTAAATTTGGCCCAGTGCCCAGGGAGGGGTAGAATGTGCTCATTTTTAGGCATTGCGATCAAAATTGTGGCTTCTGCCCAATCTGCCCTCTCCCTTGCAGTAGAGGCTGTTGAAAGTAGCTGGCAGTTCTCTGAATTAACCCTTCGGGGGCTGGCCAGCCTGGCATAGAGGGTCTCTGTGTGTTCTGATCTAATGGGTGGGCATCTCGGCCCTGGGTGGGAGAGGGTCGCCTGAGGCTGGAAGGTTAACCCTTGCCTAGGGTCGCCTTGGCACACCAGGTAGGCTTGCGCAGAACAGGTTCAGATTGTGCTGTCTTGAGGGGCAGCCGAGTAATTCAGTCGTGTGGTTTGTGTAAGCTTGGCTGTCCTATGCTTCCTGGGATGAGAGATGTGGTAGCCATGAAAGGACCGTATTTTGCTTGGGATGAGTGGTCGGACAGGCCAGTGCGGGGCAGCCAGCTGCCTGCTGAGCAGACAATGTTTTATTTTCACAGGTGGTGTCACCTGTAAGTGAGGGTGTGGGGGGTGCGAACTGGCACCAGCCTGGGAGACTCCATCCTTGAGCCCGTCTCTGAGTAGGGGAAGCGGGGGACGGGGTTTGTGCTGATGCTGGGGAAGGGCTCCGCGCCCCAGT
Source organism: Antrozous pallidus (assembly GCA_027563665.1). NCBI lineage: Eukaryota > Metazoa > Chordata > Mammalia > Chiroptera > Vespertilionidae > Antrozous > Antrozous pallidus. The sequence continues at coordinate 20,442,057 of CM050528.1, forward strand.
TTCAGATCCGTCCCGAGGCAGAGCCTACCCTGCTGTCATTGCTTGATCTGAGGCCCTGATGAGCTGAGCCTGCACCGACCTGTAGTGAGTGCAGAGCAAGTGGAGGTCCTCTGCCAGTGAGCCCAAAACTCACATTTAATTTTAAAACGCCTTTGCTGCTAATCTGTGCCTTACCAGAAGGATATTTCTCTTTGCTCCCTGCTTTGATTACCTCTACCTTTCTGGAAGCGAATGCCCTTATTTTTAGCATCTCTGCTGTTATCTCAGGGGTTGCTTCAGTCCTCCGCATCCCCAAGGATTTCCTCTTTAAGTTCTTGTTCTTGGAGGTGGGAGGAATGAAGCCTCACCCTCAGAGACTGGCAAGCATGGGATGCAAGCAGAGCCCACACAGTCATTTTCTCCAGCCCCAGGGCCAAGCGGGGACGCCGAATCCCAGGGCATGTGCCTGCTCAGGCAGGACATGTGGGGCAGAGGGGGCAGGTTTCCAATGGTTCATGCCCAAGATTCGGTCCTCAAATCCTTGGCTTCCTTTGGTGGATGACCTTGAGGACAAAGTTGCCTTAGTTTCCTCCTTGGGAAGCCTCAACTTGAAATGAGGAACGTGAGGCTCAAATTATGAACCACATATCTGGTCATGGGTGATTTTGAACTTGAGCATTGACCGGTCAGACTGGACTATGACTGGGCCCTGGAGTGGGGGATCTGAGGGGTCCCCTGCAGTGCCAAGTATTAACCTTTGAGGGTTCAGAGTGGACTGGGGGAGGAACAAGGGAGCCACAGTAGCCTCAGTGTAACATCACCGACTGGCACAGGAGTATGTTAATATTTTAACGACGGGGTCAGCCCTGCGGTACATGCCAGCCCCGCTGAGGTGGCCGGGACTGCGTTGTCCACATGTGGGTGCTTTCGAAGCATCTCCTTGCTGTCTCCCAGCTGTGCTTCCTTGGGGATGGCGAAGGTCCAAGAGGCAGCCTTGCCTCCTCCCCCCTCACATCTGAAATGGTGCATTGTGGTGCGCCAGGAAGACAGAGACAGGCGTTCTGGAATGAGCCTTGCTCCTGGAGCAGGAGACCTGGATTCTGGCCCTGCTCTGCCTCCCCTGGCCAGGACTCCGTTTCTCCACCTGGGCAATATGGTAGTTGGTCTTGGTGACCTCCAGACCCCTCCAGCTCTGAGGTTTGTGGCTGTGTGTACATGCTTCTAGGAAGGGTTAGCACTGTCTCTGGGAGTTTATCACGTGTGTTGAAGAGTCCGTGTTTGGGGTGAATTGGAGTAGGATGGGGGGGTCTCTTGCAAGCACGTTGGTAGGGTCCTGGAGTCCTGGGCTCAAGGGGAGAGGGCTCTGCTGTATGTATGGCATAGGCAGATGCAGAGACACACAGATTTGCAGCACACAAAGGCCCTACAGACTAATCCCAGGGGTGACAGCAAGGACCCCATTGAGATCCCCCCCACCGTGCTGAACAGATGCATATTCACTCAAACACACAATAGCAGGGGCCTTGTGGGCACTCCCTAATGCCCATCTGAGCACCTCAAGTTCAGAACCTCTGATCTATCCCAACCCCTTTGGGGGGTGCCCAGACCACACAGTAAGTCATGGCACAGCAGCACATGAATCTACCATCATGAGGACAGGCATCATCCCTCACTGCCGGTGCGGCAGCCGCCTCCCTGCACCCACCTGGGTGTGGAAGCAGAACAGAGCACCTGGCCAGCCCGCACAGGCCACAGGGAAGCAGAGCCAGGAGACAAACGCAGGGACCCTCTTTCTCACTCGCAGGAGAGAGGCAGTGGCCAGGGGTTCTGCAGTTTCACAGGGCGGGCTGGAGTGTCAGCCTCCGCAGCCTGCTCTGCTGCTCCCCTTCCTTCCTGCTCCCACTCGTCCTGGCCGGTCAGGCAGCTGCTTGAGGGGGGCGGGGGGAGGTTCTTTGTAGCATGTGGTATTTCCTCTTTATTCACCCCCTCCCCATCTCTCTATATACACGGGTCACAGATAGTTTGTAACTTTCTAATCAAAGCCACTATGACATATGGACCTGTCTTCTCTCGATCCCCTTCGAGCGGGGAGCTGGTCATAAATGCAGACAAATCGGCAGCCGATGCGAAGACGAGGCACCAGCGGCGCAGTTTATTTCTGTGAAGCACGGTGGCTTCAACCTGGGATAAAAATAGCCCCGGGACCCAGTCGTGGGCTGGAGCCGATGAGCCTAAATTATTCAGCTGCCCCGGATGGAGGTCCTGCCTGTGCTGGGAAGTGAAGGCGGCACCCCAGCCCCCTCTTCTTCTTGCTCCTGTCCCTGTCAATCCCCCGAGCCTCGAGGGCTGCAGCGAGGGGCTCTGGTGCAGCCAGCCCTGAGTTTGAATCCTGACTCCAGTGCTTCCTGGCTGTGGGACTTCAGGCCAGACCCTCAACCTCTATGAGACCCGGTGTCCTCAGGCGTATTAGGGTGGTCTGGTGTTGTGGCTAAGAGCATGGGCTCCGGAAATAGAACTCTTGGGTGCAGATCCTGGTTCTGGCACTTTCTAGTTGTCACAGTTCACCTCTCTGGGTCTCAACTTTTCTGCCTGTAAAGTGGGAATAATAAAGGGATCATGAGAATTTTAAGAGTTAATACTTGCAAAGGACCTGGCAAGGAATAAGTGTCCATGTTAATAATGGGGACGGTGTTGGTGACAGTACCCCTGGCCCAAACAGGATCGGGGTGAGGGGAAGGGAGGTGACTCCTTCCCTCCAGACGTGCAGCTTTGTGGCCCGAGAGAGAGAGGGGACATGGCTGGGAGACAGGAGCCTTCCCACCCCACTTGTTCCCTGTGTGTTTTTTGTGCAGTTGATGGAGGTCCCACGTCCTCAGTTTCTTCATCCATGAAATGGGCATAACCACCCCCTTTCCTTAAAGCTCGGGAGGCCCCGAGGGTCAGAGCTGCTGGGATTGTGGTGAGCAGGTGCTGCAGGAAGAGGGCTGGGAGGAGGAACTCTTTGGACGCTCCTGGGTCTCTGGTTCCTCCGAGCCCTGGAGGCTTTTGCTGAGTCATCCCAAACCACCATCTCAGTCTGAGTTTTTCCTAGGAGACCCGCGCTTTCCCTCTCTCCCTCCACGGTGCTCCCTCCACGGCTCCTGCGAGTGCTACATGATAGGATCCTTAAAGGCCAGAGCTGTGCCGTCTCCATTTTTGGTGTCAGAGTTAGCACAGAGCTCGGCAGTGACTTGCATGCATGAAAGAATGAATGAATGCAAAAATGAATGAATGAATGAAAGAAACCTCAATTGGTTGACTAATGGACGGGCCAATTTGGGGAGGTACCTTGGCCTGTGGTCCAGCCAGAGACATGCATGCAGCAGGCGCTCGTGATTGCGGTGAGTCACTGGTGAAGTCAGGGAGGACTTGGCTTTCACCTCCGATCGGACATTCGTCAATACTTCCTCATGCATCACACATTTATTATTTTTATTTTTTTCAAAACATATTGTATTGATTTTCCACAGAGAGGAAGGGAGAGAGATAGTCAGAAACATCGATGAGAGAGAAACACCAATCAGCCGCCTCCTGCACATCTCCCACCAGAGATGTGCCCACAACCAAGGCACGTACCCTTGACCAGGATCGAACCTGGGACCCCTCAGTCTGCAGGCCGATGCTCTATCCACTGAGCCAAACGGGTTTCGGCATGTCGCACATTTATTGAGTACTTACAGTGTGCATGGCACCATGGTGGGCACTGGGCATAAAATGGTGACAAAAATGCAATGGGACTTAGATAAAGTAAGTGGCTACTTCTAACAGGTAATCTTTTTTTTGGGGGGGGGAGGTGATACTTAGTCACCCTAAAACACTCTGCTCACTGATGTCCAACATCCCATCATTAAAGTTTCATTCTTTGTCTGAAGTCTTGTTCTTGGATAAAGAGCAGGAGCTTTGAGGTGGGATGATACAGCTAGCTGTCTTTATTAGTCATTAACCTTACCGAGGGGAAGCTGTAAAGTACTTTCCCAAAAGTGAGGAGAGGGTTTTTCGAGTGCGAAGTGGGGTTCGCACACACGAATCTCTCCGGTAAAAGAGAGGGCAGAAGACAGAGAGGGGCGAATGCTGCTGGGTATCCGTTCTGTTGGGGAGGCAAAGCTCCAGAAGCGCCTAAGAACCAACGCCAAGTCCTGGGCTGCACCTGGGCCGTCGGGCGCTCCCACAGGCCTCCACTGCCACACATAAAGGAGCATCTTGTGAAATGCAAACACTTTCACAGGTGTCAGCTATCAGTTCTAGTCTAGGGAGCCTCAGACTTGTTGCCAAGGTTCTCCCCAGACCCTGCAGCCCCTAAGGGCGGAGCAGAACAAGAATCAGGCCTGTTGCCTCCCAGACACCATTTACTCTCTGCAGCGGAATCCCTCAGCTGTGCACAGGCTGGGCCCAGCAGGGTGAACCGGTTTCCTGCAAATCTCACAGAAGCCTGGCGGGGCGTGAGCGCTTCTTCTTAGACTGGCCTCAGGGACTCAGGTTATCAGCTCAGTGACAAGGCAGCAGTGATGGGGAGACTGGCCTGGCCTTTGGGGCTCTTCTTAGCCCACCTTGGCACCCCTTTGGGCCAGGGCAATGGGGGAGGGGAGACCACAGGGCCGCGCCGAGGCGCCGGGCTGCGGTGTGCAGCGTCACCGCCGTTCCCTCGAAGTGATTGTCTTGCTGTCGGTAGTTATAATGACGTAGTGCACGCCTAGACCTCCTTGTAACGGAGCCGAGGCAGACTCTGACAGCAATGCAGTCAGGGAGGGCGATAACAGGCCTCCGGAAGCTGGGGCTTGCGCCCTCCCCTTCCCCGTGAATCAACAAGAGGAGACGCATCCGACAGCATCATCGGCATAATGTTCGGTGTGTGAAGGCTTCATTTGGAGAGTGGGGTGGGGGCGGGGGATTGCCTCGTCTCCCAATATAAGCTGAGTTAATTCATTCAGCTGCCTCCTCCGTTCTTTTTTCTTTATTTCCTCTTTTTAATGCACCTACACAGTGACAAGCAGCAACTTGTGAATGGAAGCGGCTCTGAGTGGCGAACTGATTATGTAAGCAGGTTCCGGTGCCAGCAGGGATGGGGGGCGGCGTTCTGGGGCGCGCGGGGGAAGGGAGTGTCTCCAAGTCTGTGGGGAGGCCGTCCCTGGGAGATGCCGGCACAAAAGCATCTGTGCGGCCCATTTTGTCCCACAGCCCGGCCCCGACCCGGTTCCCCTCCACCTGCCGCCTTTCCTCCCTTCCCTGCGCGGCCGGATGAGTCTGCCGGCTCTGAGCAGGATATTGGAACTTGGCGAAGGCGCTGAAATGACTGGAAGAGCCTGCCAGCGCATCGGGCTGGGCCGTCTGGCCAAGTCTTTCTCCCAAAGCCCCGCAGATCGGGGGCTTGTGGGAAAGGCTGTTGGGCAGGACGGAAGGTGGGAGCTCTGACATTGGCGGTTTTTCCTCCGATCATCAGAGACCTACCTGTTGGTCATCAGAGCCGGCAGCCTGGCCGGAGGGAGACAGCAGCCCTGGGCATGTGCCAAGGACAAGTGCAGGCGGACGGACGCCCCCTCAGGGAAGGGCTGGCCCTCAGAGGGCGGGCCAGTGACCCACCTCCCGTGCCTTTCGGAGAGGGACACGCTGCTGTCTCTTTAGGGCCCCGTCCTCTCTGGTTTGTCTGTGTGGAGAGACCATGGGCCATTGCGCAGTCAGCCACTCGGGTCGCCTCTGCCCGGGTTTCCGCCTCCGACAGGGACGTGGCCTCCGGGATAGGTTGGTGGCTGCCGACAGGCGCCCCTTGGCCCTGAACATGCTCTGAGGGTGAAATGGTAGAGAGCCTGGTGGTGGGGGGTCCTCAGGTGGCCAGAGAGGCCTCAGAGGCACCCCAGGACCCTGGGATTGAGCAGACACCCGCCCTGGAATATTCTCCCTCTGGTTGTCATGGCAGCAGGTCTGGGATGGGGCCTTTTCCCCAATGGAGCGCCACAGGGCTGGTTGACATGGACTGTAAGGGTGGCCTCAGGTCTCTCCTGCAAGGTGGTCTCTGATGCCCAGGCGGGGGGCTTCCCTCCTGATTTCTGTATCGCCCCAGGCTCTTGCTAGAAAGACCACGGAGTTAAGGGCTCACTATTTGGGGTCAAGTCCCAGCCGTGCCACATGGCAGTTGTATCCTAGAGCCGTGGTTTTGTACAGGAAGTGAAGGGACTAGGGCCCTGTCCACCAAGCCACAGAGCAGCCGTGGGGGTGAGACCCTGCACTTGGAATTGAAATGAGTGATCTCCTTGAATGCTCACAAAACCGGGGGAAAGAGGCCTTATTCTGATGCTGGTTTGTAGGCCAGCACTCTGAGGCTGCAGACAGCAGAGAGAGCTTGGTTCTCCAAATTCACACCAGCAGGGAAGGGTAGGTTCAGGGACCAAAACTCAGATCTTTCGGACACCAAAGGCAAGTGCTGAATTTTCACAGCAGAGAAATGAACCTCCCTGGGCCCCATTTCTCTGCGCCGGAAAAAGGGGTAACCATCAGTCAGCACTTCACTTGCTGTCAGGGTTGCTGTGAAGAGCGAGCAGCTGAGGAATGCTGCTTGACCACATAGAGCTTTGTGGAAACGGGTTCTAGTCTTCAGCTCATCCTGGCCTGATGGAAAGCCTGAATGTTGTTCTCACGAAGGACTGGCGCCCACCGACCAGCAGGAGGCAGTGTGCTCAGTGGTCAGAAGCACAGTCCCTGCCTCCAGACCTTGGGATTCTGGCCGTGCTCCTTGCCAGACTGTGACCTTGGGCATGTTATATGGCCTCCCTGCCCTCAGTTTACGCACCTGTAAAATGGGATGATAATAGCACCTTCCTCGTAGAGTTGCTGTGAGGATTACACGAGTTAATATCTATACGAAGCACTCAGAGTGGCCAGTACATGCTGTACTATCTAAATATTAGCTGCTTATTATTATATAGGACTTACACTTAAAAATAGATTTATATTGATTTTGGGGAGGAAGGGAGAGGGAGAGAGAGAAACATCAACGACGAGAGAATATCGTGGATCAGCTGCCTCCTTCCCGCCTGCTCCTCCTGGGGAGTGAGCCCACCACCCAGGCATGTGCCCTGACCAGGAATCCTGGTTCCTAGATCCGATGCTCAACCATTGAGCCACACTGGCCAGGCAGGTCTTACATTTTAAAGGAAATGACATCTAGAGTCGATGTTGTTTCACAATAACCGTCTGCAGGGGTGAGTTGGAATTGCTGCCTCCATTGATAGATGAAGAAGGAACTAAGCTCCCGAGAGGTGCACCAATTTCCCAAGGTCACACGGCGAGTCAGGGGCCAGAAAAAGGTCTAGGCTTCAGGGATGACAAGGGCCACGCCACAGAGCTTCGAGGCAAAGCAGGTCCACCAGGCCAGGGGTCGGCAAACAGCGGCTCGCGAGCCACACGCGGCTGTTTGGCCCCTTGAGTGTGGCTCTTCCACCAAATACCACAACCTGGGCAGGTCTATGTTGAAGAAGTGGTGTTAGAGGAAATTTAAGTTTAAAAAATTGGGCTCTCAAAAGAAAGTTCAATCGTTGTCCTATTGCTGTTTGGCTCTGTTGATTAAGGCGTTTGCCGACCGGTGCACCAGGCCAACGACAAAGTGTAAAACCAACGAAAAGTGACAACAATGGCAGCCCCCAGCGGGCTGGGAAGGGCAGCTGGTTAATTTGGAGGCCTCGGACCCTCCCTGGGGCACCCTGGTGGCGAGGGTGGTGAGCATCTCCAGGTGGGTGCGGGTGGACACCGCACCTGCTCCAGTGGCTGAGCCCCACTGAGGAGCTCCCAGATGGACAAACGGGGTCTCGTGGGTTAGTTGTTGTGCTTTCTGTCCCCACGCCCCTGCTAGTGCCCTCGGCACACCTCTAGAAGGGTCCGGAGAGATGGACAAGGAAGGCGTGGAGGTGCCAGAGATTTCGGTGATGGGGGAGCAGGGGAAGGTCTTTTATGAAACCAGCTCAGCAGCCTGATGGCTTTAACCTGATTAAAGCCTTTATCAATACCACCATTACCTCGGGCCCGGCCGGCTGCTGGGGGGAGCAGGAGGCTTATTCAATATTTAAGAAGCCCTGCATTGCAGGCCAAGGGTTTGGGCCATGTGGGGAAGCGGCAGTAGCAGCAGCAGCAAATGCTCAGAGACAGTCTCTTAAGCGGTGGATTTGTTTTAAAAGGAGAGAAACCAGAGGAAGAAAAGCCTCGTAGCCCTCCGCCTTCCCCGGGGGTCCCTCAATTTCTGGTCACATTACACAGCACACCCCAGAGCTATTCGCTCTGACTCAGGACCAGTGAACCCAGCCGTGGACCAGGAGGCTGGGTCTGCCGGGTCCCGCTTTCTCTACACGTGCACGAAGCGGTGGTTCTCAGGGGGCCGACCCCAGCTCTGCAGCACCAGCATCACAGGGACCTATTAGAAATGCAAGTTCTCGGGCTCCGTCCAGGACCCCCCAAACCAGAAACCCCGAAGCTGGGAAGTGGCCATTGGTCTGCTCTCACAAGCCTTTCAGGGTCTCTGATGCAGGTTCGAGTTTAAGATGCTCGATTGTGAAGACCAAGGGCTTTGCAAATTGCAGAGTGCTCCTTCCGTACTTGATGGCTGTTTCCAGGAGGGCACCGGGAGAGAAACGGGGATTTTGTGGTTCATTCATGTTCTCCAGCCAACACTGAGATTCATATTTCTGCTCCTTTCCCCGCCTGGCGCCAGAGGGGTCTGGGCAGCAGAGGGCAATGGATGGAGGCCGCTCTTTAAGATCTATTATTCATGGGAACTAAGAGGAGCTTTTTATTTTTTTCTGATGTGGTCTCAGATTTCTTAGAATCCATGCCCCAGGGAAGTGGCCGGGGCCAGACTGCATGAGGCAGAAAGCACCCTTCCTGGCCAGAGACTCTGTAACCCATGTTATTTTGGGGGTAGGGTTCTGCAGAAGCTCCTGGGTAACCTCAGAAAGGGGGTGCCCGGTGCCAGCACTGGTCTTAGTACTCTCTCCTACCCATTTTTCCACTCCAAACTCCCAGCAACTCTGTGAAGTAGAGGCAGTTACTGCCCCATTTTACAGACAGGGAAATCGAGGCTCTGAAATGTTCATTAATTTGCTTAGGCTCACCAAGCTGGAGCTTAGCCGGTGGTTGAACCCAGGTCCATGCGACTCCAAAGCCTGAGCTTCTGATGGAAGAGTCTGTCATGGAATTTGTGCCTTGGGTGCAGTGTGGGTGGCGTGTGCGTGTGCGTGTGCGTGTGCGTGTGCGTGTGCGTGTGTGTGTGTGTGTGTGTGTTTGTGTTGTGAGGTGAGAAGACAAGAAGAGCCTCTCCTGAGGCTCTAGTGGCTTCTTCAGGAGGATAAAGTGAAAATGCGCATTTTCCCCGGGCAGGGAGCGCCGAAGGCAAGAGGACCCTTTCTACCAGCTCTGACTGGTTAAGAGGCCAAGCCAAGTTGCGAGGGAAGAGTCTGTGAGCTCGAGCCAGTTTTTCCCCATTTCAGAAAAGCACATGCCCTCTTTCCAACACCCTCGACAGGTAGTTTTGTCATTAGTGTTTGTCTCCAGTGCCTGGGAACGCGTTACCCATGGAGGAAGCACACCCTCCTTTTGAGGCTTCTGACAGTTAAAAAGCTGTTCTTTACCTCAACCCAGGCTCTCCCTTCTTACCTGTCACCTGCTGATGCCACATGTGGCCAGGCAGCTGTGTTATGAGAGTGGTTATCCAAAGCAGTGGTTAAAAGGGTTGGTATTAAAGGGAGACACAGCCGGGTTTGTAAGCTGGTGGCTCTGCCATTCCTGCCTGGAGATCTTGGGCGAGTTAAGGCAACACCCGAGTCTCAGGAATCTTAGTAACTCCAGGGCCTACTTCCTGGGATGGGGCTGCAGAGGAAATGAGGGGTGTGTGGGATCGCCCACGCAGAGCACGTTAATGTCTGTGCTGCCCACCTTTGCGAGGTACAGACTCTCAGGACAGGTTAGTGAGTTGGTCAGACATAGGCTCTGGGGTCACACTGCAGGGATTCCAGAGGTGGCCCCATCGTTCACTAGCTGTGCAACCTGGGAGAGGCTGCCCAACCTCTCTGTGCTCCAGGTGCCTCGCTTGTGAAAGGGGACCAATCACCATTTCATCGGGGCATTGTGAGGATTAGGTGCGTTGAGTACCCAGAAGAGTGGGTGGCATATGGGTGGAGTAAAACGAAGATAATTCAATGAAGAGACTATTCACAGACACATGAGCAAGCCAGCAAGGTCAGGGGAAGCCAGGATGCTAAAGCACCCCAGTAGCCAACAGAGGGCCAGCATCCCCTCCAGGCCAGGAGGGGCAGAGGTGGGACAGTTATGGACCAGAAGAGACATGGGCTCTATGGGGAGGTCCGACCAGAGCTGTGACCTTCAACAGAGGCCATGGTGACCGGCGGGTGGGACTCAGGGGGTCAATACTCCAGTCTGTCTCTCTTCTCACCCCCTCCAGTCTTCTGCTTGTAGAGGGCTGGCCCCCAGGGAAGGCACTTGAGCATTTTTTAAATCAGTGTCAGCTGAATCCGAGGCGCCAGGCAGAGCCACATCTTGGAAACACATCCACCAAAAAGACTGGATGAGTTATCAGTACTGACTTTTAACTTGCTTCAGGTGTGTGTGTGGGGAGGGCCTTTAAAATGTAGATTCAGCCGAGCCCCACCCCAGGAATGAAGGGAATGAGTGGGGCCTGGGCTCACTTAAGCTTCTTTGATTTTAAGTCTTTTCATGTGAAACCCCTTTCTATTTTAGTATAAATAAACACGCTGAATTTGGGTTGAAATTCCCTGTCTCTCCATCAGAGAGCAGAGATTCTACCCAGCCCCAGCTTTATTTCTACTTCTGTGTCATCTACTCTTTTCTATTATTTCTCAGTCCCCAGCTCCTCTACTCAATAACTGGATCCTACTCTTCTCTCCATGCTGGATGTGGAGAGGAGAGAAAACCCCCCCAAAACCTGCTGGTGTCTTTCAATAGACAAACCCAGCTGGAAGCCAGAGGACAAGGTTGCTGTTGATACTGTCTACACAGGGCAGCCTCCCAGGACACAGAGCAGGGCAAAGGCTGCGTGGACCTGGAGGCGTGAATGGAAGATACCCAGCAAAGCTATTTTTATTGTTAGATTGGGCCATTTGATGCTGCTCCTGTACAATGGTATTTGCCATATAAAAACAGCAAATGAATAGGCTTACCCAAAGATTGTATTGTTTGTGCTGACAATCAATAGAGAAGGGTGGTCAGAAGGCTCATTGATACACAACTCAGGTCTGAGACCTTGAATAGTCCACCCACTCCCAGTGTGATCTTAAACCCCAAGGCCTCACTTTTCTCATCTGTGAAATGGGAATGCTCCTCAGATGAGAGGATGGGGACTGCTGTCATTTAAAAAAGGAGTAAGTGCCACCCCCTGCTCTGAATACAGATGCTCCTTGACGTAATAATGGGGTTACTTTCCCCCAAGAAACACAGCTCTAGTTGGAAATGCTGTACATTGGGAATGCATTTGGTACACCTAACCAAACATCATAGCTTAGCCTAGGCCACCTTGAATGTGCTCAGGACGCTTATACTAGCCTACAGTTGGGCAAAATCATCTAAACGAGGCCTGTTTTATAATAAAGTATTGGTCGCATGTAATTTAATATTGTGTCGATTTGGAACCATCATAAAATGGAAAAATCGTAAGTCAAACCATTGTAAGTTGGAGACTGTATTTTGTCCTTAAGGGAAGGGTCAGGAGGACACTCGGGCATGATGAGATTTAGGACTGTGGGTACGTCCGTTCCGTCTGAGTTTTAATCCCAGTGCGTTTCACTGCAGCCAGGGCCTAAGTGGCCGCCAGGGGCCATTAAGTGCAACCACCTGTGCTAATGCGCAGACCCGTCTAATCACGTTTCCCTGTTCGGGGCCGTGTGTCTGTGCACGCACGCACGGATGCAGAAACCCGTCCCGAGCGTTTCCTCTGCTCCCTCCTCCCGGGCCTTGGCTGGGGCCCAGATAAGCTGGGTGAACAGCACAACAAAGGCACGTTGCTGCTTTATCAGGGAATCAGGTAATTGGCTGGGCTGTGCGGGAGCCCCGGAGGCTGCGCGGTTAACCGTCTCCCTCTGCGGCTGCTGGTTTGGCATTTGGGTTTATAGGCTCAGGGCTCAGAGGGATCCATCATCAGGGGAAGAAGCAATTATTAATCATAACACAAATCAGCGGTAGCTCCCACTTGACGAGGGGTATTTTGTGCCAGGCCCTGGACCCAGGACTTTCTATACGTTATCTCACTCCATCCTCACAGGAGTTCTCTTTTGACTTGGGTCCTGTTCCTGTCCCCACTCTCCAGATGAGGGCAGGGAGGCGAATATACTTATCAGGCTGAGTGGCTTGACCCCCAAACCCGTACCCTAAGCCGCCCTGCTGAACGGGCTGCCAAAAGCATGTGGTCTTGGCTTCTGGGTCTTTAAATGGAAGGAGGGGTTGTCTGCATGGGAAGTGCTGGGGGTGCTACGCACTGTGGTTGTTGAGCCACAGTCACGAGTCCCTCATTGGCACCCCCCTTTATCTCTTTTCAGTCCTGTTCCCGCCTCCTCCCTACCCTCCCATCACCCCAGGCTCCATCCTCATGGGTTTCTCTGTTCCCTAAACATTCCAGTCCATTGACGCCTCCGAGCCTTTGCCTACTCAGTTCCCCTCATCCTTTCCTCCATCCTCATGTCTTGCACACTCCAGCTCATTCTTCAAGAGCCAGCCCAAACCCCCCTCACCTGGGGAGACTCCCCTGCCCCCCACCCCTCGGCAGAACCAATCCCATCCTCTGTTTGCTCCCATGGCGTTTTATATACATTAACAAAACAAAACCTGTTCTGGACACACACATTTTTTAGAGAAGGCAAAGAAATTAATCTTTATTTTTAATTACTGCCAGCTCTCTCATCCTGACTTTAAATGCTGCCACCTCATTTGTCTTGCAAAGCATTTAGTTTTGCTTTTAATTAGTGCTGCTTATTGTCGATGAACTTTAATAGTTGCAGGGTCTCAGCAGGCCTCGGGGTGGATGCTTCACAGATGTCCCCTGTCGTCCTGCAAGGCCCGGGGTAGGCTGGCTGTGCCTATGAGGTGCCTGCAGGGAGGGGGCTGCAGGGAGTGGCTGAAGGCTGGTGTACTTTTTTTCCGGACCTCAGCTGATCCTGGTGGAAGTTAGATCCAAGGTAACCGATTGGCAAACACACACACACACACAGAGTTCAGGAGGGTTGCAATGCAGAACTTCAATTTAAATTTGACCTAAGGATGGGGAAAAAAAGGAATATACTGGCTCATGGTATCCAAAAAGGCCATCATAGACTCAGCTAAGGTTTGATCCAGCATTCCAGCTCATCATTAGACATCAGCTAATGATGTCTCCATCTCTCAGCTCTACTCCATCCCTTGGCAAGTCTTTCCCACGTCATGGCCGTGGTGGCAAAGGTCACCAGGATCAGCCCCAGGTTCAGCTTTGAGCTGAACAACACCAACGGGAAGAGGGCGCTTCTGCTTACGGAGCACATGCCCACCCCGGGCCTTGGCACCTGCTCCCCTCCCACCCCGCTGCCCGGAATGCTCCGCCTCAGAGACCCCTTCTGACCACCTATTTACAGCCAGTTTCTCTCCATCACCAGCCCTTTTCCCTGTCTTATTTATTTTTAAAGTGCTCGTCATAGGCTGGTACGTTTCATACCTGACCTGTTGTCTGTCTTCCCTGCTAGAAGGCTGAGTCACATGGCAGCGGTGGTTTTCCTCTCGTGTTTGTTTTAAGGCTGTATCCCCAGTGCCTAGAATAGTGTCTGGCATCTAGTAGTAAATGTTCTATTAAAAGAAAATGTTTTTCGGTCAATCCTCACCCACGGATATTTTTCCCATTGATTTTTAGAGAGAGTAGAAGGGAGGAGGAGAGATATCGAGAGAAACAGCCATGTGAGAGAGACACATTGATTGGTTGCCTTCCGCATGTGCCCCGACGGGGGCCCAGGATCAAGCCTGCAGCCAAGGTACGTGCCCTTGACCAGAATCGCACCCTCAGCCCTTCAGTCCGCGGGCCGGCGCTCTGACCACTGAGCAACCGACTAGGGTTATAAATATTCTTTGATTCTTCCCATTTCTCAAGAGAAGCTGGCAGCCTGTGTTTTTTAGTTAAATCCTGTGCTTTTAAAGCATTGGTTGAATTTCACTTTTAAAAAAACACCGCCCGGGCCAAGCAAAACCTGTTTTCAGCCTGGATCCTGCTGCGGCCCCCCAGTCCACCCCTTTTGAAGCCCTTTGTGTAAGCCGCTTCCCCCACCCCGTCAGATAGTCTGAGTGGGGCTTCCCAGATCCTAGCTGGGCAGTGACGGGCTGGACTCAGGAGAGGGCCAGGGACGGGGACAGAGATGGAAGTGCGTGCGCACCATCCAGCCTGTGGCTGCGTGTTCTGCTGTGAAGCATCTGGTTTAATTCCAAGACTGTGGGGTGGGGGCAGGGGGAGGGTACCAGGGACGGGAGGCTGCCTGTGGCATTGAACCCCACCCACGCTGACAGCTGAGCTCACACAGGCTCCCTGCAGCACCCCAAACCCCACCTAAAGCCTGGCCCGCCCCCCCAATCCCCGCTGAGTGGAGCTGGAGACCTGCAGTGACTGGGAAGTTCAATGTGTTTCAAGAGTTGTTTTCAGTTCAACTAAAACCCGCTGAGATTCTGGTGGTGGAGGCGTGGTCCTCAGCAAACAGCCCTGAAGGAGCCTCAGGAGAAGTAGGCAGAGCAAAATGCAAAGGGAAAAGGAGGGGGGCTTTGAACCTGGCTTTTCAGGCAGTTTAAGATGCAGAGTGGTGTCAAGGTTCGAGCCAAGCATTGGGGGTGGGCAGAGCAGGAGCGACGACTGGGTGCCCACTGCCCTCCCGGAGCTCTGCGGTGGTGTGCCGAGCTTACTGAGCATCTGCCATGTGTCACACCCGGGACTGGCTGCAAAGTGACAATGCAAGGCCCTGGGCCCACAAATTATTACCTTCAAGGCAAGGACAGCAGAGCATTAAGCCACATGTGGGCCCATCGAGCTCAGGGTCCTTCTGTGTCCCCTCCCAACCTTTCCCCTCTTCAGCTTCTCCGGGAACAAGGCTGTGCTGGAACCAGGCCTTCGGGGAAATTGGGGGACCCCTGCGAACGCTGCCCCTACCCCTGCTGGGCACAGGACCTTGACTCGGTGAATGGGAAGAAGGTGGGTTTAAGGGCGGGGTCTTCAGCTCCGATCCATTCCTGCCAGTTGGCAGCCGGGACCTCCAGCAGGAACTTGCCCTCTCGGGGCCCGAGGTTCCCCATCTGGAAAGAGGACAAGCAGCATGAGGTGCCGCCCTCTCTGTGTCCCCGGCATGCGGGGCCTGGAGAAGGAAGCTGTGGCGGAAGCACTGACGTCCTCTGTGGTTTCTGTGTTCCAGGAGCCAGGGCCTCTGCCATGACTGACACCGTGTTCAGCAGCAGCTCCAGCCGCTGGGTGTGTCCCAGTGACCGGCCCCTTCAGTCCAAGTAAGTTGCAGGGTCTTCTTGGGAGTGGCTTGTTTGGGGTCAGTGAGGCCCTGAGGTTTGTACTCTCCACGGAGGACAGGAATAGCAAGCAAAGAGCTGGAGTCTGCTCCCGGGTGGGGGCAAAGGAACCCAGTGGGAGTTTTGTCATGGAAACTTCTCCACTGATTGTACTGCTTTTTAAAATATATATATATATATATATATATATATATATGTATATATATATATATATATATGTATATACACACACATACATACATACACATACATACTAGGTGCCTGGTGCACGAAATTCGTGCACAGAGGTGTGGCAGGGGATGTCCCTTAGCCCAGCCTGCACCCTCAATGGGGCCAATGGCTGGCTCTGCCCCGGATGCCTTGGCCCCACTCCCTCAGCTCAGGCCTTAGCCCCAGCGGCGACCACCTAGCCCCAGGGACACCCCGCACTCGCAGCGGCCAAGGGGCGGGCTGCCCAGAGTCCCCGGTCACTGCGCGGCACTGGAGGTGAGGGCCCCTGACGCAGAGCGCTCGGCAGGGTGTGCCCAACCTTGACCGCAGGGATCCGCAGGACTTGGGAGGAGGACGCAGGGGTGTCTCTCGCCTTCTGGACCTTCGGGCCACGTGTCCGCCTCTCCCCGCGAAGGCTGCCCTTTGGAGGGCCCTGCTACGCACGCAGCGCCTCCCCAGCTCCCGGGCTCCCATTCTCCCGCCTTCCCTGCCATGCCCAGAGATGCTCCCCCGCAGACCGGGACCCCTCAGTCGCCTCTTCCCGTGCCTCTGCCAAAGCGAAGTGCCTGTACTTTTCCAGCTCCCTCTTTCCCTCCTGAAATGGAAAGTCATTGAGGTCGCTCAGGGTTGTTGCTCCAGCAGTTTCCTTCCCTGCCCCCGAGCTCCCCCGCCTCCCACAGCCATGCCCCTCCCCTTCCCTCGCCCTTCTTTCCATTCCTCCTTCCTCCCTCCTCCCCTCTGGGGTTCTCCTGGCAGCCCAGCCCCACTGGAGGGGCTCCTCGCGAAAGGCAGAAGCAGCTCGGGGTCTCTCCAGCGCCCCTTGGCCATGGCCGCAGCGCGATGTCGCTTGCTCCCCGACACTCCTGGGGCCTCTGCCTCCGCAGCCTCTGAGCCCCCAGGGCTGCCTCCGCCACCTGCTGCCGCCTCGCTCATGGCACTGACAGCCACCCTTTCGGAGCCTCGGAGGCTGAGGCTTGGATGCTGTGAACGCACAACACTCGGTTTCCCTCTCCACCCGACCCGCTCCGCTTGCCAGCCCAGCGCACCCATCGGATCTGCTCGCAGAAGCTGTGTCAGCTGCTCGGGGTGTCCCCCGCTCTCTCCGTGCCCCTCACGCTTACCTACATTTCTAAAACATCCAGCATTCTCATCCCCCACACTCATCCC
The DNA here is from genome assembly GCA_027563665.1 of Antrozous pallidus. NCBI lineage: Eukaryota > Metazoa > Chordata > Mammalia > Chiroptera > Vespertilionidae > Antrozous > Antrozous pallidus. The sequence goes on from CM050528.1 coordinate 20,458,974, forward strand.
CGCCCCACGGCCTTCCCCCGCCCCCCCTCCGCCTTGTGCACCTTGGCCCCACATCTCAGACAGCTCAGCCCTGCCCCCAGCCCTGTCCCTGTGCGCACCTCGGCCCTCCCTCACCCCCTCGTGCCGCTCAGCCCCATCCCCCACTCCTGACTGGCTGGTAGCGTAGCAAAGGTACGGTCAAATTCGCATGTTTCTCTTTTATTATACAGGATAATTGTTTTAGTTTTTTAAAAATTGATTTTTAGAGAGAAGGAGGGAGGGAGGGAGAGGGAGACATTGATTTGTTGTTTCACTTATTTTCCACTTATGTATGCATTCATCGGTTGATTGTTTATGTGCCCTGACGGGGGATCCAGCCACAACCTTTGGGCATCGAGACAGTGCTCTAATCAACCGAGCTACCGGGCCAGGGCCGCTTGTGCCATTTTAACGCCCCCAGAAACGTATGCGCGTCCCGCTCCTCCACCTCCTCACCAGCACTGGGCATCAGCAGCCCTTCCCCCTGGGACCATTCTAGGGCGTGAACAGGGGTGTTTCTTTGTGGTCTTGACTTGATTCCCCTACAAACCAATGTTGCAGACCTTCTTACAGAACTCGCCATTGTGCAGCCCCTTGGTTGAAGCGTCTGTTCAAATACTTTGCCCATTTTTAAGTCAGGTCACTTAGCTTCTTGTGATTAAGTTCTGCAGGGTTCCTCCCCCTCCATAGGTTAGAGATGAGGGTCCTTTGCTGGATTTACATTTTGCAAATATTTTTTCAGTCTAACCGTGCCTTTTTTTTTCTTTCATAACAGAGTTTTTTGAAGAGGGAAAGTTATTTTTATTTTGATGAAGTCTATTTTGAAAGGGGGAAGAATTATTTTATTTTTATTGATTTCAGAGAGGCAGGGAGAGGAAGAGAGAGAGATAGAAACATCAACGATGAGGGAGAATCATTGATTGGCTGCCTCCTATACACCCCACACTGGGGATCGAGCACACAATCTGGGCCTGTGCCCTGACTGGAATTGAACAGTGACCTCCTGGTTTACAGTTCAGTGCTCAACCACTGAGCCACACTGTCCACGCCCCTCACTTTTCAATCCTGGAACTCGCTGCATGAAAGAGCGTTGCTCTTACTTACCCAGGACCTAAATGTGTACCGGAGAAGGGTCTTTCTGAATAGCTAGTCCAGTGGTCAGCAAACTCATTAGTCAACAGAGCCAAGTATCAACAGTACAACGATTGAAATTTCTTTTGAGAGCCAAATTTTTTAAACTTAAACTTCTTCCAACGCCACTTCTTCAAAATAGACTCGCCCAGGCCGTGGTATTTTGTGGAAGAGGCACACGCAAGGAGCCAAAGAGCCGCATGTGGCTCGCGAGCCGCGGTTTGCCGACCACTGGGCTAGTCCATCCACGTCCTGTGAAGCTGAAGCCCCTGCCCCTTTACTTCTGCCTAAAACCGGAGTCTTACAGTTTTGAAGACAATATCCTACCGGTTTATTTTTTTGAAAGGAAACACCTGGAAAAAATTAAAATAAATTTAAAAATTGAACAAGGAAGGAAAAAAAGGAAACACCTACTCTCCCAAGCCCTTCCCATGATGTCCCCTTGGGCCCAGACTTACTTTGCAGAAAATACTCTATCCACCAACCAATGTGTCTCTGGAAGATAAACAGTTGCCTGAAGGGCGGATGGGGTGACATTTATTTTATTTCTGAAACGTCAGTTAATTAAAATCCCATGCATCCGAGATTTTACTTCCGTCGGTACCAGGTCAAACCATTTGCTTTACGATGAAATTAGAATGATCCGACAGCCTGGATGCAGTCTCATTAACCGGGGAACAGCTCGTATCTCCGTGCGTGTGGCCTGCCGGCTCGCTCCTGCGTGTCCATGGGATATTAAAATTACTTTCCCATACATGCTAATGGGCGGATTACAGTCATCACGCATGCTCTCTTGTCGGCTGCAGTGGTGATGCGGATGCTGGTGTTGTCTTTCTCCGGGAAATGAAGACGTCCAGTGTTCATTAACTGCTGGCTAGCCAGATACACTCGCTGGTTTTGTGTTCCTCAAAAGCCTTCCTCTCTCAGCCTCCTTGAGTCCAAGGTGGTGTTGGAAGCATGTGAGGGTGTTTGAAAGAGGCAAAGGAACCTGCGTCTGGTGAGGGTCAGTGATTTAGCTCTTAAAAAAAATATATATACTAGGGGACTAGTGCACAAAATTTGTGCACTGAGGGTGGGTGATCCCTCAGCCCAACTTGCCCCCTCACACATATGAGGAGCCCTCAGGGGATGTCCTACTGACTGCTCACCCCTGGCCTGCCCCACAATGGGGCCCATGGCTGGCTCTGTCCCGGCCCTGGCCTTGCCCTTGACAGTGATCGCCTGGCCTCGGGGGCTCTGAGCTTGCTGGCTGTCTCAGCTCTGCCCCAGCCCCAGCCTTGCCTGGGCCAGCAATCTCCCGGCCCTGAGGGCCACACACTCACTGGCTGGCTCTGCCCAAGCTCCTGATTGGCTTGTGGGCCACAACTTGATTGGAGGTATGGTCAATTTGCATATTACTCTTTTATTAGATAGGATACTGGTGATCGAGCACACAACCTGGGCATGTGCCCTGACTGGAATCGAACCATGACCTCCTGGTTCATAGGTCAGTGCTCAACCACTGAGCCACACTGGCTGGGCTAGTTTAGCTCTTTATGTTGGGAAAACTTGGGGAGAATTGCTGGGAAGGTCACGCTGCTCTATAGCTTTGAAGTCTGCCAGTGAGGGAATGCCAGCAGTCAGAGGGGGAAACTGAGGCACACAGAGAGGATATAGGGGCGGTGTCTGTGTAGGGTCGCACACCTGATAGAAGAGGCTGCGGTCTCCTCCTTCAGCCTGGGGCACTGATAGCTCTATGTTTGGAGGAGCCAGTTACTGCTCAAGGCTTGTGGCCCTCCTCACAGTGTTGGAAACAACAAGAGCCAAGAATGACGTGTCATTAGTGATTTCTTTTTAGGACCCCAAGCCCATTATGTAAATGCCTAAATCAGTGGTCGGCAAACTTTGGCTTTCCAGCCACATGCGGCTCTTTGGCCCCTTGAGTATGGCTCTTCCACAAAATACCACAGCCTGGGTGAGGCTATTTTAAAGAAGGGGATTAGAAGAAGTTTAAGTTTAAAAAATTTGGCTCTCAAAAGAAATTTCAATCCTTGTACTGTTGATATTTGGCTGTGTTGACTAATGAGTTTGCCAACCGTTGGCCTAAGTGATCAGCTCGGCTCATCAATAAGCTGCACTGATTGGTCACTTTAACCCCAGCTGTGGTTCTGACAAGCCTACCCTGCAGTCACCTTATTTTGGATGAGCCGGGATCATATCACGATGAGTTGGGGGAGAAGATGGAAATAGGTCCTTGTCATTTAAACCATGTGGTGTTGCATCCATACAGTGCTGCTCTGATGATGAGATTTCCTTCCTGACTTTATTCTTTCTTTCTCTCCTTTCTCTGCCTTTCTCCAGTGACAAAGAACAGTGAGTATTTTATGCTATTATTTTATTTTTCGACCAACTGAATTATATCTCTTTTTGTTTGTTTGTCTGTTAACTCTCACTTGAGGATATTTGCCCATTGATTCTTAGAGAGAGAGGAAGGGCGGGGGAGAGACAAAGAGAGAAACACTGATGTGAGTAGGACACATTGATTGGTTGCCTCATGCACACACCTGAGCAGGGTGAGGGATTGAACCTGCAACCTAGGTACATGCCCTTGACTGGAATCAAATCCAAGACCCTTCAGTCCATGGGCCGAAACTCTGGGCCAACACTCTAACCACTGAGCGAATCAGCCAGGGCTAGCATATCTTTTCTGATCTAAGTGGCTTTCCCCTACAAGAGAGATGGTCAAAAAAGGAACTAGCCCATTTTATATATCTAAAAAAGAAATTTAAGTGGTTTTTTAAAAACCACCCTTTTGAGAAAAAGAATTATGAAATTTCAAAAAGTATCTTGAGGAAAGGACGGACGGCGTTCCCTACAGGAGCCCTCAATTTCATTCTTCTGGCATTTCAGCAAGTTTGGGGAGCACTCAGTGCCCCATTTCCACAGCCTTTGCCTGGGAGCTCTGTTCCAAAATAAAGAAAATATTAACTGAAGCAACTGCTTCCATTAATAAAAGATGATGAGCAGAACAGAGCTTGCGGGAAGTCATGCGCTATGCACGCTGTCCCTGTCCCCTCGGGGGAGGCCGCCCGATTTCCCAGTGAGCTGCCCTTGGTGCAGAGGTCCTAGCTCTGCTCACAACCTTTGTCTTTTCAATGAGACTCATTTCCCAAATAGGCATGACCGATTGGATGTCGGGTCCAATCAATGAGCAGTCAGCTGCAGAGCAGCAGGGCGCCAGTGGTTGGGAGCACGCTCAGAATCCACACGAAGGGAAGCCGTCTGCCCTCCCCACAATGGGGGTGTTAGCACAGAGCCAAAGGTAGAGCACGGGGTCTGGCGTCAGGAGACCCAGTGAGTCCTGCTCTGGGACTCAGCGTTGGTGGGACCGTGGACATGCCCTTTACCTCCCAAGCCCTGGCTGCCTCCTCTGCAAGTCACCCTGTCCTTCCTCCATCACCGAGTGAACATAGCATCAATAAGGTGCACAGGAGAGCTCTGTGAACTTGAAGCACACTGAGCAAAGTGGGGGAAAGGGTATTGTGTTGTTGCCTTACCCCATGTGTTATCTATATACATTGTACATACGTACATATCCACATATAATATATATATACTAGAGACCCGATGCACGAAGATTCGTGCAAGAATGGGCCTTTCTTCCCCTGGCTCCAGCCAAGAGCCACCTTTCCGCCCAGAGGCCCAGAGTGGCTGGGGCAGTCGGTGCCTGCATATGCAAATTAACCTGCCATCTTTGTTGGGTTAATTTGCATACTCACTCCTGATTGGTGGGCATCATGAAGGTATGGTCAATATGCATCTTTCTTTTATTAGTGTAGATACCTTGAGTGTATATTTGTATATATACAATGTGTATATCTATCACTTGCAAAATTTGTTCAGCTCTTTTGGACCCAAGTGACCACATTACCGGGCCCAAAATCCTCTAAAGGTTTTCTTAACATTGATCAGGTGACCCTGGGAAATTACTTCCCCAGTTTTGTGTCTGTCTCTCCATTTGTTAAATGGGAGCTTTGGACAAATTGATGGCTAAAGGCCGTTTGAATGTTCTACAATTTCTGTTGTTGGCCGGTAAGACTCTGGCCAGACTAGATCTGCTTCTTCTGCATATGGTGAGTGCGTTATTCAGACATGCCAGGGAGAGATGTTGAGACATTGTCGGATTTTAAGTATGAATATCTTCATGATGCCCACCAATCAGGAGTGAGTATGCAAATTAACCCAACAAAGATGGCAGGTTAATTTGCATATTCATACAAGAGGTAGCTCATGACTCCAGAGGGTCTGGAGGCTCATAGAAGCATCCTGAATATGAAGAGTTGGAAGGTAGAGTCTATGACCAGACTTTTTCACTCCCTCCTCCCCTTCTTTCTTTCCCCTTTCTCCCTTCTTCCTTCATTATCAAATATTCACCGAATGTCTACTACGTATCAAGCACTCTCTGTCTTAAGCATCAGGAATATAGGGATAGCCAAAGTAAGAGGATGTGTCTAGTGGGGTCTACAAACAAATAAACACCCAGTCACCAACAAATATATTCCAGTGTGTTGTCACGGTGGGCTGAGCAAGCACAGGAGGGGCATCTAACACAGACTTGTGGGCCATGATTGGGGAAGTGAAACGTAAGGTGGGGTCAAGTGAAAGTAGAGACAGGTGAGTTTCAGGTAGAGGAACAGCATGTGCAAAGTCTCAAAGGGAGAGTGCATGGAATTTTAGAAGAACCAAGTGGAACTCAGTCTGGCTTGACAGATTCCCTTAGCATTCTGAAGGGCATTCGGGGGGACCCTGGCTTCCTTCTGCACCCCCTTTAATCTGGTGGGGGTACATTTCATCTGAAAGGGCCTTTATACCTACAGGGCATGTGTAAAACATTTTGTGGTGGTGGCTGCCCTTCTTTCCCCACCCTTTCCTCCAGGATTCATTAAAATCTCATTCACTGAGCTATAAGCGACTTCCTGCTGATACCTGCTTGTGCCGGCATCCTGGGGGAAGAGAGGGGGTGATAAGAATAAAGGGGGAAAAAAAGGATTAATTTTCTGCACAGCACCACCGTATAATACATCAGAGCTTTGGTGCCCCAATGGCACTTCCATCACCACTCTCCTTTTGGGAGTTATAATTTGTTAAAAGAGACATCTGGTGGGTATTTATTACGTGACTATTGTGTGCATGAAATAAAGAATTAAGGTGGGAGGCAGAAAGGAGGTGGGAGTCTGCCCTTGGCAGCTATTTAGGGAGAAACATCTGTGAGGGCCTTGCACCTGGAGTCAGGTCTCATTTCTTTTGTGTCTGGGGCCACTGGGGCTAGTTTTGGTGGGAGGGCTGCTTTTGACCCTCTCTAGATGCACCTGAGAGGTGCATTCAGGTAGCGATCAAGCATATCCAGGATGCTGGTTTCTTGAGCCCCTGAGCATACTTGCTCCACACATGTTTCTTGGCCACTCCCCTCCCTCTGCTGAGTGCAGGCATCTGGAAAATGAGCAGGTCAGTTGCAATAATCTATAGGCTTTTTGTTAGCAGTGAAATGCTGTCTTTGATTAATATTTTATTCTGAAGCTAAATAGATAAGACAGGTGAAAGTGGAGCTGGATAAGGATGTTTAGTAGCTGAAAGCATTAAATACATCATGGTGAACTTTGTGCAACTGTAATTTAAAATAATTCCAAACTGCAAAGTAAATGTAGGGAGTTCTAGCAAGCTTCACATTTGTTTGTTGTTGTCATAGTGGGTACTGTATCAGCTAGCTTTTGCTGTGTAACAAGCCATCTTAAAACTCTGTGGTGTAGAACAATTATTTGTTTCCAGGAATCTGGCCTCAGCTGGCGGCTCTGCTGATCTTGGCTGGACTCACTTATGTGGCAAAGGGTTGGCTAATCTAGGATGGCCGTGGCTGGAAGGACTCAGCTCTGCTCCACAGGCCACTCACCCTCTAACATTCTGTCCTGGGCTTGTTGTCATGTCTTGGCAGAAGTGTAAGGGAGTAATCAGAGACACACAGGCTTTTGCAGATTGACAAAGATTCCCCTCTTCCTTTTTCTCTTTTGCTTCCTCCGCCTTTTTCTTTACAACATAATTCTTTAAAAAAATGCTTTCAATTAGCGATGGGTGCCATGAAGAAAATGAACCTGGACAATGAGGGATCCAGAAAGGCCTTTCTGAGTTGACATTTGAACCAGATTTGAATGATGAGAAGGAGCCATCCCTGGAGAAACCTGGGAGATAAGTGTTCCTGGAAAGGGGACAGCGAGTGCAAAGGCCCTGAGGCAAACACAAGGTTCCAGTGTTTACGACTGAGCAGGGAGCTGGGGTGCCATAAGGGAGGTGATGAGGATGGAGGCAGGTTAAAGACAGGTCCGTAGGACTTTGCAGATGGGCAAGAAGACTGACTTTTATTTCTATCAAGGTAAAATTCACAGAACATGAAATCAACCATTTTACAGTGTACAATTCAGCAGCATTCAGCACTATCACAATGTGTTTGTTTTTTTAAGTCAATGAGAAGCCACGGGAGGGTGTTGAGCAGAGGGGGTGAGCCTGTTTAGCATTTATTTGTTCACTCCCAGAGGCCCTGGCTCCAAGGCAAGGCGTGTTTCCACCCGAAGTTCGTCCTCCTCACCTTTCCCTCTCCTCCCCTTTCCCCCAACAGGACTTGGCCCTGGACACCTGCTTCCCTTTGCTTTCAAACTCTTTCTTCTCTCCTCTTAGTGCAAACCCGCTAAGATAGGAGGATGGCAGAGGAGGGGCTGAGGGGAGATATGGCTTTTAATTTTTAACGTTGAGTGTCAAAAGGCAATTTCATGGCTGCTGGCGAGAGTAGAGCAGTGGAAGTAATAGAGGCTGGCAGCTAATGTAGTGCTGCTGGAGAATTCCAGTTACTATTTCTCCCTAACTGGGCCAGCATTTCTAGGGATGTTGAACCCTGCATTCCACTCGGGCGATGCGCCTCAGTGCCCCGGGCGTGGCCATGTCATTAGTGGAGATGATCATAATGTGCCATAGACCTCAGCTCTCCATTTCAGTCTCTGAGCCTCTGCCCCGTCCCTGCAGCTACTCGGGCAGGCACTCAGTCCTCTTCGTACAGTGGAGGTTAAGTGCACAGGCGGCCCAGGTTCAAATCTCACCTCAGCCACTTCCTAGCCACACAATGTTGGGGAACTGGTCTAATGTCTCCATATCAGAGTCTCCTCACCAGGAAATGTATGACAGTCTCTGTCTGGTAAGGGTGATGTGAGGATTAGTGAGGTAGTGTGGTACCCAGGAGGTGTGATGTCCCTGTTTGCTTGTTTAAAAAAAGCCAAGAAGAACACCGGGTGAAACTCAAAATACTACAGGAGCTTCTGAGGCTGCAAATCTGGATGTTTATATGAAAGCAGGGGATTTTTATAAGCCTCCTTGGCAACTACTTTAAATGTGTTATTTTTTAAATCTGTAGCTTGAACTCAACATCTTTGTGCCAGGCAGGGGCTGGGGTCTACCCAGAGCCCAGGGCTTCTGACTGCCCTCCCAGAATGGGCTCCACTCTGGCAGAAACCTGCTGCCCTGGAATTTTCTCCTGAGAACACCATTGTCCTCCAGGTTGCCATGAGCTTCCTGCAAATGTGTGCTAAGCACATCATGAAAATAAACCCATTGTATTGATGGGCAAACTGAGGCTCTGAGAGTCTGGGGATTTACCCGACTCCAGGGCCTGGGATCTAACCACAGCTCCACATTGCCTACTGAGTTTCCCGGTCCAGCCTCACACCTTCCCACCTTACCTTTCAGGCTCCAGGCGGGCTGGTCCGTCCATCCCAGTGGTCAGCCCGACAGGCAGAGGAAGCAGGAAGAGCTGACAGATGAGGAGAAGGAAATTATCAACAGGGTGATTGCCCGGGCCGAGAAGATGGAAGAGATGGAGCAGGCGCGGATTGGGTGAGGCCTGACCCTTCCCATCCATTCCATAGGCCTAGAGGCGGGGCCTGGAAGTGGTGCTGGTCAGGGCAGGAGTGCTGGGGTGAAGGGGGGCTGGAGTGGATGGGGGCTGCCTCTGCGCTTTGCCATCTGTGACCCACTAGGCCACCTACCCAGGCAGAATTGGAATCTTTGTCACATGAAGTTGGAGGAGGAGGAGGTGGAGGTGACTTCCTGAAGAGGGGGCTTTTCCAGAGGGGAAATGGGTTTTTTTCTGATGGGGAGGAGGGACACTGTGGGCTTGTGTCTTGTGGGAAGAGGGATATGTGTGTTAAGGATAAACCCTTAGAAGTAAGAATTCCTCTCAGCCTTTCTCCCGAATAGCATGTATCACCAGCTTACATTTTATATTTACATATTTACTTTGATGATTGTTTATCTCTAACCTTTAGATAAGGTTCCCAAGGGTAGAGATGCTTGCCTGTTTTGTTCACCACTGACTCTCCAGAGCCAGTACATAACAGGCGTGCACTAAAATATTTGTGGAGGTAATGAGCGAATATGACAGACAATGCTGCCTCCTAATTTCCCTCTCCATCTCCTTGACCAAGAGGCTGGAGAGTTTAGAATATTGTAGTTCAGGGTCCAAATTCCCAGGGAAGGCACTCTGATTGGCTGCCTTATGTCAGGTGCTCTCTATTGTCCAATCAGCTGTGATGCCCATCTCATCTGAACATGGCCATTGGTCTGACTCTGGGCGTAAAGTTAAGGTGCGGGGAGTGTCTCTGTGGCCTGAGAAGGTTCTGGCTTGAACATCCTAGAACAGGGTGGATGGGTTGCCTGCCTTGTCCTCCGTGTCTGGTGATTTGCCTGAAGTAACCTGGTGACATGATGAACTAGACAGTGGTTAACCACTGGGGCCCTAAATTCAGAAAGACCTGGGTCCAGACCTTACCTGGTAAGTAAGCCATTTAACTCCTTGTGCCTCAGTTTCCTCCTCTGCAAAGTGGGGAAAACATGAGCACATGCTTCTCAGCGGGTGTTTAACATGCCATGGATTCATGCTGTGCCTGGCTCGGAGCATCCACTCAATGAACGGTGGCAGTTTATCAATGAACGTGCTGTGGAAGCTCAGTTTTTGTCACTGGCCGAGGCCTCTGTTCTAGAATTTATGCCCGGAGACTCCTGCTTGGCAAGCCCTGGACATCCAGCAGCCCGGCTTCCCTGGAAGGAGATCTGAGAGGCTCCCAGGGAAACTGGGCTGAGCCTGTGGTGGCAGAGTCTCCCTTTGCTGAGACGCTGCGTTTTCTGCCCAGGTGGGGACAGCTGTTGGGGGGGCAGGGAGCGGGATTCTGGCTGTGGCTGTTTCCTGCATGCTTCCAGGGGCAAGACCTGGTTGGTAGCATGGCCAGAGGCAAACCCAGGGCTATTTGTGTCTGAGAGCTCGAACCTGCCCTCGTTCCAGTTCTTCCCACGCTTCCCGGGGAGAGGATCAGAGAGGAGCCAGATAAAAGCAAAGTGACGGGTCAGATGTGGAGCGAGGCTGAAACTGGGGCACCACTGGGGTCCCCACTTTGGGACCTGAGGTTCCCAGTGAATAAGCTTTGGGAACCTCAGCTTCTCCACCCTCAGTGAAGTGGTCAGTCTGATTCCCAGGATCCTCCTGATCAGACTACGCGTTGGGGAGTTTGCTGGAGTCCTCTGGACCACGGGGCTACCCTCTCCTTTAGAGAAATTGACCTGCTTTTAATTCTTAAAATAGCAGCTGTTTCTGTGCCCCATTCTGAGTCCGGACACCCATCTCTGTGATGCTGAGTCCTCTTCCCATTACCCGAGGGAAAGCCTTCTAGAGAGGCATGAAGCCATTGTTGATTCACATCACAAATAATCATCATATTGATGCCACTTATTGAGCACTTACTATATGCCAAACCCCAAGCCTGCAAACTTCATGTGGCCTGGCCAGTGTGGCCTTGTGGTTGAGTGTAGACCTATGAACTAGGAGGTTACGGTTCCATTCCCGGTCAGGGCACATGCCCAGGTTGCAAGCTCAATCCCTTGTGGGGGTTGTGCAGGAGGCAGCCAATCAATGATTCTCTCTCATCACTGATGTTTCTATCTCTCTCCCTTCCTCTATGAAATCAATAAAAGTATATAGTATATATTTAAAACAGCAACAACAATAATAAAACATCACGTGGAAACCCTTGAGCTGCTTTTCTCAACCCAGTCAAGTAGATGCTGCTATTATCATCCCATTTCCTAGTGAGGTCAGGGCCCTTGCCTAAGGTCACGTCGAGTGAAGATGTACATCCTGCCAACTGGCTCTCAGAAGTATGCTCTTAGGTGTCTTTCCTGAAGGTCTGACCCAAACTTTCTAGACTGCTGAACACGGACATTCGAAAGGCTCGGGTTTGAAGGGGCGTGTTGGGAGCTAGAAGCTGGAGCTCCTCCTATGCTGGCCCTGTTCCTTCCGGATCTTTTTAACCTGTTTCTACATCCATAGCTGGTCTCCATGCTCCTGTGCCTCTGAGAGTTCCAGGGAGATTCACCCTTGGGCCTCCCAGGAGGTGCTGTCTTCCTGGGGCAGCTTTGCTAGAGTCACGAACCCCAGCAGATCAGAACTGGTTCTCTCCCAGAAGCCTCTTTGCTTCTGCCAAATAGGGTGTCTAAACCTTTGATCACCACTCAGTCCACAACCCAGCTCTTCTCTCTTCAGCACCCCCGGAGGGGGAGATGATGGACAGGAGAAGGGAAACTCATACTACCTCATTGTGCCGCCACACCCTTATTCAAGGTTAATTAGCCCCGCCTGCTACAGGCTTTCTATATTCGTTAGAACACTTGGCTTGCTTGCCAGAAAGGAACTTAATTCCAGCAAGGTGGTTCAGTTATCTATGGCTACATTAACAAAGCACCCTAACTTTTGTGACTTAAAGCAACGACAGTATGTTATTTTTTTTACAATTCTGTCATTGAAGAATTCAGGCAGGGCTCTGCTGGGCAGGTTTTCTGCTCCACATGGCATGAGCTGGGATTGCTGACCCAGCTGCGTTTGGCTGGTGGCTGGGCTGGAAGGTCCAAAGATATGTTCATGCCCATGTGTGCTCTATGTGGTCCCTTTTTTCCCTTACTCGGTAGTCTGGTCTGAACTCCTTTACGTGGGAGGTAAAGCCCATGAGATCCAGGGTTCTTAATAGCTGGGTCTGAAACTAGTAGGGTATTAGTCAACCATATTCTATTGGAGAAGGGAAATGGGTCCCATCTGCTTGTGGAAGAATGACTTACGCATCCATAGGAAGGCATTAATGGTGGCCACCTTGGGAGACGCTGCCACATTATATAACAGGAGAATTTAATATAAGGATACAGAGCTATTTTTAGAGACCCAAGGACAGGAACACAGCCTAGCCTCATGAAAGGTCTGCTTCTCATCTCACATGGTAGAAAATATAGCCATGCTATACCTCCTCAGTGGTTATAGCTCTTCTTAGTCCTAATTCAAATTCCCAGGGATGGAACTCTGATGGGCTCAGTTCACTCTGAATGCCCACTCCTCATCCAATCAGCTGTGGCTAGAGATGTGAGCCTGCATGGACACTGAGTATTTCTCCTGAGTGTGCAAAGGGGCTTTGTGAGTTGGACACACACCCAGGAGGTGTCCGCAGGACCTTGATATGTATTAAGGCTAGAATTAAACATTTGCTTAGAAAATTTTGTATCTGCAATTTTTGGTTTAAAACATCCCCCCCATACCCAATGGTAGCACCCTCTGCATCATCCTTATCATATTTCTTTCTGCCCGGAGCTTCTCAAAGCCATTTGCTCTCAGATCCTGCCTGTGAAGGGACAGGCAGCGGGTGGTTTCCATTCGAGGTCACTGTCCTAAACAGATGGGCCCCCAAAAAGTAATTAGGATTTGTCATTAACCTTGGTGTCCAGATGCTATGATGGAGGAGGCAATCAGAGAGACACAACCTGTTGTTGACAGGATCTGCTGGGTTCCTATCACCTCTCTATCTCTGTTCCATCATTCCCTATATTTTTGGCACAGAATTATTCCAGAATGTGGACAGAGGGAGAAGTGAATAATAGTGCTTATTAGGTAGGCATCTTTCCTATGGCTTGACAAGCCGACAATAAGTCAGGTCATTCTCTTCTCTTTCTAAAGAAAGAGCCTCCCCACTTTTTTTTGACCTTCAGTCAGGCCTTCTGTGGCTAGGTTTCAGGGGTCCTGCGGGTGGGTATTCTAGACACGTTGATGCATGTGTCTATGTGCATTTTTAAGAAGGAATATTCATAGATTGCGCCAGGTTTGGGGGGACTCTGAACCCCTAATTTGGAACTGCTGAGCAGCACCTCTGCTTTCTCATGTGCTATAGCTTGTACGAAATCTGTTTGTGCAAGGAAATGGAAATCTTAATTCCATCATTAGTGTCTGGCATAACAGGGAGCACGTGTTAAATGAACCCTCCACCCAACTGTCCAAGCCTCTCATGGAACCACTTGAGTGTCAGGGTGCGAGGTTGGACCATGAGGTCTCCAGGTTCCTTCTGCCTCGGCATGGTTGACATTTGGGAACAGATAATTCCTTATGGTGAACTGTTCTGTGCATAGTAGGGTTTTTTAGCAGCGTCCCTGACCTTCATCCACCATATGCCTGTAGTAACCCCCCTAATCAGATATGACAACCAAAAGTGTCTGCAGACCATGCCACATGCCCTCTGGGGGGCAAAAGCACCCCCTTTGAGGACCACCTCTTTGGCCTTTTTGTTAGGTTCAAAAAAAGGAAGAAGTAAACTTGGGATTTCTCTGCATCCCCCCTCAGCTTAACATGATACTAGTTCACAGGCTCAAAGCTTTAGGCAGATTCATTTCTGCCATCCTCCCAACACCCCTATGCAGTAGGCTATCCTGTTGTTCCCATTGTATAGAGGAGGAAACTGAGGCACAGAGAAGTTCAGCAGCCTTCCCAGAGTCATATAGTTAACTAGAGGCCCCATGCATGAAATTTGTGCAAGGGGCTCAGCTCTCATAGCTGTGGCGGCTTGCCTCAGCCCTCACAGCCCCAGCTTCGTCCAGAAGGTCATCCGGAAGGACATCCGGAAGGTAGTTTGGCTATCTGGTCTAATTAACCTATTATTATTTTATTATTATAGACTATAGGCCCAGTGCACGAATTCGTGCACCAGTGGGGTCCCTCAGCCTGGTCTGTGGGATCGGGTGAAACTGGCTCTCCAACATCTCCTGAAGGCCCCAGATTGTGAGGGGGAGCAGGCCAGGCAGAAGGACCCCACTGGTGCACAGTTGGGGCCCGGGAGAGTCATGGAAGATTGGCCAGCTGGGGTGGGACTGTGGGAGGGCTCCAGGGCGTGTCTAGTCTGTCTTGCTCAGTCCTGATTGGCTGAACCCCAGCACCAAGCTAACTTAATGGTCGGAGCAGCTACCCTCCCACCCCCCCCACCCCCGGCCCCCGGTGGTCAGTGCATATCATAGTGAGCAGTTGAGCAGCCTTAGCATATCATTAGCATATTACGCTTTGATTGAATGAATGGCTGACCAGTTGACCAGACACTTAGCATATTAGGCTTTTATTATATAGGATAAGCAATTACAAACACAGGCTGGCCAGCTCCAGAGTTGAGTCTTATTCTGCTGCCCTACAGAAAGGCAAGGCAAATACTCGCTGCCCAGCACTGTGCTAGGAACTTGCAAAGGAACTTGCAAATGTGTTATATTTCCTTTAATCCTCATGTCTTCACTGGAAGACAGACTACTGTCTCTGCTTCATAGCTGAGAAAACAAGCTCAGTGAGGTTAGGATACCTGCCCAGGGGCACACAGCCTTTACATGACCAAACCGGGTATTGACCCTGAATCTGTCTTTCCACTTTATCCTGTTGCCTTTTTGGGTGCTGAGAGGGGAGGCCATTGACAAATGACTTCAGGGACCTAGGAAAGTCGATAATTTAGAACAGCGGTTGCCACCCTTTTGGACCTCATGGACCACCAACCCCATCTCCACCGCTGGCAGCTGAGTGCCTCGGGCAGGCAACTTCTTCATGTGCCTCGGTTTCCCCCACCTGTGAAATGGGAGTGAACCATAGAGCTGATCTCACAGGCTGGAGATGACTTAGGGAAAACACTGCACGCACAGTGCTCAGCACAGCACCTGGGAACTTGGTAACTGTGATGTCCCCGGGTTTATAATGACTCAGCACCTTGCCTGGCAGTGACCACATTAGCTCCCTTGTCTCCAACTCCGAGTCGGGGTGACCCTCCTCCCCAAAGTGCTGCGGTGCAGGCTGGAATCCCACTTACCAATCCATCAAGGGGAGAGATTGGGCTCTATGGCTCCCCGGGTGATGACAGTAATAAACAACCGTGAGAATTAATGAGTCTGAGATGCACGCAGCCCGCACACCAGCACATGGCTTCCTGACAGAACGGCTCAGCCATTTCAGGACAGGTTCCCGAGAGGCCCCGCTCTGGGCTCTTACGACAGCGCCGGTCAGAACAGCCACAGCTGCCTCCTGTTTCTAAATCCTGTCCCCGTCCTCAGCAGATGGCCTGATCTGAACTTCAGAAAACGCCACATTTAATAAAGTTATCGGTAATGTCCCCCCACTTGGCAATTAGGGTGACAGCGAAAGCAGCATGACTGGAATTGATGGTGTGTGTGCATATATATGCCCCCCTCTCTTTCTCTCTCTCTCACAGCATGGCACACACACACACACACACACACACACACACACACACACACACACACAACATGGCAAACACGCTCCCACTTTGCTGCATTTTTAGGAATCGCTGTGTAATGGTTAACTGCTGCTCTAATCGAAGCTTTTCGCTGTTTCCCTCTCCGATTGAGGAATCGGTACCCAGACCCCTCGCACTGCACCGTGCCAGGCGGGGTGTCTTCCTGAGCTCCGCAGTGCTCCGTGTGGAGCCTCCTTCCTGGCGCAGTTGCACATCATTAGCTTTCCCTCCCCATTCAGCGAGGCGCTGCACAGCACTGGGCTGAGGGCTCGGAAGCAGCTGCCTGCGTGTTGCCCAGGCTGCGCGGGCTTTTTCAGGGGAGTGAGCTCACACGCACCATCGGTCCTGTAGTTGGCTCTATCCTCGTGTGGGGAAGGCAGCCACTGGGCCTGGACGCCCTGCCAGGCCAGGTGGGCACAGCCCTGCGTGGCAAAGTGTGGTCTGTATGTTGGTGCTGACTACGCACCTGCATGTATGTGCACACAAGTGCACATGGACCTGTGCCTCTACAGGTGTCCCTGTGGGCATATGTATTCACATGTAAATACGTGAGCCATCATGTATGTGTATTTAGAGACTGGCACATGAGTCCCATCACCTTCTAGTTACCGCAGCCCCTTTAAAAGCTTTAGAAAGACAAATTTCCTGGGTAGTTTATAGCACCCTGGTTATACAGAAAAAACGCTAGTACAGGGAGTTATAAAAGCATAAATTTCCAGAAGAAATAATTAGCAGCAACGTTACTGAGTATATACCATGTTCCAGGCATTTTACAAATACTCTCCTTTTATCTTTGCAGCAATCCTAGGAGGCAGGACTTTGTTTTCCCCAATTCACAGATAAAAATGAAGGCTCAGAAAGGTTAAGCAACTCTTGGGGTCACAGAGCTAGGAAGTAGCAAAATTCAAAGGTGGATGCAAACAAGCTCACTTCAGAACTAGCATCCAATACCTGCTTCCTAACTGCCTCCTATTTCTAACACCTGAGTGTGTGTGTGTGTGTGTGTGTGTGTGTGTGTGTGTGTGTGTGTGTAGGTCTGGTACATGTGTGTAGGGAATCCATATTTCCCCGGGGCTGAGCATCTGAAGAAGATCATTGGCACCTGGCAGAGTCCAAATCCTGGCTTGTCTGACATCCACAGCCAAGCAGGGAGGAAGCGCCCAGACCTCGCTTTGGAAAGGAGGGCTGGCATTTCATTCAGGCCTAATCAGGCGGGAATAGAACCTGGGTGGCAGATGGGGCCGGGGCATGAGGATGGTAGATAGAGTAATGGTTCCCCCAAAGGTGCCCACAACCTAATCCCTGCAACTTGAGAATGTGTGACCTTACCTGGCTAAAGGACTTTGCAGAGGTAATTAAGTTAGGCATCTTGAGATCGGGAGGTCATCTAGATGATCCACTGAGCCCCAGGGAATCACTCGGGTCCTTATAAAACAGAGGCAGGAGGGTCAGCACCACGGGAAGATCAGAAAATGTTACATGGTTGGCTTTGAAGGTGGAGGAAGGGATGACGAGCCAAGGAATGCGGGCAGCTTCTAGAAACTGGAAAAGGCAAGGAAGGGGATGATCCTCCCCTACAGCCCAGAAGGAATGCAGCCCTGCCAAGACCCTGACTTTGGCCCAGGCGTCTGAGCTGCAGGACTGTGAAGGTCATATGTATATGAAGGTCATATTTTTTTAATACATAAAATCTGTTGTTTTTAGCCACTTAATTGTGGTAACTTGTTTCAGCAGCCATAGGAGACTAATACACAGAGCGACTCCTTGGAACCCAAGAGCATGCATGGCATTTGATGGCCCTCCAGCTAGTGTACTCTTTTGCCACTCCTGAATCAGACACACTTGGGACAGCTTTGGAGTTTCAAGGGACCTGGTCAGCTTGTGTGCAGATGAAGTCTAGGGACCTGCCTGCTTCATTTTACCTGGAGCCACCATAGTGTCTGAAGCTCTTCCTGCTCTGAGCCTCCCAAGGGCTCCATTCTTAGGTCCATGTGTTGTCTCAAAAACGGGGAAGTGGAGTCTCCTCCATTCAAAGCCCTTAAATGCTTTCCAATCACTCTGAGACTCAAAGACACTGCATGGATTGGTCGCTGCCCATCTCTGCAGCCTCACCTCCCGCCATCCAGCCCACCAGCCATACTGAGCATCTCTCAGGTCCTTTGCATATGATGTTCCCTCTTCTTCCAGGACTCTTCCTCGCCCTCATTACCGGGTCAGCTCCTCTTTATCCTCAGGTCTTAACTCAAGGTCACCTCCTCTGAGGCCCCATCCTAATTTCTCAGATCCCTCTCTTATGAGTTCTCACTGCTACTCAGGCTTGTCCTTCAGGCAGCCTACTAGGAATCTAATTATTATGGTTTGTGTGATTATTTAAATGACATCTGAGTCCCTCACTAGAATTCCAACTCCATGAGGGCAGGGACCTCATCTGTTTGCTCCCTTTTGGATCCTCACTGTCTACTTGGCAGGTGGCAGGTGCTCCATGAATATTTGTCAAATTAATGAGCAGCTCATCTAGATTCATTTGGATGGCAAGGTCAGACCAAGTTGAGGATGGTAGGGAGGTTGCAGTCCACGTCCTCCAGAGGTCCTCCATTGGTGCCCAGAAGAGGGGACATACCCTTTCTGATACCTCTGGGAGCATCCCTGGAAATGGGAGGTACCCACTGATTGTACTGAATAACCAACAGCACCCCTTCAGCATGCAGCCTGGTGATGGATGTGTCTCTTGGATGTGAGGCGCGAGGGTCAAGCTAATCAGGCTTGTAAACACATAACTAGAGAGTGACAGGCCGTTATGTTGCCCAGCTAATTGGGCACTTAATATGGAGACATTAAACAGGCAAACAAAACCAGCCTGCCCATGCAGACAGGCCTGCTAGCAGCTTCGCCACTTAGAGTTTGGGTTGGCTCATTGAATATCATGGGAGAAGGGAGTAAAGGGTGACCCCCCCCCCCAGATCCTGATTTGAGCATGCCAGTGGGATGGTGGTGCCATTTTTGGAGAATAAGGAAATGTTTGTTGGGGACGGGGATGGGAATAGAGAGCAGCCAAGATGATGGCCAGGTGGATGCCTGAGATGCCTGTGAAGACACCCATGTGACAACGTCGTATAGATAAGTAGATGAACAGACCTGGAGCTCAGAAGGCAGTTTCCTAGCAGAGGGCACATGAGGTAGAAAGGACTAGATAAGAGTCTTAATCTGAGGTCAGTAGATTAGATGGGCTTTGGGGGATATAGGAAGGTTTCTGTGATTTTCTAAAAATGCACCAGACTTCATATGCTTGTTTCTTAGGGAGGTTGCAATAGTCATCACCAGATGCTTAAGAGCCCATGACTCAGAGAAGAATTAGACCATCAGTTTGATACTGTGGGAGATGCAGGTGGTCCCTAGTGTTGTAAGGTCCTTAGTACCCTGTTCTGTTTCCAGGCGCCTGGTAGACCGTCTGGAGAACATGAGGAAGAACGTGGCTGGGGATGGGGTGAACCGTTGCATCCTGTGTGGTGAACAGCTGGGGATGCTGGGCTCTGCCTGCGTCGTGTGCGAGGACTGTAAGAAGGTACCAGCACCTTCCTCTTCTCCTCCCTGCATCCCTGCTCATTATAGTAGAGGGACTAGGCCTGGGATCAAACCTTGGGGGACCCTAGGTCTTGTGAGTAGGGCTTGGATCCTGAGGGTAGTTGCCTGAATACGATTCCTACTGGGATGCTCTCACATCCACTGTCTCCCAAGATAACCCTGATTCTGGTTCCTCCCATGAAACTCACTGTGACCCTTCTGTCCCCTCGGAGTTCAGGTCCATCCAGGATGAACTTGAGAGCTTGAGGTAGGACCTGAGCTAAGGTTGAGCCTGCAAGTATCCTGTTTGTGGCTTAGCAAGTTACATGTCAGGTTGAAAAGCATGATGGACTCATGTCTACACATGTGTGTACGTGAAAGGCTAACGCAGCATTCTCTTAACCTTGGTTATAGTACAAGTGACTTACAAAGCCCCTCTCCAGCCCAGTTAGGACCATTGGGCTTTGAGAGCCTTTATTCTTGAAGGGGGGTCTCCTCGTATTCTTCCATCCTGTCCCTCTCCTCAGCTGTCTGCACTTGACAATTCCAGGATGCTGACAGAACTGTCCTTGGGTCTGCCTGATTCCCAGGAAAGGAACTTAGGAGAATGAGCCATCTGAAAACACCCATAGAGTCACTTGGCATCTCCTGCTTGAGGTCCCATTAAGTGTTTAGACAGAATATTGAGGGAAGTTTATCTATTTGAAAAATCTCATCTGCTATAGTCAGCCAAGAGTGAGAATTCAGTGACCCATCAGGCTTTCCTATTTGCCTTGACTGCCAGAAAACAACCCAAAATATAATGTCCCATCATGCTGTCGTGGTGTTTACTCACATAACTTCCTTCTCCTTGAAGATTTGAAGCTGTGGTTGTAGCTTAGGTGGTCTCAGATTCGCTTGTGAAGGGAGAAGAAATACATTACTAAGCCATGTGAATAAATGGCCTTTCCTCTTTAAAAATCCTTTCAGTCATCTCCCCTGTATGGATGCTGAAAACTCAGTCCCCAAAGGAACTCCTGGAGAATTTCTTTATCCAGGGCTTGGGAATGACTCCATTTCTTGGTATTGGAAATTAAGACTCAAGTTGGAACTTTATTCTAACTGGCCATGGTCATGGACAGGAGTTGAGAGAAGGAAAGTTCTAGCTCTTTGCAATGGGCTTCCATTGCCACCTCCCCTGATCATGAGCACCTGGCATATCTGAGTGTACACTGGCCTCTATTTTGTTCCCAGAACGTCTGCACCAAGTGTGGGGTGGAGACCTCCAACAACCGCCCACATCCTGTGTGGCTCTGCAAAATCTGCATCGAGCAGAGGGAGGTGAGTAGATGTGTCCTTTCTAGTTTCTAGAGCACCCTTCCTTTATATCCAGTTATCCTTTCCTCTCTAGAGCCAGGGAAGCAGGATGGCAGGTGGGGGCTGGAGAACCTAGGCAGGGATGTTTCTTAAGGGTTTGGTATAAAAGGAACCAGCTCAGCTGTGGACACTGGCAGAACAGCCCCTGAGTGTTTGAGTGAATTTCTTTTCCCTTCTAGTTCTGTGACTTTTCTCTTACTACTAATAGGGAGCAGCACACCACATTTAGGAGCTGGAATACTTGGTGTCCAGTCTTTGCCCTTGCACTCTCTGGCTGTGAAGCCTTATACTAGCTCATCTCCTCTGATGTCCAACTTTTTCTATCAAGAAAATGGGTCTATTGAGGTCCTCTCTGTTGAGTGGTCAGGGATATTGTGTGGATCAAATAGAAATTCCGAAAGGCTGCATACTGGTGAGAAAAGTGTGCTGGCTGTTGTGTCCATGTGCTTAGGGGAGGGAGAAACGTTAAAAACTGGCACTCGTGAAGGCAGGCCGTGTCATCATCCTCTCCCCCTCCACCCCAAGGTGTGGAAACGTTCTGGAGCCTGGTTCTTCAAGGGCTTCCCCAAACAGGTCCTCCCACAGCCTATGCCCATAAGGAAGACCACGCCCAAGCAGCCTGTCAGTGAGCCTGCTGTCCCAGAGCAGCCTACCCCCGAACCCAAGCACACTGTCCGGGCTCCAACTCAAGGTAGGCTAAAACAATTGATCCTTTCAGGACCAAGGACAGCTCTCAGCTAACTGGTCTACCTGGAGAATGTTCTGACCTGTTTGTGTTTCTACATATGGACAGGCAGTCTGTGGGTTTGGGTCTGGAATCCTATGTCCCCTTCCCAGATCACCGTGAACCCTTATGAAGAAGATAGCACAGAGAACTCTTCAACATTGTCAGGCATTTTTGATGGAGTATTTAGAGGTGGAAATTAAAATTAGGAACAAAGATAATATTTAATGTTCACAACCAAACTACACACTGGAGCCTGGGGGCATTTGGGACTTGCTGAGAGAGCCTTCATCACCCCTGATATTTCTTATATCTCCCATCAGCAAATCTGAAGTTGGACTAATTAAAACAGGAAGTTGAATAGAAAGGGAGTTAGTAAAAGAAAATCATCACTACTACGGATACTATCATCCAAGTATTATTATTAATTATTAAAATGATGATTAAAAGAGAGAGGCAAAATATACAAAGTAAAAAGGCCACCACAATAAAAATACATTAATTGGATGAGGCCACTGGGACTGATCAGATAAAGCCCTTGCAATAATTCCAATTAACACTAAGTGATCATTTTGGGATGACAACTCTGGAGTTGAGTGCAAACAGTGCTTCTGGAAGGAAGATCTCAAAAATTGAAGTTCCTGAGCATGTCTCCTATAAGATAACTTCTTAATGTACCTGGTACTGTGTCTGGCACTCAAAAGACATCAACAAATACTTCCTGACAAAGGGAGCAATTTCTATCCCTTGCAGAGAATTACCAAATTGTCCATCTCCACTGCATCCTGAGGAGCCCCGGTTTCTACCAATAGAGCATTCTTCTTCCTGGTTAAGCACTTCCCCATCTAGGTCAAGAAGATTATAGAACAAAACTGTCAAGATCATGGACATATGCCCAGCCGGTGTAGCTCGGTGGTTGAGTGCCAATTCTATGAACCATGAAATCACGGTTTGATTCCGAGTCTGGGCACATGCCCAATAGGAGGTGTGTAAGAGACAGCTGATCAGTGATTCTCTCTCATCACTGATGTTTCTATTCCTCTGTCCTTTCCTCTCTGAAATCAATAAAAATATTTTAAATTAAAATTGAAAAGATCTGGGCATCTGAGGGCAGGAGTACCAGAATCTTTTTAAAAATATATATATATTACTGATTTTTTTACTGAGCGGAAGGAAGAGGGATAGAAAGTCAGAAACATCGATGGGAGAGAAACATCGATCAGCTGCCTCTTGCACGCCCCCTACTGGGGATGTGCCCGCAGCCATGGTACATGCCCTTGACCGGAATCGAACCTGGGACCCTTCAGTCCGCAGTCCGACACTCTATCCAGTGAGCCAAACCGGTCTCGGCAAGGAGTACCAGAATCTTTATTCCAGCTCTGCCACTGACCAGCTCTGTGAGCTTGGGCAAGTGTCCTAACCTCTCTGAGATTCGTTCTTCATCTATGGGGTGGGGGAAAATAGATTTACAGTTGTGAGTGTGTGAAACACAGTTTATTAATTGTTTTACTGTTTTTTTCATATGAACAACTGCAAACCTACTTTTGCCCCACTCCGTATAACATGGGGCTAATAACTTGTTGGATTCGTTTGAGTATTAAATAAAATATTACATGCCAAGTGCACTGAGTAAATGCTAACTGCACATGTGCACAGACACATGTAGGTGGCATGAACTAGATAAACTCTGGACAGCACAGACCACTCTGGAAATGCAGTGGATGTAATCCCATTCACTTCACTGGAGAGAAGTAACATCACCAGCATTGCATAGTGACGCTTAGAAAGTTATCAGAATAACATAGGTGCTGGTGAATGTATGGGGAGATGAGTACTCTCTAAACTGTTAGTCTAGATGTAATTCACCTCCAGGCTTTTGGAATGTAATATGGCAGACTTTATTAAAATGGGGAATGTATATACCATTTGATCCAGCAATCCCTCTCTGGGGTTATATGGAACAGCAATCCGAGTACCATATAAAAGGTATAGATATATTTGTTGCATCATTACAACAGCAAAGCACTGGAAGAGGTTCATTAGGGGAATTGTTGACTGGACTATGATATATCCACACCACGCTATAGTAGAGATTATTTAAAATGGAATGATGCTGGTGTCCTTTATGGATTTGGAATTATGTCCATATGTGCTTTCAGGATTCTCTTAACAAACATTCACTGGGCACCAAAGGAGTTCCAGACTCTATTCTAAGCCCTGAAGATAGAGTGGTATTTGCAACAGATGAAGAGCCCTGCCTTCATGCAGCTAAAATTCTGGTGGGGGAAACGGGTGCTCGACCAGCTGCCAATGCAAATGCAATATAGTATCGGGCGGTGCTGGGTGCTGGGGATGGAGCAGGTAAAGGGAGCAGACAGTGACAGGAGGCTCCATTTGGGATAGAATGGGCAGGGAAGGGCTGTCTGAGGAGGGTCTTTGGGGAGACATGTGACTGAAATGATACCGAGGACCCAAAGAATCTTTGGGACTGTGGTGTGCGTGTGGGGCTTAAGGTTGGAATGTGCTCAGTGAGTCCTGGGAAAATTGGATTAAGTAGGCAAAGCCCACCTAGAAGAGGATGTAGCCAGTGGTCCCAGTTTGGCCTGTGTTCAGCCTGTGTGTGTCCACATGCTTGTTCAGGCAAAGGAAATATGTGAGATTGTAAACAAAAGCTACGTCAAAGGGCAGGCCAGGAGGGGAGAGTTTTAACTTTAAAGAGGCCTTGGGAGTGGAGGGTGGGTCCCTTTGTGGAGCCGCTTAAGTAGTGGCCCTCCTGCACCATAGAAAGCAGTCCCCCATCACTGTTCTCCCTCTCCAGGTGACGCTGAAGACAGGAGGGGCCCGGGTCAGAAGCCAGGCCCCGAGCTGGCCTCTGCGCCTGGCCGAGGAAGCTACGGGCCTCCTGTGCGCAGGGCCTCAGAGGCACGAATGAGCTCGGCCAGCCGGGACTCAGAGGGCTGGGGCCACGGCCATGGCGGGGCAGCCGGTGAATCCAGCCGGAGCCCAGCAGGTGAGAGAGAGGGGCAAATCCGGGCAGGCTTCCTGGATGAGGAGACTCAGAACGAATGGGGAGGGGAGTGTTTTTGTTCATGTATCCATTCGGTACTTATTGAGCACCTACTGTGTGCTATGTTCAATGCCAGATGCTGGTTCTAGCCAATGGCAGAGGAAAGATAGGACTCAGAAACAATTCTGACTCCAGACATCCAAAACGTTTGGTTACATTCTTTTCTTGCTCTAATGCCTGCATTTCTTTTGTAGCGAGGCCATGAGACCGCCTCTGATTAGATGGGCTGAATATTAGTTCCCTCGCGGTCCTCTGGCCTTTTCTTTCTGAACAGGGGGTTTGTGGCGTAACACCTCAGTTCCTCTTGGCAGGAGAGCTGGGGAGCAGTATCTGATGGTCTCCAGCAGACTCTGGAGATTGACTGCCTGAGTTCTAACCCTGGCTCTGCCACAGACCAACCAACAGACATTGGATGAACTCCCCATTTATCAAATGGGGTGTAGAGATTAAATATGTTTCTTATATGTAAAGTCCTTGGCACATGGTAAGCATTAAGTAAATGTTAACTCATCCTTATCAAGTAGCTCCTGAAGTTCAGAGAGGGGGAGTGACCAGCCCAGAGTCACACAGCTTACAAAAGAGAATGCTCAGATGCAGAGTTAGGTCTATGTGAAGATATAGACCCGATTCTTTCAAGAATAATGCAATAATATCAACACCTGCCAGATGTTGAGTGTTACTACATGTTCTGAGCACATTGCATGCATTGTATCATCACATCTCCACCATATGCAATGCGGTAGGTACTGTCATCCCTATTTAACAGACGAGGAGACTGAGGTCCAGGGAGGAGAGGTCATTTGTTCAAGGTCATGCAGGTGGAAGCGATATCACAGAACCTGTGCTTTTTCAACACCCAGGTGACTGGCCCAGGGGGTCTGAGTATTGGAAAGAGTGAACCTACTTAGAGGCAGAGAGGTCTGAAGGAGCTGAGGGTGTTGAGGGGGCTGTGTTCAAATCCAGAAGGCCTTGCTTTATGCCGGCTGCCCAGTCCCAGCTTCTTTCTGCTTCCATTGTGTGTGCGTGCAACATGACGGGCTGCTTCTCTTTCTTTCTCCTACAGGCTTGAGACGGGCCAACTCAGTCCAGGCCTCCAGACCCGCTCCAGCCTCGACGCCGAGTCAGACACCTCCTCAGCCTGGGCAGCCAGGTACTTGCCGCCCACCCAGCCACCCCGGCTGTCATGTCAGCGGTGACCACAATTCCCCCCATCCTTGCTGGCAGAGCCCCGGCTCTCTGCAAAGCTGCAGCCACCGCCAAATCCTAAGCTCTTCTAAGACTCTTAGAATTGAGTAATCCTCGGGCTGGGAGCTGGGCGGGCACAAGCGAGCAGCGTACCCAGCTGAATGCAAGAGGAGACAGCACTTCATTCCCCAGCATTGCACACCATCAGCAATGGTCACTTCACTGGTACAGTTTTTACCACATGCACCTACCATCTATCCTCTTATGTTCTTGATCTTTCTTCAAATGGACTCGCTTTGCAAGCACGGCTGAGGGCTCGCTACCACAAACTCTCTCGAGGGGAATGTAAGGCCATGGGGCTATAATAGAATGACACATGTTCCCAGAAGAGTTGTGTGAGATTCAGGAAGAAATGGTGAGCAAAGACGTTAGGAACGTGGGGAAATCTGGACACATATGAAAACGGCATCAATGGGAAACCAGTGTGTGAGAGCAGGCACATTGGGTGGTCTGAATAACAGAAACGAGTGGTCTCCCAGTTCTGGAGGCCAGAGGTCTGAGGTCAAGGTGTCAGCAGGGTGGCCTCCTTCTGAGGCTGTGAGGGAGGATCTGTTTCATTCCTCTTAACTCCTGGGGCCTCGGGCATTCGTTGGCTTCTAAATGACACCCTCTCTGTGTCTCCCATCATCTTTCTTCTAAGAATGTTTCTCTGTCTGTCCAAACATCTCTTTTATATACACTGAGTGGCCAGATTATTATGATCTCTAAACGCATAATAATCTGGCCACTCAGTGTATATCCTATATAATAAAAGGCTAATATGCAAATTGTCCCCTTGACCAGGAGTTCAACCAGCAGGCAGGATGGCCAACTGCCCATGTCCCCTCCCCCTGCCAGGCTGGCCAGACCCCACCCATGTACCAATTCATGCACCGGGCCTCTAATACACACACACACACACACACACACACACACACACACACACACACAGAGTGGCCAGATTATTATGCATTCAGAGATCATAATGATCTGGCCTCTCAGTGTATATATATTACTGATTTCAGAGGAAGGGAGAGAGAGAGAGAGAGAAGAGAGAAAGAAACATGAATGAGAGAATCATGGATCAGCTGCCTCCTGCATGCCCCCTACTGGAAATCGAGCCCATAACCTGGGCATGTGCCCTGACAGGCAATGGAGCCATGACCTCCTGGTTTATGGTGGTTGCTCAACCACTGGTGCCAGCCAGCCAGGCCAAACGTCTCCTTTTGATAAGGACACAGTCCTATAGATTAAGCCTGCCCCAATGACCTCATCTGAACTTGACCATCTCCAAAGACCCTCTTTCCACCTGAGGTCACACTCACGGGTGCTGGGATCAGGACTTGAAGATCTTTTAGGGAACACAGTCAACCCCACAGCAGAGGGTAGTGATTTAAATGAATGTAATGAAAATTAAAGCAACAAAATTCTTGTGCCTCTGGCCTGAGGAGGTTCTGAGCCTGGGCCTGTTCGCTTTTGTTCAAAGGGGAAACCCACCGAGTTTAGAGAGGTGCTAAAGACGGAGGCGCACTCAAGTGAGGCTTTCCCAGGAGGGTCATATTGGGAGGCCAGGGAAGCGTGAGGCTCTCATGTGGTGTTGACTGTTATTCCATACCCACACCTGGTGTTGTGAGGATCCACTGGGTCAGTAGTGACCCCACAGCATCGATGGATTGGAAGTATAAACTTGCCCATCACCTTGCATACATTCTCCATTCCTTTATCAGCCTCATAGCCAGTGAAACGTGAAGAGCAGGCATTACTTTCCCATTTCAGAGAGGAGAAAGCTGAGCCTCAGGAAGAAAGCATTGGGGCTTGAACCCAGGCCTTCTTGACTCCAGAATCCTCCATGGGACTGTTCTTGCAGCCCTAGGTCCCTCTGCACGTGACCTGTTACCCCTGGGTCTGTGTCCATGCCCAGGAAATGAGGGGGACATGGGGCAAACACTGAAATGATGCCACCTTCTCTGCTCTCTCTCTCTCTCCTCTCTTCTCTCCACTCAGCGCCCCCCGCAGGCAGCAGGCCCAGCCCTGGCCCAGCAGGACGCTTTTCTGACCAGAGACCAGGCAAGTGCTCGCTGCTTCCCATCCCTGCTCGAGTGACCACCTCTCTCCCACTTCTCCACGAGCGAGCAGGGGGCTGCCTGATCTTAGCCCAACCTACACCCCGAGACCTCCCCGATGAGCTCTAAGGCCCCCACCCTGACTCCAAAACTCAAGAAAACAACCACACGTAGAGTGATGAAGAGCACACACCCTGCCTGGATTCAAATCCCTGCTCCTTCACGTCCCAGCTGTGTGATCGGGGGCAAGTTACTTAACTTCCCTGAGCCTCGATTCCCTTATTTCTAAAATGGGAATAATACTAGAACCTACATCCATGACTGTCGTGAGGATGAAACAGACTAATAATATATGTGAAACCTTAGCACGTGGTCTGGAGTGTTTAAGACCACGCTAAGCGACAGTGACGATTACATATGATTTATTATGCCTGGTCACCGTCACACTCATCACTATGGCTGCAGCGTAGTCATTGCTTCCTGATGCACCAGGCACGATTTGGTATATCCGTTCGATAATTTTAAAAATAATAGCTACTACAATTTAAGTGACGTCTGGTATTATAATTCCCATTTTACAGATGAGAAAACTGAGGCTCAGAGACATTTAAGTAATTTTCCCTATACCACACAGCAGAGGTGCAAGCCTAGGCTATCTGGCTCCAGAGCCCACACCACTGATCAGGCCTTTAAGGTCTATTTTTCCTGCATCTGATTAAGCTTGTGGGACTTGTTATAACACATGGACTTCAAGGCCCCACTGCCTGAGCTACTGATTCTATGTGGGGCCCAGGCACCGGCATTTTGCAAGCTCCCCTCGGTGGTTTTGACAAAGACAACATTCTAAGAACCAGTGAGTGGCACAATGTGGCCACCTGTCAACCGGAGGTGATAATTCTGTGTGCAGGGCTGTGGGTGAATCTGGTGCACCTGGTATACAGTCGGTGCTCATCACTCACAGTCATGCTGTAGCAGTTGCCGTTGCTGTCATTGTAACACAGGGACTCAGCTGCCTTTTCCTGCCCTCTCTCCGTCTCCCCTGCAGATGTGGCCCCCAGTGACCTTTGCTATCCAGGGGCCTCCATCCCACCCTGGGAGGAGCGATTAGGAGTTGGAGCCAGGGAGGACCGAGCGGGCCACCCACCAGGCTCTTATTCCCAAGTGTCTGCCGCTGGCCCCCAGCCTGTCTCGACGCCTGCCCGCCAGCCCCGACCCCCGGAGGAGGACGAGGAAGAAGCCAACAGCTACGATTCAGATGAAGGGAGTATGTGGCACTTAAGGGAGGGGTGCCTGTGAAAAGCCCCATTCGGGGTCACCCCCCAGGGAAACGGGATGGCTCCAGGAAAGACCCTATATGCCCTCCCAACTCCACAATATGCCAACTTGGTACATTAACCAAGGTATAAAGATATAAGCTTGTATTACTGTATTGTCTGTTTTCTTATTGTGGTAAAATACCTGTAGCATCAGAGTTACCATGTAACACATTGTAAGGCGTGTGATTCGGCGATATTCGCGTGGTGCAGTTTGGTGGCTCCTCATCAAGTAGATCATGGAATTATCACGTGACCAGCATCCACTCCTAAGTGTACCTACGCGTTTTAATAGTTCCCAAACTCCCTAATGTGTGTCTTCAAAGAGCAATTTTTTAAAACCAATTTAAAATTTCTGGATGTTTCTCTTTTGCATCCATGCAATCAGGGATGTAGGAAGTGCCTGCTCTATGCCCCTCCCACTGACACCCAAGTGCTAGGGACACACACATGTCCCAAGAGCTCGCGGCAGAGAGATTGGATCCGCTTAGATGAAGTGGACTGAGGGCTGTGAGCCGTGGCATGGCTTTGGCCCTGCCTCCTAGGCGGGACCAAGGAGGGTAAACTGAGGCAGCCTCTGGGAAAGTGCTCGATAAGCTGGAAATCACTATCACTTTAGGGCTAAACACACACGGGGAACTGGGATCACATAATGCGCGCCCCAGAGGTAATAGCTCTTGTTGAGCGCCTGTTTCGTGCCGGGCACATTTCTAAGTGTGTTCTGGGCACGTGCTCCTGCAATCTCCCCCAGGGCCTAGGAAGAGTTGCTCTTGCTGCTTCTGTTTCACAGGTAGGGAGACAGAGGCTCCAGGGGCTCATGGCCCATGAGTGGAAGGCCTGCCGGTCCATCTCACCGCTGCCCCACATCAGAGGCCAGAGCCGGTGAAAGGCCAGCTGTCCCCTCCCCATCTGTGCTCTCCGTGGGCCTTGGGGACTGAGTCTTCCTCTCTCTGTAGGCTCGATGCTTAGCCCAGACAGGGCACATAGCGCTCGGGAAATGTTTGTTGAATGACTGAATGAATGTTCTCTTGGTTCCTGCCTCTGCCCCCTCCAGCCACCCTGGGTGCCCTGGAGTTCAGCCTTCTCTACGACCAGGAGAACAGCTCCCTGCACTGCACCATCATCAAGGCCAAGGTGGGTGAGGGGCCCAGCTGGGGGCCACAAGGTCTGCTCTGGCTTCTCCAGAGGACTTGGGGAGGACACAGTCACCAGGCTCCTGTCTGGTGCCCGGCCTATCTGTGGCAGTGACAGGGATGAGAAAAAGGCAGAAATGAGCCACAGCCCATACTGTGGGGGGAGGACTTCCTCTGGAGATGGGGGTCCCAGAGGGCCATGTAACTGCAGCCGCCTCCCAGGAACAGAGGCAGCCGGGCCGCAAGGGCAGAGCTCAGATCTCTGGCGGGGACGAGTGACAATCCAGCCTTGGTGGAGCACTCACCGTGTGCCAGGCACTTTCCAGGGGAAATCGAGTGTCAGTCTCACCCCTTCACGAAGCAGGATTGTTCTCGTCCCATTTGACCTGAGGATTGTTCTCGTCCCATTTGACCTGTGAGGAGCACGAGGCTCAGGCAGGTTAAGAAACTTGCCTGAGGACACAGCCAGGAAGTGACATGGCCGGGCTTGAAACCCCGTCTGCCTGATGCCAGAGCTCTTTTCCTTCTTTCTCTTCAGAAGAGGAAGCACTCGGGGTGGACTGACGGGCAGGACGTGCCAGGGGCTGCGCCCAGGGCTGTGGCAGCTGAGTGGCCGGCCCCCCCACGGCTCTCACACCGCTGCCTTTTCTCTTGCAGGGACTGAAGCCCATGGACTCCAACGGCTTGGCCGATCCTTATGTTAAGCTGCACCTCCTGCCGGGAGCCAGCAAGGTACCATATGGCCTGGGCCTCTCGGCAAGCCAGGAACATGGGCCCTGGCAGGCACCCAAGGTTCCCAGCCCAGAGCCTAAAATAGCCCACCCGCCCCGAACCCCGTCCTCCCTGAGTGGCCAAGTCCTCGCAAGAAGGGAGAGGTGGGCCAGGAGTCATTCTCCCTCAGGGGGCAGGGGCTCTGCCCATTTCTCCAACCCAGAAACCCGGAATCCAGGAGCTGCCAAAGGCCAGGGAGAAGCAGATGCTCCCATGGTGCCTTCACCTGCTCACACACCTTCCATGGCTCCCCAGTGCTAACCACAGCCCCCTTCCCCTTCCCATTTTACGCCCCAACCAAACCCTCCTCATCTCTCAGGAGAAAGGAATCACTCTCTTTGGATTTCAGGGTTAAGTGCCTGAGATAAGGCTCTGTTACCGAGAGAGATGTGCCCCCGCCCACCTTACAGCTCCCCGATCATCGCTTTGCTCTGGGGAGGAGACGTGGGGTTCGACCCACTCAGAGGGGTTTACTTCGTCCATTTGATGTGGATGCCCTAAATACAAGGGTGACTGTGCACTTGGTTGCATGATCTCGGCAAACTGCATGTTAAAAATCTCTCCAAGTATTAGAGGCCCCTTAAGACAAAAGAGGACACACACACACACACACACACACACACACACGCACGCACGCACACACACGCACACACACTTTATCTTTTTCTTTGTTTAGACCAGGGAGCAGCAGTCTCTCAGTCAGCCATGGCCAGATTGTGAAGTGTTCGGCCACTTCTCCTAACTCCCCAGTGACATTTGCTTCTCCTTAAGGCCCTCTCCTTTGCTCACTCCTAAATCCAAACTTGCTTTGCCAAAGAATCTAGTAAATCATGTCAGTCCAAATTAGATTTCTCACCAGGAGTGAGTTTAGTACATTTCTAGCCTTCTCTCTTAAAGTGAAAAACTCTGTCTCTCCCCTCCCGCCTCTGCCCCCCAACATATTTCAGGCATGAAGGATGCTATTTGGGGAAATCTATGATATCCTCCCAGTATCCCCAGAAATTGTTCCTTCGCTGCCTAGGTGTGAGTGACTCTTATTTCTGCCTCCCTGGCCTATGAATATTTTTCTCAAAGGAAAATGTCTCAGCTTTCTTTCTTATTTGTTTATTATTTTTTAAATCTTCACCTGAGGATATTTTTCCATTGATTTTTTAGAGAGAGTGGAAGAGAGAGGGAAAGACAGAAATTTCAATGTGAGAGAAACACATTGATTGGTTGCCTCCTGCATGAGCCCCAGCTAGGGCCTGGGCTGGGGAGGAGCCTGCAACTGAGGTACAAGCCCTTGACCGGAATCGAACCCAGGACCCTTCGGTCTGCAGGCTGAAACTCTATCCACTGAGCCAAACCGGCTAGGGCCCTTTTTTCTTTTTTTTAAAATCCTCACCTGGGATATATTTTTTCATTGCTTTTTCAGAGAGAGAGTGAAAGGGAGGGAGGAAAGGAAAGAGGGGGAGAGAGAGGAAGAGAGAGAGAGAAACATCAATGTGAGAGAGACACATCAATTGGTTGCCTCACACATGTGCCCTGATTGGGGACGGGGAGAGAACCCAAAACCCAGGTACATGCCCTTGACTGATATCGAACCTGTTGACGCTCTAACCCCTGAACAGCAATGGTCGTGGCACTGCTTTTTCATCTTACTGGAAAGTTCAGAGAGAGCCTACTGCGCGGAGAGAGGAGGGCTGTGCTCAGCCCTGTTGACGGCTGCAGACATCACCCCGAAGATGCCCTCCACGCCCTGAGACATGCATTTGGGAGCCCCTGAGCCCCTGGACACTCCTAAAGGAAGTGTCCCCCCAAATCCTACCCCCACCCCAAATCAGCCCAAAGGGTGTGGCTGCAGGGCTGGCTCCCCACTGAGGCTGGTGTCTGTCTGTCTCTCTCTGGGCTCTAGTCCAACAAGCTTCGGACAAAAACCCTGCGGAACACCCGGAACCCCATCTGGAACGAGACCCTCGTCTATCACGGCATCACGGACGAGGACATGCAGCGGAAGACCCTCAGGTACCTGCCGGGTGGGCAAGAGGGGGCTGAGGCTGGCGGGTTGACACGTGTGCGGGTCACACGTTAAAACCTCTCTGCGTAGTGTCTTCCTTTTTTTATTTCTACAAAACAATATGTATTTCTGGTAGAAACGTCTAAAAATACAGATAACTGAACCTCTAAACATTTTGGTGTCTGGGCATCTGGTGTGTGTGTGCGCGCGCGTGCGTGCAAACGTTTCTTATGAAACTGAGTGCTTTAAAAAATAGACCATCGTGCCCAGCTGGTGTAGCTCTGCAACTGAGCATCGACCCAGGAACCAAGAAGCTGCCAGTTTGATTTCCAGTCAGGGGACATGCCGGGGTTGTGGGCTCCATCCCCAGGGTGAGGCAGCCGACTTTGAGTCTCTCTCATTAATGTTTCTACTTCTCTCTCCCTCTCCCTTTCTCTCTCTCTAAAAAAAAAAATCAGTGAAAAAATATTTTAAAAAGTGGACCATCCTATTAATCAGGCTGTTTTAACCATATGTTGATGCATCTTGTCCTCCACAATGTTGTCTTACACTGTCTTTTAAATTATATTAGTGATACAGGAATACATTCTTCTTGTAAAACATGATAGAGGAAGGAACCTCCTTTTACGTTAGTCCCTGCCCACCGCCCTCCATGAGCATGTGCACTCTCAGATCAGTGTTGGCAACTTGGACAGTTTCATGCTGTGTATCTGGAACCTTCCTTTTCTCTTCACAATCTGTCTTGGAGTCATAGCCGTGAGGAACATTTAGATCTACGTCATTTTAACTGCTTTGGGGTTTTCTACAGAATGGATTGATTACAGATTTTTAAAAAATGTTTTCATTAATAAATATTACAAATATGCTGAAAACTGTAGATTATAATAGAACAAACATCCATGAACCCAGTACTCAGTCTTTTTTTAAAAAAATCTTCACCCAAGGATATGTTCTAATTGATGAGGAAGAGAGAGAGAGAGAAACATTGATCAGTTGCCTACCATACAGGCCCTAACCAGGGATCAAACCCACAACCTTCTGGTGTATGGAATGACATTCCAACCAACTGAGCCACCTGGCCAGGGCCTAGTACTCAGTCTTTAAAAAACAAACACACGCCTGGCCTAGTGCTCAGCAAATAGAAAATCAAAGTGCTACAGTGCACAGTACACATTCGTTGCCAGCATCCATTACAGCTCTCGGCACAGAGTAAGAGCTGACAATATGCTCCTTTTCTCTCCCCACCCTTTTGGGGGAGCGCAGGATCTCTGTCTGTGATGAGGACAAGTTTGGCCATAACGAGTTTATCGGTGAGACCAGATTCTCACTCAAGAAGCTGAAGTCCAACCAAAGAAAGAACTTCAACATCTGTCTAGAGCGCGTGATCCCGGTGAGTGCCTGCCCCTGAAGGTGCGATGGGGGGCGGGGAAGAGTCCTGGGGGTGCTGCCTCCCTCTGGGCCCACAGGGTACCAGACAGGACAGCTGCTGAGAGGAGGTGAAGATTTCAGGTCAGAGCCTCAGTGTGGTGTCCTGGCTCTGCCTCTTACCAGCCTGCTGTTAGCACCCCGTCTCTGACGGACAGAGTCCTCTTTGGTGATACATGGTGGGCAGAGTGGTGAGGCAATGTGGCCGGCCTGAGTTAAAGCCAGGTCTGCTACTTTCCCCTGCTCCCCGGCTTCCGCCACGGGCTGAGCTGCTCTGAGCCTCAGCTCGCCTTGTCTGTCCGTGGGCATAAAAACCACCCCTGCCTCGTGGGAGGTTTGGGTTACCCAAACTGAGCCTTATCCAAAATGGGGCTGTGAATGCAGCCTGCACCACAGGCACTAACACCGTCTGTCAGTGGTTCGTGTTATGCAAATTTTAGCTGAAAGGGAGAAAGCTGGATGCTCACTAGTACATAGTGAGCATTCATAAATGGTTAACTGTTGTTCTTACAAGAGCAATACTGCCTGGCCCACCTGTCACTCATGAAGGCGGAAAGACCCGTGCAGATGAGCAGGGGGCAGGATAGCTCGGTGCTTGAGAGCACAGACTCTGGACCCAGAGTCCCTGGGTTGGGGTCCTGGCTCTGCCACTTGTCATAGAACCGGGGCCGAATTACTCAGCTTCCCCGGGCCCTGTTTTTTCATCTGTAAAACAGGATGCTTTTAAGGATTCACGAGAGATCACTTGTAAAGCTTGAGGACTTTCTTGTTCAATGTGACCCTGGCCTCTTGAGAAAGAACAAGAGCCAACTTGAGGTTCTCCGATTGGGCTGCAGCTCAGAACCGCCTGGCAGTTCTAACACCAGAGCCTCACAAACTAAGATCCCGACTTGGTGAGGCAAGGTGGGACCAGCCATCTGCACTTCCAGATATAATCCAACCTGCCCTTCTCCACACACGGGCCCCCTCGGGCCCAGAGAGGGGAGTGAGTGTGTTGCCAAAGTCACACCGTGAATCCGTGGCTGTGTTCCCCGGCAGCCAGAGCCGCCAGCTCCCAGGCAGAGGGCCGGGGAAGCCGTGGCAGGCGGAGGGGGATCCTATAGCCACCCCCCACCAGATGGCTGGCCCGAGGACGGAGTATCCGTGTGCCATGCTGTGTGTGTGTGGCGCAGGCGAAGGAACAAGACACAACAAGGAAAATCACAAGGAAGGATGTACACCGAATGCCAGGCTCCAAATAAAACTCAGGGACAGCCCGGGAGGGGAGCGTTTCCTCTGGGTCCTGCCCAGTAACAGCGGGCTCTTTAGGCTTCCGCTTCCTTCCTGCACTCAATGAGTCCAGGTGGCCAGGACAGTGGCCAGGCCGCCACCTGGGTTGCCAGCTCCTGGGCCTGCCCGTCTTGCCGTGTGGACGCAGCCGGCCCTAGTGGCATGGGACTGGCAGGACCGACGGAGGCCGCCGTGGCCACAGACCTCCGCTGGTCATCATCTTTCGCTCTGCATCCTTCGTTCCCCCCCCCACCAACTCTCCCCCCAGCCCCATCAAGTGCAGGGCCCCCATCAGTGCTGTGCCTCCTCCCCCCGGACCTCAGTTTTCCTCACCTGTAAAGTGGGGAGGTTCTCTTTAACCAGCTGTTTCCACACTGTGTTCCCTAGAGCCTTAGAGTCCCCCAAAGGGACCTTAGGAGCCACAGGGGAAGAAGCACCTGGTGGCCCGGCCCCAGGCCCCCTGTGCACCGCCACCAAGCAGATCAAATCCTGTCGGGTTTTATGCAGGAGGCGCTCTGCCACTTCTTGACTGTGTGACCCTGGGCAAGTGGCTTACTCACTGTGCCTCCTCTGTAAAATGGGGCTGTGAATGCAACCTGCATCACAGGCATTAACGCCGTCTGTCGGTGGTTCGTGTTATGCAAACTTTAGCTGAAAGGGAGAAAGCTGGATGCTCAGAAAACCTGTCCTTCTGACTGATGCTCGTGGAGGGGGAGGGGCATCTGGTCCTTTCTGTGTGGGGAGATGAGCCCCAGACACCAGTGGTCGGCACACTGTGGCTTGCAAGTCACATGCGGCTCTTTGGCCCCTTGAGTGTGGCCTTTGCACAAAATACCACGTGCGGGCGTGCACGTACAGTGAGACAGAAACTTTGTGGCCCATGCGCAGAAGTCGGTTTTCTGCTCTCAAAAGAAATCTCAATCGTTGTTGATATTTTTGGCTCTGTTGACTAATGAGTTTGCCGACCACTGGCCTGAAAGATGTTACATTTCTTTTCTGTTTCCTTCTCAGATGAAGCGTGCAGGGACCACCGGGTCTGCCCGAGGCATGGCCCTCTATGAGGAGGAGGTGAGCGCTGAGTGGATGTTGAAGCCCTAATTGGCAGCTGGCCCCTCCCTCTCTTTCCTCCCTGGCCCCACCCCTACTCTTTCCCCCAAACCCACCTGCCTGTGGGTTCACGTGAGAACTGCCTTGCCCACGGTGCTAGGACATGAGACCAGGCAGATGCTCTTCACACCTGGAGCCCGAGGTTGGGGAAGCCCCATCCTCTCCCAGCAGGGACACCCTTCAGTTCTGCGGCCTCGTTGGCAGAGGCCCTGCCGTGCTTCTGCAGGACGGAGCCATGCCACCTCCCTCTGTGGGGATGGAGGAGGTTCTTCGAGCTCTGGGTGCCAGGCCCTCAGGCTAGGTCTGTGTGCAACCCCAGAGACCACATTTGCGAGAAGATGAGTTCTATAAGGGGAGTCTGAATTCGGAGTCAGGGATCAGGTCAGGTCAGGCCAGGGTCAAGGCTCAGTCCTGGGTCAGAGTCGGGGCAGTCGCTGACCAGGATCAAATTCTACCCCTTTCTCGGTTGAAGTAAAACTACCAACCTGTGCCCAGACCAGTGCCCTGGGCCTTCAGCATTCGCCCCTCCCTGGAGGTTGGGACCCGCTGTCCATGGTGCTGACGGCACTAGCGCTGGCCCAGCTGCTCCCACTTCCCGGG
Source organism: Antrozous pallidus (assembly GCA_027563665.1). Classification (NCBI taxonomy): domain Eukaryota; kingdom Metazoa; phylum Chordata; class Mammalia; order Chiroptera; family Vespertilionidae; genus Antrozous; species Antrozous pallidus. Next base: position 20,496,386 of record CM050528.1, read on the forward strand.
GCCCACCCCTAATGCTCCCATCCAGGTGCCTGGCCCGCTCCCCTCCGGGGCTCACGCCCCCTCTTCTCCTATTGCAGCAGGTGGAGCGCATCGGCGACATAGAGGAGCGAGGCAAGATCCTGGTGTCCCTCATGTACAGCACACAGCAGGGAGGCCTCATCGTGGGCATCATACGTTGTGTGCACCTGGCCGCCATGGATGCCAATGGCTACTCAGATCCATTCGTCAAACTGTGAGTCAATGTCCTGGGACTATGAGGGGGCCCCAGAGGGGGCTCTAGATCCTTGCAAATGGGGAACCAGAGAGCTTCCTCAAGACCATTGTACATTGAGGCCCAGAGAGGGAAACGAGTCTGCCAAGGTCACACAGAGACAGAGGACCGGAACTGGCTACAGTGTGAGGCTGGAGTCCCACGCAGTCATATGGTGCATCACTCGCCCCTATGAGAAGTTTGTGACTGCCCCTCCCCCCTGTGGCAAGGTCACAGTCACCTCATTTGTAGCCCCTCAGAACAAGCAGCACACACCTCCAGCTGTCCAGAGCGCCAGGATCAGATAAGTAATCTGGCCTTTTCCAGATTCAGTCTGGAAATGCTCAAATAAAAGACCTTAGACTTTGGGGTGATTCCTGTGATCCCACTTGTGGGGGGAAAAAGAGACGTTGCCATCTGTTAGTCAGGGTCCTCGTAGAAAATACCACAGTGGGATTACACAGACGAGGATTTCATGAAAGGAAATGCTGTGTGAGGGGAGACAGGGAGAGCTGGGGTACTTGAAGAGCTGTTAGGGAGCCCCGAATCTGACCCCAGTGAGGAGGGAGGAGCAGAAGCTTCCTAGACACAAGTTCAACAAGGCCGTCAGGGAGTCCTTAGGCCCCATGTCACCTTCCCTCCCCGGCCCCACCCCTACAGAGAGGCCTTGCCATAGTGTCCCCACCACATCTGGTTGTCAGCTGGGGGCATGGCCTTAGCACAGTCATGGCATGGATTTCCAAGCACAGCAGCTGGGGCCTGGGTGGGTTATGCCCCTTGTAGTTGGAGGTCCACCAGGCACATTCTCATAACTGCCCTTGAATCAAACATGGGGTTCAAGCCCCCTCCCATCTCTGGAAACTGCCAGCTGTGTGACTATAAGCAAATTACTTAACCTCTCTGAGCCTCAGACTCTTCATTGCTAAGATGGAAACAATAGTTCCACTTCTTTCCAAGCATAAACGGGAAGGCCAAATGAGACATCATAGATAAAACAATTAGAATTGCTCCTGGTACAGAACTATTGAGCTCCTCAAATCGAACCCTGCCTTGTCTCATGGTGGCAAAGTGCGGATTTACCTGGATGTGGTTGAGAGCCTGAGCTCGGGATCTCGACTGCCCGCGTTGGAATCCCAGGCCCAATAGTCTTCAATAGTCTCTGACTGAGTGACCTTGGGTTCATGCCTTGTCACCTCTGGGCCTCAGTGTCCTCATCTGTAAGATGGGAAGAATGATAGTGTGCATTAGGTCCTATTTTCCTAGAAGCAGGAGCCAAGTTAGGATGAAATGTGCCTGAATTTACCGAGGAGGACACATGTGAAGGGAAACAGAGGGAGCTGGAGGAGGGCTGGGGAGACCATGGGCCTTGGTACAGTCTGCTCCCGGTGGGGGGAGAGGGAGGAGGATGGGGAGTCGGGAAGTCTCAGGCTGCAGTGCCCTTCTGAGGAAGTTTCAACCAGGGTGATGAGGAATCCTGAAGCACAAAGTCGCCCCTCAAAGGAACCCCGCGTCTCTCAGAAACAGGGCTGCCTCGGGCCCCTGCCTCTAGCCCAGGCTGTGGCTAGAGCAGCCACGGGAAGCATGGCCACGTGAGGACAAAGTGGGGACTCAGAGCAGGGACTTGTCAGGCAGTTCCGCCCCTGCGGCTGGGGACCCAGGAGGTGCCTGTGTGGGGTCTGGTGTACAGTAAGTGCTCAGTAAAAGCTGTCGTTGTGGTTCTGACTCAAGGCAAGGGATATTTATTAACGTTCTCTCCGGCCCGGGAGGCGGTGCTGGCCCGCTGCCTCTGGGCACAGAAAGGAACACTCCCCTTAAGCCCTTGGTGGAAAACCCGGCCAGCACGGGCTTTACTTCAGGTTTCCTTTGAAATGAGGATTTACTTAACAGAACACACGTGGCAGGAACGAATTTGATCTCCAGGAGTAATTTGGTTTTATTTTTTCCCTATGATCCGGGAGAGTTAACTCATGGGCTGCTGTCCTGCTCTCCATGAAATCCCAGCCACGTGCAAGTTGGTTTTCTTAAATAATTCTCCCCACCGGCCCCGCTCCCATCCACCCAATCCCGCCCGAAGGAGCAGAGTCGCTGCATCCCCAGCGAAACCGCTGACCTGGCGGCTGCTGGGGAAAGGGAAACAGGAGACTGTGAATCAGTTTGGGATCAAATAACGATTTCGAAAGTCAGAATCGCCCTTTGTTTTTGTCCAGCAGTTGGTACCTTTCAGTCCCCCATTTGTTTCTCCTCTTGAAAAGTATCCTCAAAAACAGTTCGGTAAGGGAGAAAGAAATGTTTGCCCTCTCTAGTGACTGGGAAACTGAGGCACGCTGAAGTGACGCTCAAGTTCAAAGTTGCACAGTTAGTGAGAGCTTGAATAAGAACCCAACTGTCACAACTCCTTGGAGTTTTTAGCCCATTTTATTTATTTCCCCAGAAACTATTGATTGTGCCTCTATGTGCCAGGCATTGTGTCTGCACTAGGGAAGAGCCTTCCAAACAGAGGAAACAGTATGTGCAAAGGCCCTGGGGTAGGAAGGAGTGAGTGGGAAGTGGGGTGAAGAGCATGAGTAAGACTTGGCTGGGCTAGAGCAGGGACCCAACCTCACACGCTCTGAAGGCCACGTCAGAGATCTTGAACTCGATGTCTAGGACAAAGGGAAGCCATTAAATAGTTCTGAGCAGAGGAGTGACAGTAATTAGATTTGCGGCTTATCCCTTTTGTCCCCTGGAGTTGAGACCAACCTGGGGGTGATAGATGGTAAAATGCCGGGCACAGCATCAGGCTCTCAATTTGATCCTTTAAGAGCAAGTCCTGGCTAAGAGCACAGACTCCAGGTGCAACAACTGGGCTCAGTCCCTGCTGTGTGACCCGAGGCACTTGTCTCAACTTCTCTGGGCCCTGAGTGTCCTTGTAGATGAAATGGGTGGTTGTGGTTCTGCCGTCCAGGGTCTGTGGAGGGATACGTGCCCCTCGGGTGCTTGGTGCAGTGCCTGACGTCACGCAGCCTCGTGCACACGGGTCATCGTTAATGCTGACTCGCTGGATTGTTCATCAGTTATTCCCCTGGCACCGGAGGAGCCTGTGGGGTCAGCAAGGGGCTGTTTTTACTCATTGAACTTCACTCCTAACAGCCTCTCGTGTCTCCCTCAGCTGGCTGAAACCAGACATGGGAAAGAAGGCCAAGCACAAGACTCAGATTAAGAGGAAAACCTTGAATCCTGAATTTAACGAGGTAAGGCTGCCCCAGTTTTTGTCGTGCTGTGGAATATTAGCTGTGTGAGAATCGGGAACAAATTCCCGGCCAGGATGCTACCCGGCACATCAAGAATGTGCTTTCTCTCATAAACCAGCGGGAATTATCTCAGGGAGAGGTCATGGGGTTCTTGTCCCTGGAAGGAATCAAGCCGAAGGCATGTCACAGGCAGGAAGGTCAGTTTGAAGGGAGGGTGAGTGAAATCACCTCCAGTAACATTCTAACAGGCTGTAAGACTGAGATCTGAGGAGATACAGCAGAACAGTGGTGCCCAGTGCCATCCACCCCGCTGGTGTTGCCCTCTCCCTTCCTCCCACATCCATCCAGGGCATCAAGCCGCTGGTTAGATACTCGGCGAATGGCTCCTTCCTCCGTGTTCTCACTGCTGCTGCCTTGCCTTCGGCCCTGGCATGTCACGCTTGGACTATTGCAGTAGACTCCTGAGTCACCTCCACATAAGCTTTGTAAACCACGAATCTGAATGTGTCAGCCCCTCGCTTAAATAACCCAACAGTGACTTCCTAACTTCTTAGCATGACAGTCAAGCCCTTTCAAACAGCCTGCCCTGTCACACAGCCATCCCCCCGTCAAGTCACCAAATTCCAGGCAGGTCTCTGGCGCACCCCTCAGCCTTTTGCATCTGCCGTTCCCTCTCCCTAGACTTCCCTGTCCCTCCTTCCCTCTCTGGCGAGCTCCTGGTCATCCCTCAAGACTCAGTGTGTGAACCCCCAGAGATATGCTTCCTCTGTGCTCCCAGGCTTCATGCACCCCTCTGTCTAATCTGTCCCTCTGGGCTTCACTGATCTCTTGACGAGCCTGCCAGACACTAGGGTCCAGAAGTATCTGAGGAAGAGAATGATCTGATGTTGGGCCACTTTTCACCAAATGTTACAAAGTGGGAAAGGGAAGCTACAACATAGTGTGTATTATGTCATTTCATTTTTAAATATATATATTTTATTGATTTTTTACAGAGAGGAAGGGAGAGGGAGAGAGAGTTAGAAACATCGATGAGAGAGAAACATTGATCACCTGCCTCCTGCACATCCCTGATTGGGGATGTGCCCGTAACCAAGGTACATGCCCTTGACCAGAATTGAACCTGAGACTCTTGAGTCCACAGGCCAACGCTCTATCCACTGAGCTGTCATTTCATTTTTTAAAAAAACATGTGCCATCAGCGCATGTGGGGAATGTTCTGGGGAAACAGAGTCAGAGCAAGCACTGGCCCGTGAGTGCAGCCCGTCCTGTCCCCAGGCCCCTCTGCCAGCCGGCCCCTGGTTTCCTGACTCTGGTTCGGGAATGTTGAGTAAAGAGCCAACCGCTGAAATCTGAGCAGGTCACAAAGTAAGAAATCCAAATCGCCCATCAGCTGGTTAGCGATAGCGGAAACACACGCCAAGACCAGCCCCCAGCTCTGAGAGCAAACGGCACACGGCTGTTGGGAAACGCCGTGCCCGGTGCGGGTGCACCTGTGGGAAAAGGCAGACCTGGCGAGGAAGCCAGCGGCCCCACTTCCAAGGGGACGTTTGTCAAAACACTGCAAAAGCCTGAGATTTTAAAATTTAAGTTCCATTTACTTGGGAGATGGAGAATACAGTCATATTTGAAAATTTCAAAAGGTGTGCATGGTACTCGGACAAAACCCCCTCCTCCTCCAGCCTCTGGAACCCGTTTCTTTTCTTCTGAGGCAGCGACATTATCTATTTCCAGGAGGTAATGTTTTTTAAACACTGGAGGCGGGTAGATAGGCTGATAGACAGATAGATGCATATACGTATATATGTATGTAGACATACGTATAGATGCAGCAAATATAGGTGTGGCTGACATTCTTAGTGGGCACCAATGGTATTGCAGTAAATATAACCACTCTTCTCTACCTTACAATTTTATAAACTCAGAACAACACTTCTTACGATATCCTGATAAGTCATCAGGGCTGCATGCATGGTTTAGCCGCAGGGGTGCCTTTCCTCATGTCACTAATGATCACGAAAAACTGGAAACAACCTAACTACCTGACCATCAGGCATTAGGGGACGGTACAGCCACAGCCAGTAAAGGAGCCGTTACATGGCGAGGCCTCCCTGACCGAGGCTCAGTTGGTTGAGCATCGTCCCAGGCACCCACAGGTCGTCTGTCAGTCCCCAGCAGGGGGCGTGCAGGAGGCAGCTGATTTATGTTTCTCCCTCTCCCTCTCTCTTCTTCTCTCACTAAAAAAAATCAATGAAACATACTTTTTCAAATGGTGATGCAGAGAAATATTTGCTAGCATGGGAAGTTGGGTTTTGCCTTGTGTTCTATGAAATGGGAGAAGAAAGCCACAATATGATATATGCATATTATATTTCATATAGTATAATACATGAATATTTCACATAACATAATATGCTAATAAATATTCATTTTTAAATTTTTATATATTTTTATTGATTTTTTACATAGAGGAAAGGAGAGGGATAGAAAGCTAGAAACATCAATGAGAGAGAAACATCAATGAGCTGCCTTCTGCACACCCCCTAGCGGTACATGCCCTTGATTAGAATCGAACCTGGGACCTTTAAGTCTGCAGGCCAACACTCTGTCCACTGAGCCAAACCGGTCTTGGCCATATTCATATTTTTAAACACTGGAAGCATAAGCACCTGTTGCTCTTGTCAGCTCAGTCCCCTCAGCTACCTTGAATCTCTAACTGATGGTGAGGGAGACCTGCCCAAGTGGAAGGCCTGAGTCCATGGCCCTCGGCCTCCAGGGAAACTCGGCCAGGACCAGCTCTCTAGCAAACTCCACCTGCCTTCCAGTTCCAAACAGTCACTGCAAAGAGAATCACAGGGCTCAGGAGATTCGTCAAACAGAATATTTGTTGAAAGGGGATTGTCACGCCCTGGCTGGTTTGGTTCAGTGGTTGGAGCATCGGTCTACACAGCGAGGGGTCATGGGTTTGCTTCCCAGTTGCAGCCCCAGTAGGGGCACATTCAGGAGGTACATAGTCTCCCCTCCTCTCTCTGTCTCTCCCTCCCCCACCCCCACCCTTCCACTCTATCTGGAAATCAATGGAAAGAGTGTCCTCAGGTGAGGGTTGAAGGAAGGAAAGAAAGAAAGGGGATGGTCAGGCCTGGAATAGAGGCTCAGAGTGGGAGGGGCCCCTTGTTCCCAGAATGCCTGCTTCAGGGGGCTCCCTTGGGCCGTGAACCCCTCGGACTTAGCCTCTTAGCTCCTGAGGCCAAAGGCTGGGGTCCCTCTCGCTCACACGCCCGCCCCCCTCTCTTGCATCCAGGAGTTCTTCTATGACATCAAACACAGTGACCTGGCGAAGAAGTCGCTGGACATCTCGGTCTGGGACTATGACATCGGCAAGTCCAACGACTACATCGGTGAGTGCTCCCAGCTCCCCGAGAAAACCTGTCCTCCCAAGGCTGTGGGGGTAGGGTTGCGGGTGGGTCGGGGTGAGAGTCTCTTTTTTTGGCACCACATCCTCCACACTGAGTCAGAAACCATGGTCCCTCCGTGGGTCCAGTTCGAGAAGCGATTAGATGAGAGAGCTTAGGAAGTTGGAAAGATTGGGTCATGATTGGTTCTTTGCCAAACAGATCACCCCCGGCAGGATAGTTAAATCACAGAGCCTGGGGCCCGTGGCTCTGCAGAAAATGGGGTGCAAAGGATGTCTCCTTCATCTGCGTGCAAGTCCAGGGCGAAGGCTCTGGTTTTCCCAGCCGGCCTCCAATACTGAGGAGGGACGGTCACTAAAGGCGGATGGGGAGCCCAGCCGCTGGGCCCAGTGGTTGACCATCAACACATGAACCAAAAGGTCACCAGTTTGATTCCCAGTCAGAGCACATGCTCGGGTTGTGGGCTCGATCCCCAGTAGGGGGCATGTAGGAGGCAGTCGATCCATGATGTTTCTCTTTCCTCTTACTGTTCTATCCCTCTCTCCCTCTCTCCCTAAAAACAAAAACAAAAACAACAAAACAAAACAAAACAAAAAACATTAAAAGAAAAAAGGTGGAGCGGGGAAGGAACCCCAGGCCAGGGACACAGCTGAGCAAAGGCGTGGCCGCAGGATGGAGCGGGCGATGGAAGTAACTCTTTGGAAACAGACGATGCGTTTCCACAGCAGAGGGGAGGGCGGTTGGGTTCTGTGGGTGTGCAGTGATCGGTGCCCGGTCCTCAAAAGCAGACAGCTTGGTGCGGTGGCGGGAGCCACAGCAGCCCGTGAGCAGGAGGCCTGGGGCAGAGAGGCCAGGAGTAAGGCACGGCAACATCCACCCGCGGGGCCCGGATGCCCGGGCGCTGGAGGGGCTCACTGCTTGGCGGCAGTTTGGGGTACAGAATGTGAGTCCCCTGCATCCCTCCACTCTGACCCCCGTCCCTGTCTGCCCTTGTCCCCCAGGGGGCTGCCAGCTGGGGATCTCGGCCAAGGGGGAGCGCTTGAAACACTGGTACGAGTGTCTGAAGAACAAGGACAAGAAGATCGAGCGCTGGCACCAGCTCCAGAACGAGAACCACGTGCCCAGCGATTAGGATGGCGCCCGGCTCCTAGCTCCGTGCCCTGCCCCCTGCCCAAGTCCCCTCCCCCCTAGCCTGCCCCAGCAGCCCACTGCACCCTGGTCTCTCTCCTGTACCTGCCGCCCTCCCTGAATCTGCTTTTGGGGTCCCCCTCACCTTGGGCATTGCCGCCAAAGACCTCCTCCGCCCCCCTCCCCCCGCGATGCTGCTGCGAGGCTGTGAGGCTGCGAGCCTGGGGGGGAGGGGGGCAGGCTCTGAGGCAGCCCCGCTCCGACCAGGCTCCGCTAGGATGGAGCAGTCGGGACAGGGATGGGAGATCTTTACACGGAGGCTGTTCCTTTAACAACCTCCCGGTTTGGGTGACTACAGACGTTCGTCGTCGTCATTAGGACTGTTTTAGCCCCCCCCCCCCCCCCCCCCCCCGCCCCGGCCTTGAGCAGGCGGGCGCGTACACTCCCGTTCCCTGCGTCGCGTCTGTGTGTCCCCTCAGCGGTCAGCACCGGGCAAGGCTGTGGGCACCCTGAATTGGGCAGACATAGAGCGTCCAGCCTCCACCTTTCTGTCCCTCTCCACCCGGTCTCTTTCCCCTTCTCCTCTCCCTCTCTAAGGGGGTTCAGTAGCAAAGTAAAAAAACACCCTAACACAGCCTTCCCCTCACCCCCTCACCTGCCAGACCAGCAGTCACAGAGAAATTGGCAAACCCGGACTTCCACACAGACCCTTGCTTCCTCGGAATGCCCACTTCCCCTGTGGGCACCGCCCGGCGGCCTCGAGCGGAGAGCCGGCAGCTGGCACTGCCCAGGAGCAGGCAGCAGCCCTCAGGCTGTGTAGGCGCCCGAGGGGGGCTTTCTCAGCCCCTGGCCTCCGCAGTGAGCGCAGAAGGCGCCTGGACTCTGGGCCGGGGGGGTGGGGGTGGGGGTGGGAGGGGGCACGGGGGCCTTGCCGAAGCGGGCATCGGGTTCCTCCTTCCCCTGCTCTCAGTTCAGTGGACCCTCGACCCCCGTCCCTGACTCTGACTCGGCTGCTCTGACTCTCGCGCCTGTGCCTCACCCAGAATCCCCCCGAATCTCTCTCTCTGTCTCTACTTGTCACTCTCTCTCTACCTGTCTCTGACTCTCACCCGCCCCCCCCCCCCCCCCCCCGCCAAGTGAGCGGGGTGGGGGTGGGGGGAACACCCGCGGCCATGGTGGGTCTAAAACGTCAGTGTGACAGGGGCCGGTGCTGAAGGCTTTTGTTCTGTCGGAACCACCCCGTCTGCTCTTTAGGGAAACTGCTTTCGGAAGGAGAAGGCGGTGCGGACAAGCATTCCACATCCGAGGGGGGGTTCGGGCCGTCCTCGTCGCCCTGGGAAAAGGCCGTGGTTTTCCCCAGTTCCCTCGTCGACGCCAGCCCCTGTGAGAACGCCCCCTCCGTCCCGCAGCCCCCCCACCGTATCCGAGATGGACACGTAGACGCTCACTTTCTGGAGAAACACGCCTTTCCGCCCTCCCCCCCTCCCCCCCTCCCCCCCTCGCCAGGCTCTCCACCCCAAGCTCTCCGCCCAGTTCTCGGAGAGTCCCGGATGTCTAAACACCGCGGGGCCCCTGCCCCGAGACGGCCAACAGCTTCCTGGCTGCCAGGGCCCTGCCCCTCCCGGCCCGGCGCCCGCTCTGCCTCGGTCTGCCCTTGGGAGGAAGCATGCTGGCTGCGCCGCCGAGCCTGGCGCTGGTCCTGGCGCTGGAACCAGCATGTGGCCAGGCCGCGCGCTCTCCGCTCTCCCACAAATGTAACCGCCCCCCCCCCCCAAAGCCTCCAGTACACACACACCCTCCGGTGCATGCAGAACCCAGAACCGCCCACCGCCTTTCTTCGTGATGATGTAGCCAAAAATAAAGTAGGAATATCCAGGAACCCCGCAGCCTGCCTGCGCGACTCGTCCTTTCTGGTTCCCGGGGTCCTTTCTCCCCTCCAGGATACAGCCACGGCCTGGAGAGCCGGTGCTGAATGAGCATCTGCTATGTGCCAGCCCCTGGGGGTGCGGCCAGCGTGCTCTCTGCCCGAGTGGAGCTTGCTTTTCGGGGGATGTCAGCTTGGGCAGGTAGGCTCCAGGCCTCTCACCCCCGGCCTCTTAGAAGAGGACTTTGTGCGGGCGCCCACCCACCAGGCAGACAGCATCCTCAGCTTCTCCCTCCCACCCCAGCCTTGGGGGCAAATCCCACGTGGTTGTGGGCTCAGATGACGGGAAAGCCGTCAGCTCACTCACCGGACTGGTGAGTGACCCTCAGCCCAGAGGAGGGACGTTCTCAGGGAGGGTGACTGGGGGTACTCCGAGCAGGTTGATCCACACCAGGGAGATCATCGATGCCTCCTTTGTATCCCAGCACCTTCCAGCCTTCCCAGGGTCCCCTCCCTCGAGGTTCTCCACGCCCCGAAAGTGAGCTGAGTAGGGAACGAACTTTCCAGCTGGATCCCTAACCCCGCTGTAACCCGCCCCCAGCGCGCTCGGGGAAAATGTGTCAGGAATGTTGATTTCCTCCCAGAAGGAAGTCAGTTCCATCCGACAGAAGCTGGGCCTTTTCCAGGCCACGTTCAAAACGAGTTCCTTGTCTTGTTCCCCAAAAGGGAGGTTCCCCATGTTGGGGCAGAAGTCGGCATCACGGGATCACCTGGGGAGATTTTTTCAGTCTATCCAAGCTCTGCCTGCCAGAATCCTGACTGTGTAATCCACCTGCCAGGGATCAGAGTATTTCCTGTTTGATGTCTGTCTCCACTCCATGGTGACTTGACAAACCACTGCCCAATGTCCTGTTGTTTTTTCTGCAATTCAGCTAGCGGCCACCAGGTGGAGAGAGGTGCCCATTACAGCCATCCAGGCCTCCCAGGAACGGCAGGGGACACTTGCCACTCTCTTCCTCTGCTCGTGGCAGACATCACTAATCGATGCGGCATCGTTCCCACAGAGCCTCCTTGCAGCCTCTGAATCCTTCTTAACACAGCAACCACCACTCAGTCATGGGCAGTTGAAAAGAAACCTCATTTCCTTCTCTAGTCATGGGGACATCCCAAAGAAACAGATAAAGACACACAAGAAAAGTCCTCAAAAATATCGATACACCTGATTTGGCTAATTCTCTCCCCTACCCCCCACCCCCACATTGAAATAAAACAGAGGCAATATGACGTGGTAGGAATCACCTGACCAAAAACCTCAGCAGCTTTTTCACTCGTTCAAGTCCAGCATTCAGATCCTGACCGCCACTTTCTAGCTGTGGAGTCTCAGTTTCCTCACCTGGAAAATGGGGGCAATCATAAACCCTTTGAAGAGGTGGGACCGAGTTGCCACGCTCTGGTCTCCCATCGGCGCTGACAAAGGCGAGGCCCAGGAAGGGGGAGGGCACCAAAGGGCTGGTGGTTCCTGGTGGAGGGCGTGTGAGCTGGGCCCACGGGCAAGTGGATTAAACGGTCAGTATTCTGGTCCCTCCTCCACTCAGATTTGCCTAAGGAAGTTCCACAATACATGCCAGCCCCACGGGAATACGAATCACCACACATGCACGGAAGAGGGATATTTTGTTCGGCTCTGGCCCGGCACTGCTGTGTGTCCTTGAGCAAGTCACTTCCCCCTGTGGGCCCTCAACTCCACAGGTAGGACATCCGAGGACCATAGTCCTCTGACGTGACTGCCAGGACCCACACACGGGCCTTAACTTCCCAGTCATTCAAGAAAGGCCTACACCAGGGGTGGGGAACCTTTTTTCTGCCAAGAGCCATTTGGATATCTGTAAAATCATTCGTGGGCCATACAAAATGATCAACTTAAAAGTTAGCCTGCTGTATTTGGTCAAACATTCAATGAATCACTCCTGATGCCTTGGCAGGGCCAGCCCAAATGATTTCAAGGGTCTTATGTGGCTTGCGGGCCGGACATTCCCCATGCCTGACCTAGACCTTTCTGCTGAAGGCAGGCCCCTGGAGTGGAGTCCTGTGCGGTCTGTCTTATAAGAAACACAAAAGGATGCACTATCTATAATTTCCTGTTCCTGTTTCTTTAAAGGGAACAAGAACTTAAAGCCACTTGCAAAAGCAGGAAGGCGTAATTCTGAATTCTTCCAATTATTTCCTCAATCTCTTACAGTTGTAATTCTTACAACTCACGCTTCCCTAATTCTAAGCAATGTTTTGTGATACATGCTTCTATTACCTTTTCCCAAAGAATTCAGTGCTGGTTTCCTAAAGACAGATCTCTTTGGAACTCATGTTGGGTCTGTTTATATGTAGATTTAGCCAAAAGTATACATTTCTTAAACAAGTACTTTTGCCATAAAGGCATTTGGGAGCAAATGAAATCTTTGATATACTTACGACCGAACTGGTGGGCAAAGTGAGTGTTGTGTAGATGGACGCCCATCCCTTCATGGTTACATTTTGCTTTAAGCAGAAGCCCACATAGTGCACAGGAATGGGGAGTGCCAGTTAACGGAGGAGGGTAATTAAGAAAGGTAGCTGATGGGCATCTATACACGACATCACCCAACAATAACAGAATACACATTTTCCTCAAGCTCACAGGGAACATCCCCCAAGACAGACCACAGTCAGACCAGAAAACACACCTTAACACGTTCAAAAGGATGCATCTCATCAAAGTATGCTCTCTGCCACGATGGCATTAAACTCTCGATCAATAACAAGGCTATCTGGAAAATTCCAAGACATTTGAAGACTAACACACTTTTAACTAACACATGAGTCAAAGAATCCTCACGAGAAATTTTAAAATAGTTTGCACGGACTGACAATGAAGAAACAACCAATTAAAACTGTGGGATGCAATGGAATCGGTGACTAGAGGGAATTTTTTTTTAAATCCTCACCCAAAGTTATGTGTATTGATTTTAGGAGGAAGGTTGAGAAAGAGAAACATCGAGGTGAGAGAGAAACATCGCTGGGTTGCCTCCCACATGCACCTTGTCCGGGGATCAAACCTGCAACCTCGGTGTGCGCTGACCGGAGGCACACCAGCCGCCAACATGTTCCTAATGGTGGTTTTTGAGGGTTGGGGTGTGGACGGAAGGGGCCACATGCTGACCTGACCAGCTCAGGGGAGGCCTGCATGGCAGTCTTGCAAACTCAGAGACCTAAAGTCACCACAAACGATGGTCTGAAATTAAACTTTAACTAAAAGCAGTGATGGTGGGCAGTTCTGTCTTAGGCTGGTATCTTCACTGACAAGGTCAACCTTTACCTAACTGAGCCTAGCTGTCTTTTTGCATTTATGATAACACACCTTTGAAACGCCTGGGTAACTTGTAACTTCCCTTTTTCTGGAGCCCCTGGGGTACAACTAAATGTGGTGGGCACCAGGACAGATGCCACAAATTCCTTCATTTTCATGTTAATTGTTCCTGCACCCATCTAAGTATGTGTCCATCATTTTACTTTTTATCCAATCGCAGGAATTCCCCCTCTCCCCCGACCCCCCGCCTCTTTGCTTTATCCCACCTCCTTCATCTGTCACCAATGAATTCCATGTAACCCACCTACACCCCTCCTTCGATTGCAATGTGTAAACACAGACGTAGCCCGCCGTTCTCCGGAGCATTATTCCAGTTTGTTGAGGTCCTGCTTCCCGGCACATGTCGACAGTTTGGCTCAAATAAACTCGCAGAAATTCTTTACAGGTTGCGATGTGTGTGTTTGTTTGTTTTTACATTAACAGGGGTTATGAATGGGTTTTTATGCTTCCTGAGTTTTCTGACTTTTTCCCTTTGCCATATGCACATGCTAATCACAGGAGACTATAAAACAATTTTGTCAGCAACAACAATAACAAAACAAAACAAAAACTAGGAAGAAGAAAACCAAAAATCGTTTTTGGGATCCTGGTTTCTCTCGGGTGAGGTACTTACCCGAGAAAACAGTGTTTCCAGGGTACAGTCTGAGGCAGGCCACTGCTAAAGGCAGAGGTAAGTTGCAGAACCCGAGGGGAGGAGGGCTGGGGATCCCAGGAGTGAGTCTTCTGATAAGGGCATAGCTCCTCCCTTCCCAGGAAACGAAACCCAAGGAACCCAAGGAAACGAAACCCAGGGCAGCTCAGCCTTGGGCAATAGCAGGAAAGAGAGACTCCCCGGTTTCCTCCAGCCACTGGCTTTCCCTGTTGCTGCCCAAGCATCACAATGTCGCTCACAATGTCGCTCGAAATGACCCCAGCCAAGGATCTGGACAGATTCATCGAACGCCACCTCCTGCCAGACACTGCTTTCCGAACGCAGGTCAAAGAAGCCATTGACACCATCTGCAGTTTCCTGAAGGAGACGTGTTTCTCCCGAGACACAGTCCGGGTGTCGAAGGTTGTAAAGGTGAGTCCACCTGCCAGACCGGGGAGGGGGGGGTTGAAAGGGCAGAGTTTCCACAGAGAAAGAGATCTTGGGGGCTGGTGGTTTCCAGCTGATCCATACCAAAAATGCAACCACAGTTTGTGAAAATGGACTCTGTAATTTTTAAAATAAATATATTTTATTGATTTCAGAGAGGAAGGGAGAGGGAGAGAGAGAAACATCAATGATGAGAGAGAATCATTGATCGGCTGCCTCTTGCACCCTCCCCTACGGGGGATTGAGCCGTAAGCTGTCATGCGCCAGATGAGGACTCAAACTGTGACCTCCTGGTTCATAGGGGGATGCTCACCCACTGAGCAACAGCGACTGGGCCAGACTCTGTAATTTTTTAACAAATGCCCCAGTGAAGTTCATGAACCACCATCAGAGATAGGGAAGCAGAGGCCCAGCTCTGATCAACGATCCGCTAATTAATGGTCAGGCTGAGGACTCCGCATTTATGCAGAGTCTAAATGTTGACAGGTTTCTGGTTCCTAGGTGAATGGAGGTTGGGTGTGTGTGTGTGTGTGGGGGGGGGGGTTGAGTGTAGAGAATGAAGAGGATAAAAGGGTTCAAATACAGTGTGACACAGGAGACTGGTCTTGGTGGATGAGCACACAGTAGCGTATACAGATATATCTCAATGCTGTACACCTGAGACCCATGTGATGTTATATTAACCCACGTCACCCCCAGTGAGTGTAATAACAATTGCAAAAAGAATGTAGCACCTACGGGCTCTCAGACCTTGAGCAAGGCCCTCAGCCCGCCGGTGCCTCCGCTTCCTCAGCCATACTTCCCTCAGCCCGTCGGGCTGCGCAGATCAAGGAAACGGCCCCGCACGGGCCAGACTGCCGTCTATAAAGACACACGACAGTGAAAGCGGGGCGAGACTGCAGCTTCTGTGACAGGGCAGCTGGGGCTTGAGCGGCCTCTCTCCACCTGTCAGCGGTGGCTTGGGCTCATAGATAACCTGGGCATCAGTTTTCCCACCTGTGAAATGGGAGCTACTACTACTGCTACTACTAATAATAGTAACGCCTGCATAGCAGAGTCCTCGGGAGCAGGACTGGCAGTGTCCCCGAACAGGGGCTGGTGCCCACGATGTCGGCGAGGGCTCGTCCGTTTTTGTAGGGAGGGAGGCTCTTCTGAAGCCACGCCGGTTCTCACGCTCCGCTCCGTTTCAGGGCGGCTCCTCGGGCAAAGGCACGGCCCTCCGAGACAGGTCTGACGCCGACCTCGTCGTCTTCCTCAGCCCCCTCACGAGTTTTCGGGAGCAGTTTCTTCGCCGAGGAGAGTTCATCCAGGAAATCAGAAGTCAGCTGGAAGCATGTCAGAGACAGAAAAGGTTTACCGTGAACTTCGAGGTCCAGAAACCTGGACTGCTGAACCCCCGCGCACTCGGCTTCACGCTCCAGAGCCGCTCTTCCCTGGCGGAGGTGGATTTCGATGTGCTGCCCGCCTATGATGTCCTGGGTGAGCGATGTCATATTTACTTTAAAGTATTGAATGAGCATCTACATTAAGCTCTTACACAGGGCCTGGCACCTAGTAGGTGTTCAAAACTGGGAGTTCCCCAACTGTGCACCCAGGCGCCTCAGGGAACTGGCTTACTGGGGTGTGTAGGAATAGCTTCGATTTTAAATTTCTGAGGGAAACACAGCCACATCAATCGGACACTGTGCAAACTGCTACTATTAAGTTGTAGGAATGGATCTGCTTAATACACACAACTGTTAGGACTTTCTTTTGGCCTAGGGCAGTGGTCGGCAAACTGGGGCTTGCGAGCCACATGCGGCTCTTTGGCCCCTTGGGTGTGGCTCTTCCCACAAAATAAAACGGCCTGGGCGAGTGTATTTTGAAGAAGCAGCGTTAGAAGAAGTTGAAGTTTAAAAAAATTGGCTCTCAAAAGAAATTTCAATCCTTGTATTGTTGATATTTGGCTCTGCTGACTAATGAGTTTGCCGACCACTGGCCTTGGGGACTCTCGAGAAAAATGGCACAAAATGAAAAAAGCTTGGCAGTATCCCCTGGTTGCCATGTCCTGTGTTGGCTGCTGGGGCACAGTGGAGAGAGAAGGGGGGAAGGGCATGCCAGGCAGAGGGCACAGCTCAGGCACAGGCCTGGAGGTTAGAGAAGATCTGAGTGTGTGGGGGGGAGGGGGGCGGGGGGGGGGATGCAAGACGCTGAGGATGGATGGGGAGGAGAGGACCAGGAGGAAGTGACGGAGAAAGCAGCCAGGACAGCGGGTCCTGCAGAAGCCTGTGACCTTCATGGCATGGGCCAGGCGATGGCAGCGGACGGGAGAACAGGGTGTATGGGGGGGGGGGGGGGGGGGGGAAGCGAGGAGGGAGCTGGAAATGGCCGATTCCACTGTATCCAGGGCCAGCAAGCTTGTCACCCCAGAGCGATGGAAGTTATGGATTTGTCCCTAACAGGTCAGGTGACAGAACGCTACAGACCTCTCCCCGACATCTATGTCAGGCTCATCCAGGAATGCCAGAGCCTGGGGAAGGAGGGCGAGTTCTCCTCGTGCTTCACTGAGCTGCAGCGCGCCTTCCTAAAGGAGCGCCCCGCCAAGCTCAAGAGCCTCATCCGCCTGGTCAAGCACTGGTACCAAAAGGTGTGGTCCTGTCCCGACTGGAGGAGGGGCGGGGGGATGGGGGGGGGGAGAGAAGGAAGGAAGAGAGGCTGTGCAGAGGGGAGCAGGGGGGCAGGCAGGAAGGGAAAGTGTGGGAGGGGGTGGGAGGGGAGGTATGAGAGGAGATCCAGAGGTGGAGAGGGAAGGAGGAAGGCGGGGAGAAGGAAAGCAGGGAGGGGTGGGGAAGGGGAGCATGGAGGAAGGGATGAGAGAAAGAAGGGGAGGAGTAGAACGGGCATAGCATCTAGGTCCCTCCTAGCTCATGCTGTTTCTCTTTCTCTGGATGGAGTGCTCCCAGTTCTTTTCATGCCGGTATTTGGCCCTGCAATATTTAGAGCTTTGAGAATTTATTACTATTTTATCACTTTTTTTTCCCTTCCTGCTGGTCATTACTCTCGGTGCCCTGTTTCATTGTGTGCCTGGTTATTTCTATGCTCGTCATAGTACTTGAAATTATTTGTGAGATAATTTGGATCATATATCTCCCTGCAGAGGGAATTTCATTTGCTTCTAGAAGGCACTTAGGAAGTGCTTGAATTATTTTTCATAATATCCTTTTAAAAATTATCTTTATTTATTTCAGAGAGGAAGGGAGAGGGAGGGAGGGAGGGAGGGAGAGAGAGAGAGAGAGAGAGAGAGAGAGAGAAACATCAATGATGTTTCGCCCCCCCCCCCCCCACACACACACACCGGAGATCGAGCCTGCAATCTGGGCATGTGCCCTGACCAGGAACTGAACTGTGACCTCCTGGTTCATAGGTCAGCGCTCAACCCCTGAGCCACGCCGGCTGGCTGGGCTCATAATGTCCGTTTAAGGTAGATGCTATTACTGCCGTTCACTTAGCAAATGAGAAAAGTGAGGCTTCGAGTGGTCTGCCCAGCCCGGCCAGTGTGCTCAGTGGGTGAGCCTCGACCTGGCACAGGAGGTCACCAGTCCCACTGCGGTCAGGGCACACGCCTGGGTGTGGGTTCTTTCTCATCGATGTTCCTCTCCCTCTCTCTTCCTCTCCCTAAGAATCAATAAGAACATATTTAAGAGAGAGAGAGAGAGAGAGAGCAGAAAAGAAAGAAAGGGAAAGGGAAGGGAAGGAAAGAAAGGAAAGAAAGGAAGGTTGTCTCCCAGAATCAGGCGAGGTTGGAGCCAGGATTCGATCAGAATCCAGAGCTCCAGCCCTAACCAGGGTCAGCGACCTCTTTGCATAAACGGCGAGGCAGTCAATGTTTCAGACTGAGGGGCACGGTCTCCGTCTTAGAGACTCAACGCAGGCTTCGGAGCGGGAAAGCCACAGACGATACCTGCATGAACGAGGCCACTTTGCGCCAAGAAAACGTAATTCACAAAAGCAGGCGGGAGGCCGGATCCGGCTCAGAGCCGCACAAGCCCGTTTCTCTGGCCGTTTTCCCTCCTCTCAGTGTAAGGAGGAGCCCGGAAGTTCCCTGCCCCCTCAGTACGCCCTGGAGCTCCTCACGGTCTACGCTTGGGAGCGAGCCGGCGAGAGAACGGACTTCGTCACAGCGCAGGGGTTTCAGACGGTCTTGGAATTGGTCATGAACCACCGGCAGCTTTGCATCTACTGGACTCAGTATTACGACATGTCGCATCCGGTGATTGGTCCATACCTGCGGAGGCAGCTCCAGAAACCCAGGTACTCAGTCCCCAAGGGCTTAGCGTCCCCTCCTCCATGCATGGACCTGGGGCTCAGCTCTGGTGCTGGGAGTGAGGAAGCGGGAGGCTCCACGCCTGTGGGTCATCTGCTGCTGCCAACCCCAGTGCCGGGCACCTTCCTGCCGTCTGATTGGACAACAGGCAGCCTGTGAGGCACTGAGGGGGGGGGGGGGGGAGGGAGCTTGTCCCAACCTTCACAGGAAATGAGCGCAATAGCTGAAATGTGGGCTGAAACAGCAACGCGACAGCAATCCAGTCATGGTTCCCCGGAATGAAAAGCTTGCTGTGGGGCTGACACGCCCGAACAGTAAAGGGTATTATCGTGAGGACGGATGCGGATGGGCCCCTCATTAGGTTGTGTCCCGAGTACTGGGCGGAGCATTTCACATCCTTGGAGGTGGGCGTGTTCAGCTCGCCCCATTTCACAGATGAGGAAACCGAGACTCAGGGAGCTCAAGTGATCTACCCAAGGGCACCCCACGAATCAAGGGCACAGGTGGCATTCCAACTCAGGTCTGCAAGGCTCCTTTTCCTGGGGTTGCTGTTCGCCAGGACGCTTGGGATGAGCCCCAGGAAGCAGCGGCCTACGGAGCCCTCCCTCCTAGCCCCAGTCCCACCTGCCCCCAGGGATTTTGCAATTACAGGAGCATCTAGACTTCGGAGACCCAGCCCAGCTCCTCAGCTGTCCCTCTCTCAATGTTGCTCCTCAGGCCTGTGATTCTGGACCCAGCCGACCCTACAGGAAACGTCGGTGCTGGGAAGCCAGAAGGCTGGGAGCGGCTGGCGAGAGAGGCTAGGTCCTGGATGGGGTACCCATGCTTTCGCAAAGGAGATGGGTCTCCAGTGGGCTCCTGGAACATACAGGTGAGGCCGCCCGCCCCTCCCCGTCCTCCCTCCCTCTCCCCGCCACACAGCGTGGGGACCCTTGTTGCCAAAGAAATTGCCTCTCGCGTTCATGTAGCTTCAGGCTGAGCTCCGGGTTTTACGGTAACTTTATAATCACGATGACTCCACTCTGAGGGCTCCTCGAATGTCCACGTCCTTTGTTCAAAGTTCGTTCTTTAATTCAGGCTGCCTTGGCCGAAGGTCCTTTTTTAATCACTCCCGTTGTCTCATTCTTCTGATGATAACAACCATAGCAACCATTGCTCGTGGGATGTTTGCCTGGCGCCCAGCTTCTGTCCCAAGCCCTTTAACACGCGTTATTTTATTCCGTCATCGAGCCTCACAGCACCCGATGAGGCAGGTTTTCCACTCTCGTCTCACGGACGAGAGGAGGCTCAGAGGGGTGGTGCGCTGCTCACGCTCACGGCATTCGGCGAGGGAGTGGCAGAGCTGGGACTCAGACCTGTGGATCCAAGGCTGGTGCCCATTTCCCTGTGTAAACAGCCTGCCTGTCTCCTCCCCCCAAGTCTCCCCCGCCCAGCACCTGACAAACAGGAGACTCGGAGCATGTCACACAGCTAATAGGGGCAGGCACTCCTGAACTGGCATCTTCCCACTCCCAGCGCCGGGGTCTTTCTCACGCCAGGGGGTTGGTGATGTCATGGGGGTTCCCCCGGAAGCAGACTCAGAGGGGGTGGGTGTGCAGGAACCCACACCCGTGGAACGGAGTGGAAGGCAGCAGGTGTGGGCACAGGGCGAGTCCAGCTGGGATGCAGCCCGACCACAGTGTCAGCCCCCTCATCCCCGGGGCCCTGGAGCTCCAGTGGCCTTGAGAGTTGGCCTCCTGCAGTCTGAGGGGGTCAGGCCGTCATACCTGCCCTGGGCCCTGGATCGGCTCCTAAATGGGGCAACTGAGAAAGGGGCGTGGCCTTAAGCCCAGGCAACCCTAAAGGGCCAATCACTGAAGTCTGTTGCAACAGCCCCCCTGGCCCACCTGGGACTTGCTCCTCTTCCCTTGAGGAGGAGCCGAGTGGTCTGTCACAGAGCCACCACAAAGCCAAGGGGTGCAGCAGCTCTACAATGTGACCATGTATTTGACTCTTGCAGGCCTAAGGAGGCAGCGGAGATGTCTGGGTAACATCTGCTCTCGAGACACATCAGCTCCCCGATTGTGGACAGCACCCTGGATCCTTTCATAGCGGCATTCACCAGGCAGTGCCCCACCCGGGTGGAAGAGAACAGAACACCCTCACCTGTTGCCTTTCAATGCAAACCAGCCAATCAGAGCCCAGACCCCGACTCACCCAGGGCAGGTCCCATCCTAGGCCCCATTCAGACTGGCCCAACCTGGGCCTGCTTACCCGCCTTGCCTTTCCCATGGGAACTAGTGATAAAGGTTCTTTCTTTGGTTAATCCTCAACCACAGATACTTTTTCTATTGGTTTTTAGAAACAGTGGAAGGGAGGGGAGAGACAGTGAGAGAAACATCAATGTGAGAGAGACACATTGACTGGTTGCCTCCCAGATGAGCCCATCCAGGGCCAGGATGGAGCCTGCAACCGAGGTACATGCCCTTGACCAGAATCAAACCCGGGACATTTCCGTACAAGGGCTAAGGCTCTATCTCCTGAGCCAAATCAGCCAGGCCCATGGTGAAGGTTCTTGCCCGTGTTTCCCCTCACTCCCTGTGGCTCAACCCTGGTGCTTCCCGTGTGGCCTTGTGTGGGACTCTCCCTCCTGTTCCTAAGGATCTCCTTTGTGACAATATCTAGTTATTGTCTTTAACATTCACAAAATGAATCTTTTGAAATAAAACAACACTCCCACAACCTCCCCCTCCCACCTGGTAAAATCTGGGGGCCTGTCTCCTCAGCCCTTTTCTCTGCCTCTGCCTGTCTCCCTGGGTATGTAGTGTCTTTTCCCCACCCAGCTTTGTTATCTGCTCTGACAGGTTTACCATAGTTGTCCAAGCTGAGTCGAAAATTTTGGTATCACATATAACGGCACCATTCTACCATATGGGTGAGCCACCTGTGTTCTCTTACGAGAGTTCCATGATTATAAAAACAATATCACAGTCACCAGCACATTAATTGAGTTAGTAATTAATTGCTTAATTTGAAAAGCCAAAGACATCACACTGTAGTACTCATTTTAATTCCTCGAGGAATTCCCATACTGTTTTCCAGAGCGGCTGCACCATTTCGAATTTCCACCAACAGTCCACGAGGGTCCCCATTCCTCCACATTCTTGCCAATGCTAGTGTCTTTTTTTTTTTTTAATGGAATAGCCATTTGTTCCTAGCTGGTTTGGCTCAGTGAACAGTGTCGGCCTACAGATGAGGGGTCCCGGGTTTGAATCCCATCCAGGACACATGCTGGGTTGTGGGCTCGATCCCCAGTAGAGAACATGCAGGAGGCGGCCAATCAATGATTCTTTCTCATAACCGATGTTTCTATCTCTCTCTCTCTCCCTCTCCCTTCCTCTCTGAAATCAATAAAAATATATTTCTTAAAAAATAGAATCGCCATTCTAACAGGTGAGAGGTGATAGCTCATGGTTTTGGTTTGCATTTCCCTGATGATTAGTGATGTCAAGCATCTTTTCCATTTTATATTTTCTTTTCTTTCTTTCTTTCTTTCTTTCTTTCTTTCTTTTTTTTTTTTTTTTTTGAGAAGTAGCTATTCAAGAGCTTGGCCCATTCCTGTCATAGGACTATTCGGGTTTTAAAAATTGTTTTGCTCTTCACTTGCGGGAACTTCTGATTATTTTGGAAATTAACTCCTTATCAGCTTTATGGTTGGCAAATATTTTCTGCCTTTCCAGTGCTTGCCCTTCCACGCTGGGTGTTTTCACTTACTGTGCAGAAGCGCATTGGTTTGATGTAGTCCCTCTTGCCTAGTTTGCTTTTGTTGCCTGTGCTTTGTGCATGCAGCCCACTGATGTCCACAAGGTGGGGTGACTTCCTGCTGGGGAAGCTGGACAGGATGAATTTGCACCCCTACCTTACACCACACACACACATCAACTCAAAATGGATCAGACTTGAAGATTACATGGATGAAAATATGACCTCGTCTAAATTTTTATAAACTTAAAATTATTGAATAATCTCATAGCAAACTCTGTTATCTTTTTTAAAATCAAAATCCATGGCTTCTCTTGGCCTTTCTATTTCCATGTTAACTTTATACTCAATTAGTACAATTTCACCCAAAATATGGGGAGGTGTTTAATCGGAGTTACACAGATTAGAGAGAATGGCAGCTATGTGGTGTTGAGAATCGCAGTTGATGAAGTTGCTTTCCATTTATTTAAGTTTTTAGTGACTGTATGAATAAGCTTTAGAATTTTCCCTGAATTCCATGTTTTTTATTTCATATTGTTCTTGGGTACCTGTTTCTATGTTATTGTACATAAGCATGTTTTCTTTAATTTCATTTTGTGAAGATTGGATCCAGGAAGACCTAAATGTTTCAGTATGTATATTTGATTTTAGCATTATGAGTGATCTTAATACTTTTCTGAATTTTCTGATACTATATAAATTTAAACCTGTATTATGAGTGATCTTAATACTTTTCTGAATTTTGTGATATTATATCAATTTAAACCTGTATTGCCTGTATGACCACACACACACAAAAACACAATAAAGCAATTTTTCTTGCAAAAACATTTTAAAATAAGTATTTCTCTCAGCTAAGCTCAGATTGTTTGTGAAATGCCAGCAAGACCCGGTTATAGAAAGATCTGGTATTTGGAGTTGCTGGTTCAAGGATAAGTTCATGAGATTTGGAAACAGGGGAGCAATTGTGGAAGGGACAATGGGAATTGAAACCCCTGAGACAGCCTCGCTGGTGTGGCTCCGTTGTTTGGAGCATCGTCCTGTACACCAAAAGGTGCCAAGTTCAATTCCTGGCCAGGGCACACACTGCGGTGGCAGGTTTGGTCCCTGGTCAGGGCTTCCTCGAAGCAACCAATGGATGTTTCTCTCTCACATCGATGTTTCTCTTTTTCCCTCCCTTCCTCAAACAAACAAAAACCTGAGACATAAATTTCCGAGGCCCCAGAGATAAAGCTACTTTCTAGGTAACTTCCTGCTGGGAAAACGAAACTGAGAAAAGAGCTAGTGGTTAGTCAGCAGAGATGAGGGCGGAGGTCACAGAGGAGATAGGAACACAGCTGAGAGGCTGTCAGAGCGGCTGTGTCTGTGAGGTTTGCGGGCCTGGGTGCGGGCCTGGGTGCGTGGGGGAATCCCAGGGTGCTCAGGTTGATGCTGAGGTCCTCCCAGCTCAACTGGATTTTATTTGTATTTTTTCTTTTAATTAATTTGTTTACAGAGGAAGGGAGAAGGTTAGAGAAAGAGAAACATCAATGAGAGAGAAACATTATTGATCAGCTGCCTCCTGCACGCCCCCTACTGGGGATCGAGATGGGAAACCAGACGTGCCCTGCCGGAGAATCAACCAGTCACCTCTTGGTTCCTGGGTCGAAGCTCAACCACTGAGCCACATCACAGGCTTCCCCGGATTGTAATGTGCTGACACCTCGGAAGCCTGGGTGATGGTTCCCAGATACTCCTCCTTTTCCCCCCACTGCCCCTCCCCCTGGCCCCTCCCCTCTGTCTGATACGCCGGGATCCCTCCGGATCCCTTCCCATCGCATAGTTACCGCCTTCCTCCTGTGCTCTGGGTTCTGATTTCCTCTCCATCCAGCCCCACAGCTCCTTCAGGAGCCTCAGAGGACCCAGCGCAGTGTTCGTTACGTTCATCTCCCCTGGCATTCCTGGAGGTCCGGGTGGAGTGGGAGGCTTGAGCACTGGGTCAGTCCACACCTTGTTCCAATCTTGACCCCTCTGCTTTTTACTTTCTGAAAACTGCTCGACTGTTCTGGTCCCTCAACGGCACGCCCTCTCCATTTCCAATCTGTGGAGTTGCATGATACTTTAAGTCAGCGGTCGGCAAACTCGTGAGTCAACAGAGCGGCAGTTTGCCGACCACTGCTTTAAGTATACCTTTGCTGGCTGGCTGAGGTGGCTCGGTTGGTGGAGTGTCACCCTGCGCACTGAAAGGTTGCCAGTTCAATTCCTGGTTAGGGCCCATACCTGGGTTTAGGTTCGGTCTCCCCTTGGGGCACCAATCACTGTTCTCTCTCACATTGATGTTCCTCTCTCTCCTCCTCTCTCCCTTCCTTTCTCTAAGCATGTCCTCGGATGAGGATTAAAACATTGAACACATCTTTGCTGTCATTTCATATGTATGTTCAGTCCACCATCTCGAACAGAAGATTTCTCACGTGGCCTGTGAATCGGGAAGACGACTGTGATGAGTAAGTGAATCCCCTTCACAACCTCTCATCTATGATCCAGTCTTCCTCCTGCACTCGAATACCCCAGCGACGTGGCGCTCACTACTCAAAATATATATAAACTGTGTACACACTGGCGGCCTACCACCCCTCCCTCTGACCTCTGAAATGTGTTCACCCCCTGACCCCCTATCATTGCCTCTCAGTTACGGGGGGGGGGGGGTCCCTCAGGAAGCTCTTGTCAAGATTAACTGTCACCTGAGGTTTACTCAGAGGCAGAGTAAATGCTGGATCCTTGAGTGACGGGCAGAGGACTAACGGTTTGAGTGAGACAGGGAGGAGGGGGTGGACGCTGGCAGGACCCCCCCAGACAAAGAGCTCCGGTGTGCAGAGCAAAGTGGGTGGGGAAGCCGCTGAACAGCGAGTCCAGGCGAAGCTAGAAACAGCCATGGGCTGCCCTGCAGAGTCCAGTGTCCACGCTGCAGCCCACCTCCTGCTTTGGGCCAGTCCCCAAAGGAGGTTAGTCCTGAAGCTTGTCACATGTTAATAATAGGTGATACCGTGTGAAAGGTGCCGTTCTAAACTGACTTCCTTTCTCATTTCTCCTCGTTAAAAAAACCAAAAACGTGAGTCTTAGTCACTTTAGAATGATGTGTTTGCAATGTTAAGAAATGGACTCTTTACTGGAATCGCATCCAATGTATAAACTATTTGGGAAGAGTTGGCTCCCGCAGAAATAGAGGGAGCGGTGAGAGCTGGCACAAACCGGTTTGAGTCAGGTCGGACGACTTGCCACCCGTGTGACCTGCCCTCCTGGCCTGTGTGATAACGGGGCACGCACACCAGGGCTGCTGGGGGCCCTGAGTGAGGCATGTTTGTGGGGGTGCGCGACCAGGTTGGTGGCGTTTAGAGCGCACCCCCCAGCCGAGCGCGGGCGGAGGCGCTGTTTATG
Source organism: Antrozous pallidus (assembly GCA_027563665.1). Taxonomy (NCBI): domain Eukaryota; kingdom Metazoa; phylum Chordata; class Mammalia; order Chiroptera; family Vespertilionidae; genus Antrozous; species Antrozous pallidus. Next base: position 20,522,207 of record CM050528.1, read on the forward strand.
GGGCCCTCCTGCCATCTCCCCCAGAAATCCTGCAGCCCGTCCCCACTCCGCGGACACTGCTCCCCGCCGACGCCGTGTCTGCGGACGTGCTGCTGTGAAGGCGCTTTGTTCCCCGTGTTCAGTGCATGGGCCCCGGGAGGCCGACCCTGAGCTGGGAGAGGGGTGAGCATCAACCGGGGGGAGGCCGACCCGGAGCTGGGAGAGGGGTGAGCATCGACCGGGGGAGGCCGACCCGGAGCTGGGAGAGGGGTGAGCATCGACCGGGGGAGGCCGACCCGGAGCTGGGAGAGGGGTGAGCATCGACCGGGGGAGGCCGACCCGGAGCTGGGAGAGGGGTGACCAGGCAAAAAGAGGGAGCGCGACCCGGAAGGCGTCCGGAAATGGGAGCACGGGCCCATAAACGAAACTGAAAGCGGAAAGGAGGGGGTGGGAGGCGGTGAGCGGGGCGTGGGAGAAAGTGGGGAGTTGGGGAGACGGGCTCGGTGGCATCGGTAACATCGTTAACCTAGTTCCCTCTCCCGAGCCGGGCGCACGACCGGCGCCACGGGCCCCTGGGGACGCAAGCCCAGAGGCGGAGCGCGCTTCGGAGCCCTGCGCCCTGTCCCCCGCGGGCCATGGACGTGTGCCGCACCCCCGCCGCCGCGCTGGACAGCCTGGTGGCCCGCAGCCTGCAGCCGCCCGCCGAGTTCGTGGGGACCACGCGGCGCGCCCTGGGCGCCCTGGGAGCGGCCCTGAGAGAGCGCGGCGGCCGCCCCGGACCCGGACCCGGAGCCGGAGCCGCTGCGCCGCCCTGGCGGGTGCTGAAAATCGTCAAGGTGCGCTCTCAGGTCCAGGGGCGACCTCAGGGGACAATCCTAAATGGGAGGACGCTGGGCACATGGAGACAGGGCCCCGGGACCCGGCGGGGCTTTACCAGTCTTTCCATTCATTTTAGCACGTCCGTAGCTCACTTACTCGCTCCTGGTGTTCACAGTGGCCTAAACATAGACTCCTGCTCACAACACCTCTGCACCCCCCTTGACAGATGGGAAACTGAGGCACAGAGAGCCGAAGCAACATATCCACGGCTGTAGGAAGTCCAGTCAGGATTCAAAGCAGGAAGTCTGATTCCTGGATCTCTGTTGCTAAGGGCTGCCTCTTACACATTCATTCATCCATTTATTCATTCACTCATTCATTCTTCACTCAAATTCACCCAGACCAGGGACCTCACTAGGCCTGCCCCTAAGGACGCAGCTGTGGTAATTCTCCAGAATCGCTGTCACAGCCCCATTTACTGAGGAACCACCGGATACCAATGAGCATTGTCTCATTTCATTGTCTCATTATCTCACCCGATCCTCCCCTTTAGTCTCCTGGAGATGACTGTCGCTGTTTAATGGGTGGGGAAACTGGGTCTGGGTCACTCTTTGGCCTGGTCACTTTTTGTCATGCTGACTCTGAGCTCAGGACGCCCGCAGACTCGGAGAGAAGACAAGTGCCACCTACTTTATCCCCAAAATAAACTCAGGGGTGTGGGGTGGCTCCAGGAAACCTGGGGAGGGAGGGGGGGATAGAGGGGCACCTGGAGTTTGTCAGGGGAGAGATGAAAGCAGGTGCAGGATGGCCTCAGAGCAGCCGGGGTGCTGGGGCTTCAGAGGCCAGAGCGGTGTGGCCACAGTCCCCACTCAGCCCACTCGCCTCACTCACCCTGGAGCGTGCAGAGTTCTGAGGGGCTGTTTCTCTTCACAGGGAGGCTCCTCTGGCCGGGGCACAGCTCTGCGGGGTGGCTGTGATTCTGAGCTTGTTGTCTTCCTCGACTGCTTCAAGCGCTACGAGGACCAGCAGGCTCTGCAGACGGAGGTCCTCACGGAGATGAGGGCGCTGCTGGGGACCTGGTGGCAGAAGCCGGTCCCTGGTCTGAGCCTTGAGTTTCTTCATCAGGACACGCCCGGGGCCCTCCAATTCCGGCTGACATCCACCGACCTTGAAAACTGGATGGACGTGAGCTTGGTGCCCGCTTTTGACGCTTTGGGTACGACACTCGGGGTTGGGATAAGGTCATTAGGAGTCAGTCAGGGCTAACAGTTCGAATCCTGCCACCAGCTTGCTATGTGACCTGGGCCACCCTCCCTGGGCTTCCGTTTCTTTCTTTTCTTTTTTAAAGTATAGTTTTAAAATTGGTTTCAGAGCCGAAACCGGTTTGGCTCGGTGGATAGAGCATCGGCCTGTGGACTGAAAGGTCCCAGGTTCGATTCCGGTCAAGGGCATGTACCTTGGTTGCGGACACATCCAAGAGGCAGCTGATTGATGTTTCTCTCTCATTGATGTTTCTAGCTTTCTATCACTCTCCTTTCCTCTCTGTAAAAAACAAAATCAATAAAGTAAATTAAAAAAATAAAATAAAATTGGTTTCAGAGAGGAAGGGAGAGAGAGATAGAAACATTGATGATGAGAGAGAATCATTGATCGGCTACACACACACACACACACACACACACACACACACACCCCTATTGGGGATCGAGCCCACAACCCAGCCATGTGCCCTGACCATGAATGGAACCGTCTCTTGATTCATAGGCTGATGCTCAACCACGGAGCCACCGCGGCTGGGCATGGGCTTCAGGGTCTTGACTAAACGTACTGGGTTTGGACCAGACGGGCCATTCCTCCTGGGTCTGTGGTCCTTGCTCCAACAACTGCGGAGGGTCTCCTTCAGCCCCTGCCTCGTGCAGCCGGCGCAGCTGAGCCCTTCCCTGGACACCCACAGGAGAAGGCAGGTGGACACATGCCGGCAGCAGGGGTCTGGGGACAAGGCCAGAATTCTGCAAAATCTCATCCTTTATCTTAAAAGCATCAATGGGATTTTTCACTCCCCTTTTTAATAAACCCATGCTTGATTTAAGATAATATGCACCTGCAAAATGCAGATAATAATTATAGGACAGTAGTAGTTTGTTCTGGAAAGACTTTATGTATTAAGGCAGGTAATGAACTTAGAACAGTGCCTGGTGTGTGATAGGGCTATATGAGTGCTTGCTGTTCTTATTTATATTTTTATTATTGTTTCTGTTATTATTATTATCACTAGGGGCCCAATGCACGAAATTCGTGCACTGGGAGTGCATGATCCCTCAGCCCAACCTGCCCCCTCACACATACTGGGACCCCTCATGGGATGTCCTACTAACCACTCACCCCCAGCCTGCCTAAGTTGTAAAGCCTCTGGTGAGGCTTTAGGCCTTGGACACCCAGCCGTCACCCTGCAATGGCCTGATGGCTGGCTCCCTCCCAGTCACATACATCCTCCCCACCCCACCCCCCACCTTGACCCCCGCCAGCTCAAGCCTAGATAGCCCGGGCCTCGGCCCCGCCCCCTGTTCCTGATTGGCTGGTGGGATAGCAAATGTATGGTCAATTTGCATATTACTCTTTTATTAGATAGGATTATCATCATCTCATCATCATCATCATCATTTACCATGATACTCTGGGAGATAGCTGCCTTGAATTTACCCAGGGTTCTGCTGACCTGGCAGACAGCCACACACTCCCACACCTAAATGCCACCTTGTTATTAATCCTAATAGCTACTCCTTATTAAATGCTTCACTATTCCAAGCACTTGACATGTTTTATCTCAGTACTCCTCAAAACAAACCTATACGCTCTGTCCTGTCTCATCTTCCACTCTACCAATGGGGACTCTAAAGGCACAGAGACATATGGTAACTCATCCGAAGTCACACAGCACGTAAATGATGTCAGGGACCTAGGAAGTTCTGGGGGGTGTTTCATTTTCCCGAGCCTGGCCCAGGACTGCGGGGTACATACTGTAGAGTCTACCGGCTCCGCGTTCCAATCCTGTCTCCAGCTGTCTCCCTGAATGTCCCTGTGCCTCCGTTTCCACAGCTATAAGACAAGGTGGAGAACTGTAGGCGTTTAGTGGGGATACAATGAGGGGATTGGTGTAAAACTTTCAGCACAATGCCTGGCATGTGATAAGTACTCAAAAAATATTAGCAATTACTGTAAGGAATCCGAACCTCTGACCTTGTATTTCTCTGGCATCATTTCGTCTTCGCGGGGCACCGATTAATTAAAGGTCTGAGCAGTGGTATTTTAGTATGGCCTGAGGGGAGCCTCAGGGAGGGAAGAATTGCCAGGTAACAGAACTCCCCACTCAGCAGGAAGCATCTTGCCTACTCACCTGGGAATGAGGCTGCACTTCTTCCGACGACCTCTGGGGGCGCCTAGCCATTTGGGAACAGGAACCCTCCCTTCTGGCTCCCTGAGATGCTCCAGGCTCTCTTCCTCCAGTGTCCATGCAGGGGGTACCCCGCCCCTCAAATCCTCCTCACTCTCCCCTAGCGCCCCAAGCTGAGCTCAGCACCAGCATTGCCCTTCATCCTGGGTCCTCAGCACCCTTCCTCACTCACAGGCCTTCACACCCCCAGGTCAGCTCAGCTCCAATGCCAAGCCCAAGCCCGAGGTCTACGCCACCCTCCTCAGAAGTGGCTGCCGGAAGGGTGAGCACGCGGCCTGCTTCGCAGAGCTGCGGAGGAGCTTCGTGAACACTCGGCCCGCCAAGCTGAAGAATCTGATCCTGCTGGTGAAGCACTGGCACCGCCAGGTGAGGCCCCTAAGGAGCTCCCAGGCACGTGCCTGGTGGAATGTGTGCCTCCGCGACAGAGTGTTTCCCTATGTTTGGCAGCCATTCATGTTTCTTTCTGGTAATTGTCTGTTCATATAATTGGCTCATTATTTTCTACCGGGTTAGTTGCCTTCTTGTTGTTGATTGGTTGAAGCTCTTTATATATTCTGGGTGCTTGTTTGTATTTCGTTAACACATTGCAAATCTATCCTTCCCACCCGTGGCTTATACTTTACTTTGTTGATAGGCCTTTTGACACAGAAAATGTTTGTGTTTTAATGTAATCAGGTGTGTTCACCCCTTTCTTATGTGATGTGTGCTTCGTGTGTCTTGTTTAAGAAGTTTTTGCCTTTTCGGACTTTCTAAAATTATTTCCCCATGTTCCCTCCCAAAGAATGTTTGTGGCTTTGTTTTTTTAAAAATATATTTTATTAATTTTTTTTTACGGAGAGGAAGGGAGAGGGATAGAGAGTTAGAAACATCGATGAGAGAGAAACATCAATAAGCTGCCTCCTGCATACCTCCTACTGGGGATGTGCCAGCAAACAATCCATGTGCCCTTGACTGGAATCAAACCTGGGACCCTTGAGTCCACAGGCTGATGCTCTATCCACTGAGTCAAACTGGTTAGGGCCCAAAAAATGTTTTAATGTTTTCTTTTAATATTTAGGGCTTTGAAACCATCTGGAGTGCTCTATGAACAGTATGAAGTGTGTGGAGTCTGCACACCTCCCACCTAGCTCGGGAGTGTCCTGACCTGCCCCTGGCCTGGTGCTTCTCCTAAAGCAGGTCTGGGAGGAGGAGGCCCCGGAGGCCAGTTCTTGCTCAGCCAGGGCCTCCCTGTGCTTTTCCTTGGGGGATAACGATCTCAGACTACCCGCTGGCCCCTCCCTGGCTGCTCCCTGCTCCTGGGGGCTTGCATCTCCCTCCCCCGTCACAACATGAGCCAAGCACATTGCTGAAGGCCCAGCAGTGAGGGAGGGTGGGAAGCACCAGGCTGCTTTTTAAAATATATATATATATATTTTTTTTATTGATTTTTTTACAGAGGGGAAGGGAGAATGATAGAGTTAGAAACATCAATCAGCTGCCTCCTGCACACCTCCTACTGGGGATGTGCTCACAACCAAGATACATGCCCTTGACCGGAATCGAACCCGGGACCCTTTTGGGTCCGCAGGCCGACACTTTAACCACCAAGCCAAACCAGCTAGGGCACCAGCCTGCTTTTGGAATAGGCTTGGCACACAGCATCTCGTCCAGGGCTTAGCCTGCTGGTCTCCACCCCAGAGACTGCGAGACCCTGCAAAGTTCTCCAGAGAGCTGGCTCCTCCTCCCTGTCCTCCTCTGAGCCCCCCACCCCACCCTGTCCTCTTGCAGGTGTGCCTGCAGGCAGGGCGGGACCAGATGCCCCCTGCCTACGCCCTGGAGCTGCTGACCATCTTTGCCTGGGAGCAGGGCTGTGGGAAGGGGACCTTCAGCCTGGCCCAAGGCCTCCGCACCGTCCTGGGCCTGATCCAGCAGCACCAGCGCCTGTGTGTTTTCTGGACCACCAACTACAGCTCGGAGGACCCTGCAGTCAAGAAGTTCTTGCAACGCCAGCTTGAGGGACCCAGGTACCTCCTCGTACCCAGCACCCGCTCTCCTGTGCCTGTGCCTGGGAAAGAATCAGCAATGATAAAGCAGGTCATAGCTAATGAGAGTCAAAGCCAATTGCTACTAGGGCACTTCCTCATTCCGTGCATCCAGCCCCAGGTGCAAATTAGAATCGCTTAAGAGATGTTGTTTCTTTTTAAATATATTTTATTGATTTCAGAGAGGGAGGGAGGGAGAGTCAGAGACAGAGAGAAGGAGAGAGAGAGAGAGGAAGAGAGAGAGAGAGAGAGAGAGAGAGAGAGAGACATCAATGATGAGAGAGAATCATTGATCGGCTGCATCCTGTACACCCCACACTGGGGATCAAGCCCACAACCCGGCCATGTGACCTGATGAGGAATCGAACCATGACCTCCTGGTTCATAGGTTGATGCCCAACCACTGAGCCATGCGGGCCGAGCGGGGGAGTTTTTAAAGCATACCATCCGTTTTGTGTGTGAGCGTTTTAGGGGTGCAGAGCACAGTTTGACGCCTTTCTAAGAAGTGAGGTCACCTGGGAAGCCCCATTAGATGAAGGCAGAGTATCCCTGCACCCCAGGAGCTTCCCTTGTGCCCCTCCCACAGGGAACCCCCTTCTCGCTGTGATCAGCACAGTGCGCTGTTCAATCACATTTAAGGGGGCCGCACAGCATGGGCTTTTGTGTGCACCTTCCCTCTGCCAGACTTGAGTCTTGGAGATTCTCCATTCGGTTGTTTGTAGCTGTGCCTCCTTCCGGTCCGCTGCTGACCAGCATTTCCTTGTGTGAGTTTACCGCCATGCGCTTCCCGTGCACTCAGCAGGCGTGTCTGGGTTCCTTCCCCTCCCGGGCTCTTACAGAGAGGGCTGGGCACACGGCCTCGTATTGCAGGGCGGACACAGGGTCCTGGGATCCTGGGATTCTGACGTGCAGGCGGCGTTGAGGACCATCGCTCTCGTTCAGTCTCCACAGCAGCCGTCAGCTCAGGCATTGCTGTGGTCCCCAGTCTGAGGAAACCGAGGCTCCGGAGAAGCCAGTCACCTGCCTCAGGGCACCCAGCCGGAAAGGAGCAGAGTTGAGATTGGAACCAGTCGGCCTGACTCCGGAGCCCCTGACTTTGGCCATCTTGCTAACCAGAATCTTCTTGTCCCTGTGGGTTTGCAGGCCCGTGATCCTGGACCCCGCTGACCCCACGTGGGACGTGGGGAACGGGGCAGCCTGGCACTGGGACCTGCTGGCCCAAGAGGCGGAGTCCTGCTATGACGGCCCGTGTTTCCTGCAGCCGGCAGGGGGCGCTGTGCAGCCCTGGGAGGTGCCGGTGAGTGAGGGGCTCCTGGATCCGTGACATTTACACCTAACTTGTGTGCTCCGTGTTTTCTGAGCATCAGCGGTGCGCGGGAGGCCATGGGTGTGGAACAGTTGAAAGGTCGGGACGGCAGGGGTGTGAAATGTATAATCATCCATCTTCGTGTAGTTACTGTCTGCTTACCAAGTGTCCCAGCTCAGGGGGACCTTTTTTTTTTTAATTAAATCTTTATTGTTCAAAGTATTACATATGTCCCCTTCTTTCCCCCATTGGCCCCCTCTAGCCTGCCCTGGGGGAGTTTTTAATGTGTCCCCTTCATAAGGGCACCTCTCTCATTTGCACAAGGCACCATATGGGCTACCTCTCCCTTCCCGGCTCTGAGCCTCGGTCACCCTGACTGAGTGGGGGGGAGTGGGATGGGGGCTGCCAAGAGAAGGAACGTAGAACCCTGCAGTGTGTAAGAAGCTCCTTCTCCAACCTTCCAGGGCCTTCCACACACTGGGCGCTCAGGTGTGGACCAGCCCGTCCCGCGAGGCCCGGCCCAGAGGCCCCCCAAGGACAGCAGCAGTGTTGAGGCTGGATTCGCAAAGGCAGAGAACAGGCGGTCCTTAAGCCCAGCTCCCAGTCCCTCTCTGGACGGCATCGCCCCCTGTACACCAGAGGGGGTCCCAGATCTGTCCCAGGTCCCCGCCAAGGAGCTGGACCGCTTCATCCAGGACCACCTCAAGCCGAGCCCCCAGTTCCAGAAGCTGGTGAGCAAGGCCGTCGATGGCATGCTGAGCCGCCTCCGGGAGAACTGTGTCCACAAGGCCTCGAGGGTCGGCAAGGTGAGCGGCAGGCGGAGACACCGACGGGCCCCGGCGGGGGGACCACTGTGGGGACGGGAGGAAGTCACAGAAACACAGCCGAGCGAGGGCAGCGGAAGACATCAGGGAGGGATGTCCCCAGTTTGCTGGGGGAGGAATATATCTGTAAGAGCCAGCTGCTTTTTTTTTTTTTTAATGGTAGTCTTTTTTTTTTTAACCACTATTACCATAATGAGATTACTTCCCTTCTCTGCACAAAATCCTCCAAGGTTTCACAGAGGACAGTGGCCTCAGGCTTGTGCGGTCTGGCCCTGGTCTCTCTGCCCCTCACTTACTCCACGCTGGCCTCGTGGCTGCTTCTTGAGCTCCCCGGGCACACGTCCTCACTGGCCGTTTCTCTTTCTCAAGTGTTCTTCCTCAATCCACTGGCTCTCTCCCTCTCGTGTGTGTGTGTGTGTGTGTGTGTGTGTGTAATTGATTTCAGAGAGGAAGAGAGAAACAGAAACCGCAATGATAAAAGTCATTAATCAGCTGCCTCCTGCATGCCCCACACTGGGGGTCGGGCCTGCAACCCAGCCATGTGCCCTGAGCAATGATCAAACCGTGACCTCCTGGTTCACAGGTCGGCACTCAGCCACTGGGTTCGATTCCAGTCAGGGCACATCGGCAGGCCCCTTCCCTCCTTTAAATCTGTGACCCAAGTCCCCTTCTCCAGGAGCCTGCCTGCTCCTTTACAATTACAGCCTCCACTCCCTGCCAGGCTCCTTGTGATTGGCTTCCACACAGCACTTAGGGCTTTGGGGGCTCCTGTTTGCCGACTGTCCCTGCCTCCCCCTCCCTCTCCTCCTGGTACAATATAAGTTCCAGGAAAACAAGTATTTTATTCATTTGCATACCCATATATGTAATTGCTCAATAAATATCTGTTGAATGCATACATGAATGAATGAATGAATGGATGGATGAATGAATGAGTGAATGATTAACACAGGCCAAGTACATATACAGATCCTTATTGGGCCAGGACCCCAATTAAGCAATCTGGGATCCAGATGTGCAGTCAATAGGTACTGAGGATGTTTGGCTAAAATATTTGCTGCCCTCCCCACCCAGCCGTCCCTGTTATCTGCCGCGGCACGTTGTCTGACTTTGCACACATGTCGTGGGTCAGATATAGTCAGAGGTAGCCTGACTCTGCCAGCTTCTGATGGTCAGAGTCACAGCCTGCATCTGTCATGGTGCCCCAAGAGCCAGCATCAGTGAGCGAGGAGATTCAGGGCTGCAGATCGGAGGTGCTGGAGGGGGGGTCCCAGTCTGACTTAAATCGAGTCATGAGTCTGAACCACTCTTTTCTCTGCAGGGGGGCTCCTTTGGCCGGGGCACAGACCTCAAGGGTAGCTGTGATGCCGAACTCGTCATCTTCCTCAACTGCTTCGAGGACTACAAGGACCAGGGGCCCCGGCGGGCGGAGGTCCTCAGGGATATGCAGGACCAGCTGGAAACCTGGTGGCGGGATCCGGTCCCAGGCCTGACCCTGAACTTCCCAGAGCAGACCATGGCCGAGGCGTTGCGGTTTCAGCTGATGGCCCCGGCCCTGGCGAGCTGGGCGGACGTGAGCCTGCTGCCTGTGTTTGATGCCGTGGGTGAGGGGGGCCCCCCAGCCTGTGCCATGAGGGGTCAGGGGACATCTCACAGGCGCTTGCAATCCTCTCTGTGGTTAATTCCCTACCTCACCAAGCACTGGGACTACTGTGCGATCCCTACAGTCATGATCATCAACTCATAACCATTACTGCTTTTAACTTTACAGAAGTTTTAATTATAAACTATTACCAACATACAGAAAACTTTAGACATCATATGACCATGTATGTACTCCACTTCCAATTTCACAAGAGTTAACAATTCTCCATGTCTGCTTGGAACTTTTTTTTTTTTTTTTAAAGAAATTACATGGCCCTAGCTGGTTTGGCTCAGTGAATAGAGCATCAGCCTGGGGACAAAAAAAGGTCCTGGGTTCGATTCCAGTCAGGGCACATTAGGGGGTGTGCAGAAGGCAGCTGATCAATAATTCTCTCTCATCATTGATGTTTCTATCTCTCTCCCTTCCTCTCTGCAATCAATAAAAATATGTTATTTACAAAAAGAAATTACATGTAATTTCCTTTCTTTCTTTCTTTCTTTTCTTTTCTTCTTCTTTTTTTTTTGTTTTTTTGTTTTGTTAATCCTCACTTGAGGGTATTCTTTCCATTGATTTTTAGAGAGAATGGAAGTAAGGGGTTGGGCAGAGGAGAGAAAGAGAAACATCAATGTGAGAGAGAACATCAATTGATTGCCTTTTGCAAGCACCAGGGCAGGTGATCAGACCTGCAGCCCCACTATGTGCCCTTGTCTGGGAATCAAATCTATCACCAGGAATTGAACCATGACCTCCTGGTTCATAGGTCACTGCTCAACCACTGAGCAACACCGGCCTCTTTTTCTATTTTTAATTGTAGTCAGAAAATATAACCCCAACATATCAATTCTTTGGAATTTGTTAGCACTTCCCAAGTTTCCCATGGTGGAAAAGAGTGCATGTTTGCCATTGGGGAATGCAGGCTTCTGTACAGATTCTTTAGGGTTATCTTAGGATCTTTGTTCAGATCCATATTACTTACTTTTTCCTTATTTTGTCCATCAGTTTATGAATGGGCTCCCAGAATCTCCTGCTCTGGGTAGAGATTTGTCAGTTTCTCTGGAAAGTTTTGATTTTAATATTTTGAGGTGATGTTATTAAGGAACGTGTAAGAATATAATTATATTTTATTGGGCTGTCCCTTTTATCATTAAATAATAATCCTCATTATTTCTAAAAAATACATATTTGCCTTAAAGCCTTTTATCTGATATTAATAGAACTGTACTAGTCTTGGCAGTGTTTTCCTGAAATACCTTTTCCCATTTTTTATTTGTAAGGATATGCTATTAGATTTTAATTGTACCTTTTATAAGTAACTTAAACTAGAAGACAAAAATGAAGCAAACAATAATAATATGATCATTTTGAGGGAGTGAGTAACCTATTAGAACTAACATACAAGATACTAACAATAAGAAAGATTAACTTCTTTGCTTTTGTTTTTATACCTGTGCAAATTAAAACCTATACCTGTGTAAATTAAAATGTCTGAACATAATTAGAAATATTTTCCTCCTCACTAATGCTGCTTAATTTCCAGTTCTTCCTCCAGATTCATTTCTTTCTCACAGAAATACATCCTGTGATAATTTTCACAGATTTCATCTAAAAAGCCTTTTGTCACACCTCCCTCTTGAAGGAAATGTTTGACATTTATTTTTCTCAGTTTCTACTGTCTTCTGACCTTTATAGTTGTTGATGAGAAGTGGGCTGTTTACTTCTTTGTTGGTGTGTGTGTGTTGGTGTGTGTGTGTGTTGGTGTGTGTGTGTGTTGGTGTGTATGTGTGTTGGTGTGTGTGTGTGTTGGTGTGTGTGTGTGTGTATTGGTGTGTGTGTGTGTGTGTGTGTGTTTGTTTGTATTTCCTTTTTGGTAGCTTTTCAGACTTTTCTTTAGTCCATAGAATCCTTCAGTTTCTGATGTTTGTATATTGATTTCTTTTTAATTATACTATTTGGAATTTGTTATGCTGATTGAATCTGAGGACTCTGTTCTTCCTTTAGTTTTGGGAAAATGCCTCCCAGTAGCTCTTCAAATATCACTTCTCCTCTGTTTTCTGTATTCTCTACTTCTGGAACTCTATTAAACGGTGTCTCACTTTATCCCCCATGTCTCATCGCTCTCATTTTCCCATCTCTCAGGACTCCGTTGCTCAAATAAACCTTCCAGTTTACTTTCTTCAAGTGTGTCTGATCTGCTGCCTAAGCTTACTTTTTAAAAATCCCAGCAACTTTGTTTTTCACGTTTATAACTTCTAGAGGTTCTGGTTGTTGTTCTGCGCTCTAGATTGTGTGCCATTGATCGCAGTGTTACATAATTAATGTTTAATATTAGAGGCAGGTGAGCGGCTGGGTTGGGAAATGCTGCTGTCTTCCGTTAGAAATGCATCCTCAGCATCTTTCAAACATCCACAGGGCAGCTCAGTGCCGGCACCAAACCAGACCCCAAGATCTACCGGACTCTCCTGGACAGCGGCTGCCAGGAGGGAGAGCACAGAGCCTGCTTCGCAGAGCTGCGGAGGAGCTTCGTGAACTCCCGCCCCGCCAAGCTGAAGAGCCTGATCCTGCTGGTGAAGCACTGGTACCACCAGGTGAGTCCTCTCTGCCTCCTTGCTCCTCCCAGAAAACAGTCGCTGCCATGGCAACTGCCTCAGCCAATCGGCTCATCGCCGACACAGTGCCCCCTCTGAGTTTTATTGGCCATCCCAACCAGAAGGACTGCCTCCTCCACCCTTCATTCCCTGGTAGCCCCTGGCTGAGAGAGAATCTTCTCCATCAAGCCCTCAAATCCTTGGATCTTGTGACTGGGTTCCCCGCCCCTCTCTAGCTTTCTCTCCTCACACTACTAATGCTTCCCTGTTGTTTCTCACCTCCGAGCATTCTCCCATGTTGTTCCTCCATTGCCATCTCCTGTGCAAGCTATGCTAATGCCTGAGCATCCTTCAGAGCCCTCTCAACACATACTCTCTGAAAGCCAGCTCACGCGACTTCCACAACCAGTTGCAAATGACCACAGAGATGATTAAGTCAGTAATAAACAAGCAAGGATTTATTGAAAAACTGGCCAGGATGGTTTCGAGGGCACCATGCGGAGACCAAACACCCACGGCCGTACCCCTCTGGGTGCAGGCAGTCCCTTTAAAGGGGTCTGAACCATAAATTTTCATTGTTTTGAATTCCGAGAACAGTTGTCAAGGTCATATCCAAGGGACTTGCCAGTGCACTACGATTGACCCTGTTGCCTGCTCCTTATCTCTAACCAAACCTGTTCATAGACGTGGGAAAGCGGTCCTGTCTCGAAAAAGCAGGTGGTGCAGCTCAACTTCTGGCGCCGACCAGTCCTTCCTCTGAGTTCTGGTCTGGTCTTCAAAGGGACTTTTGCAGCCCCGAAAGTCTCAATCTGGAAGTTTCGTTTTAAGCAAGCAAGCAGGATCAAAATTCAAACAGCATTTTTATCCGAGATGAATGCTACCATATTTCAACTTCTTCAACTGACATCTACTGACCATCCACTATTGCTAACTTTTTCTGGGTGTTGAAATGCCAAGATGACTTTGTTGCAGACCCCACTCCTGTTCGAAAGACTGTAGGCACAGGCCAAGTCTGAGCTTCTCTGTGACCTTGGACAAGTCACTAACCCGCTCTGGACCTCAGTTTATTCCTCTATAAAACGAGAAGGGTGTGCCAGGCCATTCCAAGGCTCTGTTCTTTCTGTTGTCTGTGTTGTGTTTGTTATATTCCCCTCCTGCTCCAAGGAGGCCATGCTCAGCAAACAGTAAGTGCTCACTCCACTGAGTCTTTGATTTGGGGGGAACACAGGTTGCCGCCGGGAAGAAAGGAGAACGGCCTGCCCGTGCCTCCCTGCCCCCAGCCTACGCCCTGGAGCTGCTGACTGTCTTCGCCTGGGAGCAGGGCTGTGGGAAGGACCGCTTCAGCACGGCCGAAGGCCTGCGGACCGTCCTGGGGCTTGTGCAGCAGCACCAGCAGCTCTGTGTCTTCTGGACGGTCAACTACAGCGCTGAGGACCCGGCTCTCAGAACGCACCTTCTCAGCCAGCTTCGGAAGCCCAGGTGCACACCCACTACCTCATCTCCTGCCCTGTCATCCTCCCCCCTGTCACCTGCAGCCACTGCATCCAGGAGGGGCCCAGGGTGGGGTTTGGGTGCCCCAGCCCCATCCTCACTCTGCATTCTCTGGACTCTTTGCTGAGGAAGCATGGAGACATGACCCCCAAAGGAAGGCAGGGCCAGTTTCATTAATACAAGACAATCCCCATCTCAAACTAAGGGGTCACCCCATAGCTTCTGGATCAAGGTGGCCAAGCAGGGACCCTGCTGTGCGTGGGCAAGATTGCACCAACCCTAAGTTGCATACGTTCTTTCTCTCCCCGCCCCTACACCCCTTCCCGATGTCTCCCTCCCACTCCCCTGCTCCTTCACTCATTCTTACCTGCCTGCCCACCCACTCTGCCCCCAGACCTCTGATCCTGGACCCTGCCGACCCCACCTGGAACGTGGGCCTGGGCAGCTGGGAACTGTTGGCCCAGGAAGCGGCAGCCCTGGAGACGCAGGCCTGCTTTATGAGCACAGACGGGACGCCCGTGCAACCCTGGGATGTGATGGTAAGAGGTGCTGGAGGGGGTAAGACGCTGCTGGGGCCCCGTCCCAGATCCCCTTTCCCTGCCAGCGCCCCATCCCCGGCTGCTAGGAGCGTTGGCTGCTGACGGCTTACAGCCAAGGCACAGGTTCCATCCCAGCCAGTGCTCGGGTGACATGCGCATAAAAGACCCGCCCTGTTGCAAGGCAGAACCAACTCTATGATGCCATTGCTGCACCAGAGTCTCCTCTGGCGTTCGGAAAAAGCTTTCTCGAGCTGAGCCTCCCAACCAGCTCCTGCTCCCCTCACTCTCCTTCTGCAAGCCCGTCTCCATTAATCACATGCACAGGAATCCCCACTGCAGCTCTGCTTCTGGGGAACCCCACTCACCACAATAGCCACAGGCAGCTCCCCAAAGGATAGAATGCCATCGCATTGCTATTTTGCAGAATCTTATAACCAGTGCTTAACAATCAAAGCAGTCCAGTGAGGCATGGCCTCATTCTTGCCCCCATTTAAAGTTGGGGAAGCCTTGCCGGTGTGGCTCAGCGGTTGAGTGTCGACCTATGAACCAGGAGGTCATGGTTTGATTCCTGGTCAGGGCACATGCCCGGGTTGTGGGCTTGATCCCCAGTGTGGGGCGTGCAGGAGGCAGTTCATCAATAATTCTCTCCCATCCTTGATGTTTCTCCCTCTCCCTCTCCCTTCCTCTCTGAAATCAATAAAAATATATATTTTTAAAAAGATGGAGAAACTGAGGCTTGTGTGGTGGTAGAACCAGAACTTGAACTCTGGTCCCTCTGATGCTGCAACCTGACAGCCAGTGGAGAAGAAAAAGAGCTGCAGGGGCGGGGCCCGCACATCCACAGGCCATCCTTCTCCACCTGGTCCTGCCTGTGCTCTCCCTGCAGCCCACGCTCCTTTACCAGACCCCAGCCAGGGACCTAGACAAGTTCATCAGTGAGTTTCTCCAGCCCAGCCGCCAGTTCCTGGCTCAGGTGAACAAGGCGGTCGACACCATCTGCTCCTTCCTGAGGGAAAACTGCTTCCAGAACTCGCCCATCAAAGTGCTCAAGGTGGTCAAGGTGGGCTCCAGAGCGCCGAGGGCCCAGGGCTGCCGGCCGGGGATCTCAGGGGGGCCCAGACCAGGCCTGAGCCACTCCTGTGGCCCTGCAGCAGCCAGCACAAGGCCAGACATAGAAGAGGAAGGGGAACAAGGTCACGGATCGATGGCCAAGGAGGGCCCATCTAGGCAGCAAGCTCAAGAGAAGCAACAAAGGCATGTGTTGGCTGATGTGACTGGCCAGCCCTGGAATAGGCTCCTTCAGGCACAGCTGGACCGGGGGCCCATGCCGCATCATCAGGACCCGGCTTTTCTTCCTCGCTTTGGGCTCGGCCAGCTTCTGCTTGGATGGGGCCTGTCCCTGGGATGGTCCTTGGCATCTCTTCTAAAAAAGGGGAATTCTCTTTTCTCAAAAGTCAAAGGAGTCTTGGAATTGAGTTCATTGGCCTTGTGATGTAGCCCTCACCAATCACTAGGGCCCGGGAGACACCGTGTGCCGTGTAGCCACGCTGGGTGGGATGGTAGAGGCAGCCTGTGTGGACCTCCTGGTGGAGTGTGGAAGAGTAGTGGTTCCCCCCAAAGAAAGCCCAGTGCTGATCCCAGAAGCAGGAGGGGATGCTGGGGGCGGGCAGAAAGTCACAGGATCTGCTGTATCAGACATGGCCTCAGTTCACCATTGGAGTCACAGGTCAACTCTGGAAGGAGGGTCAGATTAGAGTCGGCCAGTGACGAGCCCCAGGCCTGGTGACATGCTGTGTGGTTCTCAGCTGTGGCTTCACTTAGAGTCACAGAGAGGCTTTTAAAAATATATTGATGCCTAAGGCCCCTCCCAGGACAATTAAATCAGAGTCTCAGGGACATGGGAACCAGGCACGAGTCGTTTTTAAAAGAGCACCAACCACAGGCCTAACAAAGAAAGAAAACTCTCAGATCCCTCCCAGCCCCCAAACATGATGCAGTGGCGATTTTGTCTTTGTTGGAGGATTGCGCTTTATGCCTTGCACATTTCTCTTCCTCACAGCTATGCCATATATCAGTGGTGGGCAAACTCATTAGTCAACAGAGCCAAATATCAATAGTACAACGACTGCAATCTCCTTTGAGAGCCGAAAACCGACTTCCGCGATGGGCCACGAAGTTTTAGTCACACTGTACGTGGTCTTTTGTGGAAGAGCCACACTCAAGGGGCCAAAGAGCCACCTGTGGCTTGCAAGCCGTGGTTTGCCGACCACCGCCATATATTAGCCCCAGATTAAAGAGCTAAGACAGAGACGTTAGGTGACTTGCCCGAGGTCACACAGCAGGTTGCTAACTCAGAGTCCAGAGCCCGTGGGCTCGGGCTGGAGGACACCAAGCAGTGCCTCCTGGCTCACGCCGCCCGCCATGTCCTCCCCAGGGCGGCTCATCCGCGAAGGGCACGGCGCTGCGAGGCGGCTCAGACGCCGACCTGGTGGTGTTCCTCAGCTGCTTCCGCCGGTTCGCGGAGCAGGGGAACACGCGGGCCGAGGTCATCTCGGAGATCCGAGCCCAGCTGGAGGCGTGTCAGCGGGCGCGGCAGTTCGAAGTGAAGTTCGACATCCCCAAGTGGGAGAATCCCCGCGTGCTGAGCTTCTCGCTGGCGTCCCGGACGACGCTGGACCAGAGCGTGGACTTCGACGTGCTGCCCGCCTTCGATGCCCTGGGTGAGAGGCCGGGCATAGTGCGGGGCGGGAGATGCGGGGGTGGGGCCGAGGGCCGGTGGTAGAGGTTGGGCGCCTGCTCGGTTGCAGGTGTTGCCCGCGTGTGTGTTTATCACCACTTCCCTGCAAAGGGCCTGGAGAAAAGGACCCCGAGAGGCTGCTAGTTCCGCCAGCGTGCTGGGTGACCTTGACTGGGCACTCCTCTCCTCTACCGCAAGCTCCAGTGTCTTCATCCAACGGCCTCAGTGCATCCCCAGCTTCGAATATCTGTGTGCCACCTCTCCCACCTGCCACAGACCCATTCGACCCGTCCGATCCATAAGTGCACCTACTGTGTGCACACTTCCAGGCTCAGAGCGGGGAGGTGGGGGGGAATCCCTGAACAAAACAGATGCAAATGTCTTTGTGTCTATTCAGTTCTGTGTCTGGATAGCAGAGTTTGCAGAGTGAGAAAATCCCCTCTTCTCCCCCCCACCCCCCAATCTCAATGCCATCCAGTGCCTGCATTTTGCAAAACAAGTAGGAAGGGAGAGATTGGTCCGGAAATGTCTCTGAATCTGTTCAGTTCCTTAGTTCAGAGAGCGAGAGCTGGGATGCCAGGGAATGCCTTCAAGTGTCCTGGGACCGGGGTGATGCCAGCTCTCGCCCCCTGCAGGGCCTCTCCCTTTGGTAGAGTCAGAGAGTTGGTAGAGAGGTTAGCCTTGAACAGAGCCTCCCTTCATGGCGGGTAAGCAGATGGGTGCGAGGGGGCAGAAAAGGGAGTCAGATCTTCACCAGGGGTGCAGCTCCAGGTCAGGCCGCATCTGTGTTCCACCTAAACGAGGTGAGAGTGACCTTCTCCCTGCCTCCAGGCCAGCTGGCCCCTGGCGCCAGGCCCCCGTCTCAAGTCTACGTGGACCTCATCCGCAGCTACAACACCCCGGGCGAGTACTCCTCCTGCTTCACCGAGCTGCAGCGGGACTTCATCATCTCCCGCCCCACCAAGCTCAAGAGTCTGATCCGGCTGGTGAAGCACTGGTACCGGCAGGTTCGGCACAGGGGTGACCCTCCCCCCCCATTCCGGTGGCTCTTTCCTGGGAGGAGGCAGGCCCAGCCCTGGCCGGAGCACTGGGTCGGTGAGGATTTGTCCTAGTGCCAGGACCTTAGTTTTTTCACCTGTAAAACGGGGCTGGCATTACTATATCACAGGAGTTGATGGAATAGTGCAAGGGAAGGCATCTGGGGTAGTAGGGGCTCTGTAAATGTTTGAGGTGAGTTTACCGGCTCCTGTTCACAGCCGTAGGGACTGCTCCATCGTTTTCTCCTCATTTCTCAGTGCAAAAAGATGCCCAAGGGGAAAGGCTCTCTGCCCCCCCAGCACGGGCTGGAACTGCTGACGGTGTATGCCTGGGAGCAGGGCGGGCAGGACCCCCAGTTCAGCATGGCCGAGGGCTTTCGCACTGTCCTGGAGCTGGTCACCCAGTACCGCCAGCTCTGCGTCTACTGGACCATCAACTACAGCGCTGAGGACACCACCATCAGAGATTTCCTGGAGCAGCAGCTTCGAAAGCCCAGGTTTGGACCCACCCATGTCCCAGAGTCCCGGGTCCAAGGTCACCTTTCTCCCCGCCTCCCAGGGCACAGAGCAGAGACGGAAACCCGCTGTTCAGGACTGGGCGCCTTCCCAGCAGTATATCCTCCCCAGCCGGGCGGCAGTCAGCCGCCTGAGAATAGGGTTGCAGGTGAAATGCAAGACTCCACATTAAATGTGAATTTCAGATAAACAATGAAGAACTTTTTAGTATAAGAGTATCCCATGTAGTCATTGGGATATACGTATGCTTAGAAAACCAACACCCTTGCCTAGCAGAGAGGCTCAGTGATTGAGCATTGACCTATGAACCAAGAGGTCATGGTTTGATTCCCAGGTGGGTACATGCCTGGGTTGCGGGCTCTAACCCCAGTGTGGGGGTGCAGCAAGCAGCTGATCGGTGATTCTCTCTCATCATTGATGTTTTGATCTCTCTCTCTCTCCCTCTCCCTTCCTCTCTGTGATCAATAAAAACATATTTAATTTTTAAAAAATATATTTTATTGATTTTTTACAGAGAGGAAGGGTGAGGGATAGAAAGCCAGAAACATCGATGAGAGAGAAACATCAATCAGCTGCCTCTTGCACACTCCCTACTGGGGATGTGCCCGCAACCAAGGCACATGCCCTCGACCAGAATCGAATCTGGGACCTTTCAGTCTGCAGGCCAGCGCTCTATCCACTGAGCCAAACCGGTTTCGGCAAAAAACATATTTAATTTTTTTATAAAACAAACAAAAACACACATACCTGTATTAATTGTTTATCTGGAGCTCAAATTTAACTGGGCTTCTTCTGTGTGTGTTTGCTAAATCTGGCCAGCCTGCCTGTGAACCACCAGGTAACATAAGCTGAAGCTGCCCCATTCTGTGGGATTTTGCCCGGCTCTGAAATGCTACAGAGATGACAAAGATGCTTTCACAAGTTTGTGATGTATTTCCAGTCAGTGGGTAATGGCTCCGTAGAGTGATGTGTTGATAAAGACCCTGAGGTTGTGAATGAGCTCCACTGAAAAGAGTGATCTCTTCAGTTAGAGGCCATGGATGGGGGAGAGTGATGGAACCAGTGCTGTGGTTGATTAACAATGCCTGCTTTACATGCCCGTGGGGCAAGCATGGCCTGAGCTCTGTGGTTGATTAGTAATGTCTGTCCTGGGTACAGAAGGCAGAAGGGGCTCATGTGTATCTTCTCCATCCTGCCCTCAAGTGTGTGCCTGGAGCACAGAGGAGTCTCTGGGCCCTGCCCCCTGCAAAGTGTTGGGTGAGGGGGAGAATAGTTCAAGCACTCCCACAGGTAGATACCCAGATGTTGCCAGGAAGAGGACTGACCTCGGATGGGAATTGCAGGCCCATCATCCTGGATCCAGCAGACCCGACAGGCAACCTGGGCCCCAATGCCCGCTGGGACCTGCTGGCCAAGGAAGCTGCAGCCTGCATATCCTCCCTGTGCTGCATCGGCAGAGATGGCACCCCCATCCAGCCATGGCCAGTGAGGGTGAGAGATCTGTGGTACAGCAGGGAGCATCTTGGTTGAGGGGCAGTGTGGTTGGAGGAGGGGTATGAGTCCTCCCAAAGGGACAGGGCCCAGTCATGGCCCAGATGTGCCCCCGCACCTCCATGTCCTGTCTGTTCCCATTGTCTCAGCTTCTCTAGGAAGGTTAGAGGTAACCAACGTATTCTATCATCTTCCCCAGGCTGCTGTATGAAGCCCAGAAAATCAGTGGTTTTACCAGATGGACAGATGGACACCGGCCCTCCATGCAGGGAGACTCAGGGTCACATGCCAGATGTGTGTGTGTGTGTGTGTGTGTGTGTGTGTGTGTGTGTGTGAGAGAGAGAGAGATATTGAGGAAATTCAGTGAATCCACCATCCTCCTCAGTCCATCCTCCCAACTGACATCCTTGCCTCCCACTCAGCTCTCTCTCTCCCGAAGCCCACTCTGCTTGCCCAGCCCCATTGAATCCCCCCTTGTAGCCAATGGGCACTACACATCTCAAACACTTCCCTGCCTCCTGTGGCCTACACACTGGAGTGCAGCCTGCATGGGTGGGCACCTTCCTGGGTTTCTAGCTTCTTCATCACCCTGGTGACCCTCAGGTCTCAGCTGCATCTGCTGCCCCTACCGAGAATATCCTCTCCTGCCAGACTTCTCCCTACCCATCCACACCAGCTCAATCCTTCCTCCTGACACTCATCTCTGACCTCCCAGCGGCTTCTCCTTCGTCTCTAATCTAAGAACTTTTCACAGGGATGGTAGTTTTAATGCTGGTGGTCTTGATCCAGCATCTACAAGGGTTCAGAAATCTGGAGAAGGGCTGTGCATAAATTAAATAAGAGTCCAGAGATGGAACACAATTTTAAAAGGCATTATGGGAACCAGATGAGACTTAGCTAAAGGAGCTACATCCCCCTTGTCTCAGGACACAATTTGTCCTAAGGCAAGGTGGGGATACACATATCAAAGTGTAGGGTTAGTACACAAATCCATTGTCAGATTGGAAGAATTTGGCTATGGCTGTTCAGGTGTTTGGCCAGTAGGAGGCAATAACATGTAGATTAAGATGCCCTGAGCTGTCTGTCAGCAAACAATAATCTGGTCTGCATACAGGAAGAAGTGCTCAGAGACCTACAGTCTGAACATGTCTGGGCTATTGAGAAGCTTTCTGAGCTCAGCTGCTAGGAGGACAGCATGCTGGAATTGGCTACTTAACTCTGCCACAGACACAGGCAGAGGGAGTGGGGCATGCATGTCATGCGGTCCCTGTCCTTGGACACTTCACCGGATGTCTTTTCATTGGAGGCCTCCTTTTGGTCACCTTTCCCCAGTTTGCACATCTTCATGCCATGCCATGCTTCCTTTCTGAATTTGTACCAAGTTCCTGTCTTCTTTCTGCCCTGCTACAATGCCACCAGTGGGAGCCTCCATCCCCAGAGCCTACGTAAGTAACAGTGCCAGCCTGCCTCTGCCCTCCAGAGCAAACCCACCTGGCGCACGCAGGGGGCACTCTCACCTCCAGTGCAGTCACAGTGCCCCTCTCAGACGAGGACCGGCGCGGAATACAGAAAGCGCTCCGGAATCAAGCGGACAGGGATTCCATCTAAAGCCTGGACCCGTGGCAGGAGGCTGGGGCCACCTGGATGTCAGTTTCAGTATTGGACCGCCGCGGCTGAATCAGAGGAAGCTGCTGCTGCTTTGCCCACCGCCTCTCTCCCACAAGCTGGGGTGCAGACCCAGCTAGGGACATGGACTCCCACAGCCACAAACACCTCCCAGGACTGGGCCACCAGGGGTGCAGGGGATGCTTCTGTGTCTTTTCTTTAAAATAAACTAAATTCCAGCCGAAACCGGTTTGGCTCAGTGGATAGAGCATCAGCCTGCGGACTGAAAGGTCCCGGGTTCGATTCTGGTCAAGGGCATGTACCTTGGTTGCGGGCACATCCCCAGTAGGGAGTGTGCAAGAGGCAGCTGATCGATGTTTCTCTCTCATTGATGTTTCTGACTTTCTATCCCTCTCAATTCCTCTCTGTAAAAAAAATCAATAAAATATATTTTTAAAAATAATAAAAATAAAATAAATTCCAGCCAGAATCTGGCTTAGGGGGTCTGAGAAGTGAGCATTTGTCCTCCCCCCCCCCGCCCCCCCATAGCACATGGAGGAGTGGATGCCCAGGGCTGGGGCAGTGTCTGGGCCCGCATTCCCATCGTAAAGCACCGTGAATGTCTACTGAGTGGGTGAGGGTGTGGCCCATCCAGAGGGGAGGCCCAGGAGGCAGAGAGGAAGCAGCCTGGTTCTTAGGGGTTACCTATGGGAGGGCTTCAGAGTTAAGGGTCTGGGTGGTTATGATGTGTCCATGGAGAGTCATCAGTTGTAACAAATGCCCCACTTTGGTCGGGAGGCTGTGCCTGTGTGGGGGCAGGGAGTACACAGGAAATCACTGGGCCTTCTGCCCAATTTTTCTGTGAACCCAAATCTGCTCAAAAAGCCAAGGATTTTAAACAAAGAAGAGTATAAGGGCATAATATCTGCAACATGCTCTCGAATGGTTCGGTGATGAGACTGCCGGTAAGACGTGCGTACGGAATGAGGGAAATGTGACATGTTCTGGGTGAGGATAGAAGAGGGAGTTCTTTGTACTCACCTCGCACATTTCCTCCATGTTTCAAATTCTTTCAGAATCAAATCTTTAAAAAGTAAAAAAAAAAAAAAAAGCATGGACTTTGGAATCAGGAAGTGTGGCGTTAGAACCCAGCCAGACAATTTACTAGCTGTGTGACCTGGGGCAAGTGTTTCCACCTCTCCGAGCCTCCAATTGTTACCTAAAAAGGGAGCCTTATGCCCCTGCCCAGCTGACCTGTTACAGTGAAGGTCAGATGAGGGCAAGTGAGGACCTTTAATGGACAGGTGTAATAGTAAAACAACAACAACAATAGGATGTATAGATGTAGATCTAGAGATTTCTTTTAAGGAATTGGCTCGTCCAAGGCAGGTTGGCAGGAGGGAGACCCAGGGAGGAGCTGAGGCAGCTCCAGGCCGAAGATCTCTGCTGGTGGGATCCCCACTTCCTCGAGGGGAGTCAGTCTTTTGTACATAGAGGCCCTCAACTGATTAGACAAGGCCCACCTGGAGAGTAGTCGGCTTTATTCAAAGTTCACTGGTCCAAATGTTAGTCTCATCTTTAAAGTACCTTCTCAGAAAGATCTAGAATAATGGTTGACCAAATATTTGGGCACCTTGGCCCAGCCAAGTTGATGTATGAAATTAATCCTCATGGCAGGATTCATGGGGGCTGCCATGGGGGTGAAGAACCACACCTTGGGGATGTTTGCTCCTGAGACAGCCTCTGGGCAGGAGTGCACGTCTGCCTCCCCTCCCACCGGTGTGCATCTGAGTTTGTTGCCGTCATTGCTGGGCGGGGCCCGGGGCTCATGAGGCCTGTCCATGGATGCTGCAGAACTGGGCACGCAGAAGCTCCCACTCCTCACCCCCTCCTCGCCCCCTCCTCACCCCCCGGCCACGCTGAGGCCAGCTCAGCCCTTGTCCTGCTGTGTGTCCTGAGCAAGTCCGTCACCTCTCTGAGTCTCTCCTTGCCGCTCTCACAGAGTCTGGCTTCTCAGGCCACTGGGAACAGGAAGAAGGTGAAAGAGGCTTAAGGAAGAACTCTGCCTCTAGACAATTTTATTTGCTCAGCCAACACTTCTGTAGCAGGAGGGACCTGCCCGGCCCTAAGACTTGGCAGGTAGTATTTCATTCTTGCATTCGCCCAATAAGAGAGACACCACTGCTATCCCCATTTTACAACCGGGGGGGGGGGGGGGGGGGAGAGGGAGGCGGGGGGGAGGGGGTGAGGCTCAAAGAAGCAGGTGGCGTGCTCCAGGGCACAGGTCTAGCGCGCATCAAGCTCCCGCAGCTGCGTGTTTCCCCACGAGGACGCCTCCTCAGGAGCAGCTGGTAACCAGAGCTGAGGGGCGGGCAGAACTCTGGATTGAGGAAGTCAGCTGAGAATGCCGTGAGTTTCTGTTTCCTGGCTCTTGCCAGCTTCCAAGCTCCCAGCCCAGAGATCCTCTCTCTCCTCCGCCTCCTGCTCTGCCGAGAGCCGTCACCCCGAAGCCAGCAGTAGCAATGGGCAACTGGCTCTTCGGCACCGGCCCACAAAGGGTGTACTCCGTACGTGCTCAGGTGCTAGATGAGTACATCCAGGCCCTCCTGAGGCCGACGGAAGACTGTCAGAGCCAGACTGATGAGGCTGTGGACAGCATCTGTGCCGCCCTGCAGGAAGGCACGGAGCCTCCCATGGTGACAGATGTGGCCAAAGTGAGTGGAGGGCCGGGGGAGGGCGGGGCTCCTGGTGATCTGAAGTCGGAGCGACTTGGTGCTGAGCACTTACTGTGTGCCAGGCCCTGGGTGCACCATCCATCATCCTGTCCTCCCCACCCTCGGTGAGAGGATGGGATATAGTTCAGAGTTTAGGAGCGCAGACTCTGAAGTCCGCTCTGCCCCTTATTGCTGTGTGACCTGTGGTAGGTTGCTTAACTTCTCTGTGCTTCACTCTCCGAATCTATAAAATGAGAGAGGAACAACACCCATCTGAAAGTGGTATGAGGCTTGAGCATACAATGTTCTTGTACAAGTCCTGGTACCTGGTTAGTGTTCAGTAAATTCGCTGTGACTACTCCCTGTTATTGTTCTGTCCTTCCCATTTACAGAGCAGTAAACTGAGGCCAAAGGACTTGGGTGAAACTGCCCAAAAGTTTCTCGGTGGCTCTTCCAGCGAGAGAGGATGGGGAGCTCTCATCAGTTAGAAATGGTTGGCGCTATGGGCACAAACTCTGGGCCTTCGGGGAGGAAAGGGTGCTGGGAAGGTGCCAGGACCCTAGGGTAGGGAGGGGGTTGGAGAGCCCCACTCCCACCCCCATGGTCTCCGGCGCTGGAGACTCGCTTCTCTGCAGCCACGGTGCTCCCTAGCCTCTGCTGTCACACACACACCAGCCCCAGCAGCAAAGACACTCAGGTACTGACGCCTCCTGCCTTGGCCCAGAGGAGGAAACGGAGGCACAGGGAAGTTATTTAATAGCACCACCCTGCCTCTCAATTAACTTATTCTAATTAAAATAAACATACAAAAAGGTAAGTGCACTGAGCTAAGTATGCAGCTTGCCAGGAACAAAGGAGATGTGTGACCTACACCCGGCTGGAGGAGCAAACCTTCCCAGCCCCCGAGGGCCCCTGGCTCCCTGTCCTGTCCCGCCCTCACCCGGGCAGCGCCCTCCCGCCTCCTAACAGCAGAGATCATCTTGCTGGTATTTTAACTTCGTCTACAGGCAAGGTGGCCGAGCAGCCCAGTTTGCCTGGGCTGAGGGGTTTTCCGGGACATGGCTCTTTCGACGCTAATCCTGGGAGCACCGGACCAGGGGGTCACCCTGGATAAATGCATCTGCGCCCTGGGTGGCTTTCGCGTATGGTCTCTTTGGCCACCCTGTTCACGCAATGTCTGTCGTGCGGGCGGGCGTGTTTGTCATTTCACTGCTGCGTGCCGTCCCCCGGCATGGACACGCCGTGTTGACCCGGTGGCGTGTCCTCCGGCTGGGGCTGGTGTGGAAAGCATTGCTATGGGCGCCCTGGTCACTGGGTGGGCCAATGGATGTCTGCCTCTCAGCTTTAAGACAATGTGACATTTGGGGCTTTTTCTCCAGGGAAGGAGCACTCCTGCCTCCCGGGGAGTGCCGGCACCCCCAAAGGGTCCAGACTCTCACACCTGCTTCTCTGTTCCTGGCAGGGTGGCTCCTATGGCCGGAAAACCGTCTTAAAGGGCAAGTCCGACGGTACCCTTGTCCTCTTCATCAGTGACCTTGAAAAGTTCCAGGATCAGAAGGAAAAGCAATATGAAATCCTCAGCAAAATCTGGCAGCGGCTGAAAGCTTGTCAGCTCGAAAGGAAGCTGACAGCCAAGATGGAGCTGCAGAGGCCCCACGGCGGCCTCACCATCCAGCTGTTCACCAAATACCAGAACCTCACTTTTGACGTGCTGCCCGCCTTTGATGCTCTGGGTGAGCCCTCCGGGGTATGTGGGGGTGGGTATGGGCCTTGAGGGGTGTGTTGAGAGAGCAAAGTCGAAGAGAGGGATGGTGGCTGGATACCTTTGGTGCTCTCCGAAGTGGAGGCCTTCAACAGAGGAAGTCCCTCCTACCCTGGCTTTCTCTCTTCTCTAGGACTTCTCCCCATCTCCTCATTGCCTTTCTATTGTTGTTGTTAATCCCCACCCAAGGATATTTTTCCATTGATTTTTTAGGGAGCGTGGAAGGAAGGGGGAGAGACAGAGAGAAACACTGATGTGAGAGAAACACATCGATTGGCTGCCTCCTGCACAAGCCCTGACCAGGAATGCTTGCCCTTGACCAGAATCGAACCCAGGACCGTTTGGTCTGCAGACCGACGCTCTATCCACTGAGCAAAACCAGTTGGGGCTCCTTATCGACTTTTTAAAAAATTTATTTATTGTCTAAAGTTTTACATATGTCTCTTTTTCCCCACCTGACCCTCCCCCCACAAGCCATTCCCACTCCGGACAAGCCCCATGGCCCCAGTGTCTGTGTCCATTGGTTATGCTCATATGCATGCATACAAGTCCTTTGGTGGCTCTGTAAACCCCCCTTCCCCTTATCATTTGTCTCTGGATCTATTCTTGTTCATCAATTTATGTTGATCATTATATCTCACATATGAGTAAGATCATGTAATATTTATCTTTCTCTGACTGGCTTATTTCACTTAGCACAATGCTCTCCAATTCTGTTCATGCTGTTGCAAATGGTAAATGTTCCTCCTTTTTATAGCAGCATAGTATTCCATTGTGTAGATGTACCACAGCTTTTAATCCACTCATCTGCCTCTTTGACACAGGAGGCTCCTACGCCTGTGTTCATATTAGCTGTGCAGCAGGATTCTGATTGGCTGAGAGCCACTGCCCTGCATCACCCTACCTTACAGGTTCAGTGCTGCCGGAAGTGCACCTGCCAACGGGCATCCACCCCAGCCTCCAAGCTCTGCCTTTCCCTGCCTGCACCTGCCTGCACCTGCCTGCACCTGCCTGCACCTGCCTTGCACCTGCCTCCTAAGGCACCTATATACCCTTGACTCTGAACTGGAGCATTCACTGGATGGGCTCAATAGCAGAATATATTGTATGTGATATATAAACTTTATTTTCTTCCAGGTGTGGGCCAATGCCATTTTTCAAAGAACTCCTTCTTTTTTATTTATACTTGTTTCTCATTTCCTTTGTTTGCTCTCACTGGTCTTGTCTTCAGCCAGTGCCATAGCATTTGCATGATGGTCATTTTAGACTTCATCTATCATCAAGCAGGGCAAGCCACCCCTCACCTTCTAAGCAAACATACCTGGCCTCCGACAGAGGAAGCACTTTGCTATCAAACCACACCCAACCTTCAAAGTCCTTTTTCTCTTTCCTGCCAGACTTAAGTGGCAAGCCCAGCCCCTCGACCTATCGAGACCTCAAAAGAGCCTTGGACAAGGCAAAAGCCAGCCCTGGTGAGTTCTCGATCTGCTTCACAAAACTCCAGCAGAATTTTTTTAACAACCTTCCCAGGAAGCTGAAGGATTTGATCCTCTTGATAAAAGACTGGTATCAACAGGTAAGTTTCATGTTGGGTTACCTCTGGCTGGCATCCATTTCCTTTGGGGCACAATAACTTGCAATCCAGTAAAGTACAACAATCCTAAGTATACAGCTCGATGCCTTTTATATTGTTTTAAGCAAAACTCGGGAAGTGACCTCTCAAGCCCACTCCCAGTTAAGACTCCCCCAAACAGCCCACTATCCTAATAGCTGTCACCACAAATTCATTTCGCTTGCTTTTCAACTTGATGTGAATGGGATCTGACTGTATGTCCGTTGTGTCTGCTGTCTTCTGTTCAACATCATGCCTGAGAGATTTGTCCATGTTGGTGCCTGTGGTTGTCCTTTTTCATTGTTTAGTAATATTCCATTTTATTACTATACCACACAGTTACCCATTCTACTACTGATGGGCATTTGGGTCATTTCCAAATTGGAGCTACTATGAATTATGTGACTATGAATATCCCCTGCATGTGTTTTTTTAAATCTGAGACTCCTTTTTAAAATATACATTTTCTTTTATTGATTTCAGAGAGGAAGGGAGAGGAAGACAGAGATAGAAGCATCAGTAATCCTATATAATCCTATATAATAAAAGAGAAACATGCAAATGTGACTGTACCTTAGCTCCTGATTGGCTATGCTACCAGCCAATCAGGAGTGGGGGGTGGGGCCAAGTGGCACAAGTGGCAGGCCCTGGGAGTGGAGATGAAATGTTGGTGGCGGTGAGAGCCCAGCCCCCGGGCGCTGTGAGGGGAAGCAACGGCAGCAGCAGCACCAGCATCGGTGGTGACGGTGGCAGGGAGCACCCAGCCCTCGGGCACTGTGAGCAGACTTGGCAGCAAGCGCCCAGCCCCCAGGGCTGGGTGGTCGCAGGCAGCCGGGGCTGAGCTGAGCAGGGTGATGGCTGGGGGGTGAGCCATCAGTTGGACATCCCCTGAGGGCTCCCAGTATGTGAGAAGGGGCAGCTTGAGTTGAGGGGCCACCCACCCCCAGTGCATGAATTTCGTGTACCAGGCCCCAAGTAAGAGATAATCACTGATTGGCTGCCTCCTGCATGGCCCCTACTGGAGATTGAGCCTGCAATCTGGCCTTGTATCCTGACCAGGAATTGAACCTCTTGGTTCATAGGTCAGTGTTCAACCACTGAGCCACACCAGCTGGGCAAGCACTCCTTTTTCTTGAGTAAATATGCAGGCATGGAACTGCTGGGCTATAAAGTATATGTATATGGAAACATATGTGTGTGCATACATACACATATGGCATATATGTGTGTGTATGTGTGTCCACAATGAGGAATAGGTACATATTTAACTTTAGGAAATACTGCCAAATACAAACGGGCCTTGAGTTACAATGGTTTGACTTAAGATTTATTTTTAAATATGTTTTTATTGATTTTAGAGAGAAAGAATGGGAGAGAGGGAGAGAGAGAGAGAGAAACACCAATTGGATGCCTCCCACATACACCCCACCCCATGACCAAGCCTGAAACCAGGATCTGTGCCCTGACTGGAAATTGAACCGTGACCTCCTGATTCATAGGTTAACGTTCAACCACTGAGCCACGCCGGCCGAGCGGGGTTTGGACTTCAGAGCCCTGACATGGGAAGAACTGGGTCTCTCGTCAGCTGCTGCCCCATTCTTCCTTTCCCCACAGTGCCAGGGACGGCTGGAGCACGGGTCCCTGCCACCCTCGTATGCTCTAGAGCTGCTTACCGTCTATGCCTGGGAAGAAGGGTGTAGAGAGGAAGACTTTGATATTGTTGAAGGCCTCCGAACTGTCCTCGGGCTCATTGAGCAGCAGGAGCAGCTGTGCGTCTATTGGACGGTCAACTACAACTTGGAGGACGAGACCGTCCGGAATGTCGTCTTGGGCCAGATCCGGTCACCAAGGTGCCGACCTCCAGGACCCCCTCTCTCCCTCTCCATCTGCAGGCCAGACGGCACCCCTTTAGAATGAGCGCTCACCCCTGTCCTTTCCAGCCAGGGGTGGGCCACACGGATGCCAGCAGCACTGGGCAGGGAAGCGAGGACAGGTCTGTCTGAGGGAGGAACTCTGACCCATGCTTTCATATTAAAACCGTCATCACGTTTTGTGCCCCAGACAAACCCTTGCGAGGTATTTCCCTTTACCGAAGGAAGAGGCTAGGAGAGGAGAAAGGTCTGTAGGAAGAGGCCATCTTATTACATTAACGGAAGGCCTCTCTCTGTCGACCAGAGAGGCTGGACATCGCAGACAAAGCACCCCAGCGACTGAGAGAAACCGCAGGAGTTACCGGAAGCCCAGTCTAGGCCTCTTTCCCTAAAACTGGTTTCTCTTCCCACAAGCAGCCCAACTGATTCTTGTTTTATAATCTAATGGAATTCATAGGCCAGTAATCTTGGATCCAATTGACCCCACCAATATGGTGAGCAAAGATAAGATGTGCTGGAAACTGCTAAAAGAAGAAGCTCGGTTCTGGTTATCTTGTCCCAGCCTGAGAGAGTCTCCTGGACCATCGTGGGATGTTCTGGTGAGAGGGCGCTCCAAATGTAGCTCCTGTCATGCTTCAGGGATCCCCAACCCCGAAACCCAGGCTGCAGTCTTCCTCGAGATCACCATGTGTTGGTTTCCTAGAGCTGCTGTATCAAAGTCCTATATCCTGGGCGGCTTAAAGCAACAGAAATGTATGCTGTCACTGGGGGTTAGGAGGATTATAAGTCCAAGTTCAAGGCGTTGGCAGAGCTGTGCTCCCTCTGAAGCCTCTAGAGGAGGAATCCTCCATGCCTCTCCTGACTCCGTGGTTGTCAGCAATCCTTGGCTTGTGTCAGCATCACTCCAATCTCTGCCTTCCCTTCTGTGTCTTCACAAGGTCTTCCCTCCATGCTGTCTGTCTTGGTACCTCTCTTCTCTTTTTATTAGGACCCAGGGCAAATCAATTAGAATGACCTCATCTAACTCGATTGCCTCTTGCAAAGACCCTATTTCCAGATAAGTTCCTATTCATCGATTAGGACTTCAGCATATGTTTTGAGGGGACATCAATCCCCTTCCAAAAATTGATGGTAAAGTACAAACTGAACAAAAAGCAAAGGGGGAGGGCACCTGCAGGTGAGAGATCTGGATTCATTTCTGCAGGTGGGAAGGTGGTGACGGGGGAAATGGAGCAGAGCCCAAGGGAAGTGGGTGATTCTCACCCCTGTGGGTGCCGGGACAGGCTCTGAGCGCTGTTCGAGCAAGTGTGCAGGGCCAGGGGGAGAAGTGGGGCCGGCTTTGAAACGGAGCCATTCACTTTGTCCCTTCCATCCCCCAAAGGAAAAGCAAATCTGTCGCCACAGAGTCTGCCTGCAGGCTCAGAGCTCACCGGAGAAAGGCACTGCTGATGGGTCAGTCTGCTGACTCCAGAAAGTGTTCCTTGGGGTCGCAGGGCAGGGCGGGGGGACACAAACCCTTCAGTGAGGCCAGAGGAGCCAACGAAACCCCACATTTCACAGAAAGGACTCCTTTATACCCAAACAAGGGGCGGCAGCGTCTGTATTCTGTCTGCACAGAAACTTGAGGGCCAGTTGAGCAAAGGTCTGGGATGTAAATGCAGACGTCAATGGACTTGGACCCAGAGGTGAAGCTACCTGTGAACAGGAAACCCCTAGTTGGGTGCAGAAGGATCGGGGCCCTCTGAGCGGTCACCCCTGTTCCTGCACCCCGCCCCCTGCTTTCACCAGACCCCTGGTCTTTGCTCCCAGCCTCCTAAGACAGCTTTTCAAAACATGTTTCTGCCAACATTTTATTCTGAAAACTTTCAAATGGATAGAAAAGCTGCAAAAATGGTCAGTGCACTCCACCTCAGTGCCCTCCACGTAGATGCCCTTCACCTAGGTGCCCAGTGTGTAGCACTGTCCACACTTGGTGGGACAGTGTGTGTGTGTGTGTGTGTGTGTGTGTGTCATTAGTTGAAATGAGGCCACCTAGACTCGCATGGCACCTGACTCCAATAACCAGTGTCCTCATAAGAAGATACTCAGAGCCCTGGCCAGTATGGCTCAGTGGATAGAGTATCGGCCTGCCAACTGAAGAGATCCAGGTCTGGTTCTAGTCAAGGGCATGTACCTCGGTTGCAAGCTCAATCCCCGGCCCCAGTGGGGCACGTGAGGGAGGCAACCGATCGATGTGTCTCTCGCACATGGATGTTTCTCTCTTTGTGTCTCTCCCCCTCCTTCCACTCTCTCTAAAAATCAACGGGAAAATATCCAGGGGAGAGGATTAATAACTACAACAAAAAGAAGTCACACGGACTCACACACACAGAGGGAGAAGGTCGTGTGCATGCAGAGGCAGGGGCCAGGGTGATGCGTGTACCGGCTCAGGGGCACAAGGATGACTGCCCACCAGAGGCTAGAAGAGGCCTGGCAGGGCCTCCTGGGGCGTCAGAGAGAGCATGGCCTGCCCACACTTCCCTTTTGGATCTCTAGGCTCCAAGTTGTGAGAGAAAGAACTTCCGTCGCATTACGCCACCCTCGTGTAATTGGTCACAGCAGCCCTGGCAACCAATCCCCGGGTCCCCGCATGTTTCACAGAAGCCAGTAGGACCTGGGGGGGGGGGGGATGTGTCTGACGATCAGATATCTGTCATAGCCACAGGAAATAGGAAAAGAAGGGAGGAGTGGAGGGAGAGGGGAAGCTGGAAAGTGGCTGGCGATGCCACAGTTGGAAACAGGGTGGACTCGGGCATGAAGGACCCCTGGGGAGAGGGATTCAGTTCTCAACTAGGGGAGAGTATCGTTTCTGGGCACGCCCTAAACTCAAATATGTCCCTGGGGTATCCTATATAATAAAGGCCTAACATGCAAATCAACCGAATGGCGGACCGACTGGTTGGTGGGGGACGGGGCCTGTGAGCGGGTGGCACCAGGCCAGCCAAGGCGGGTGTCAGCGGGCACAGGGAGGGGATGGCAATGGGGGAAGGGGTGACTGGCCCGCCCAGCCCGCCTGTCACTCCCACAGAGGGAGGCCAGACTGTGGCTTCGGCCCGCTCCCCACACTGTCAGGTAGACATCCCCAAAGGGCTCCTGGTCTGCAAGAGGGTGCAGGCGGGCTGAGGGGACCCCACCGCCCAGTGCACGAACTTTCACGCACCGGGCCTCTAGTGCCACTGTAAGAAGTAAGGAGGACAAAGTGACCTGGGTTGGAGAGCAGGAGGAGGCACGGGAAGAAAGCCTGGGGCCAGCTGGCAGGGAGCCGCTCACAGCAGGTTCTTCCTCCCTCCCCCGCCCCCAGCCAGCACCGCTCCACGAGACCCCAGGCCACCATCTGGATAAATTCATCAAGGACTTTCTCCAGCCCACCAAAACTGTCAAACTTCAGATCAAGACAGCGGTTGGCACCATCTCGAAGTTCCTTAAAGAAATCTGCTTCCGGCACTCGGCGACCAAGGTTCAGAAGCCCATCAAGGTGAGCACTGCTGTCTCTCCACGGGATGCTAAGCAGTGGCTGGCGCTGCCCACCCCCCACCCCCCAGTTGAGGCAAAGGATGGGGAAGGGCAGCTGATTCTCCGGGTGGGGGTGGGGGTGGGGGTGGTGCCGAGGGACTGCTTATATCATTAACAACATACTTTTGATTCTGCAAGCTTCCGGGGGCTGCCAGCAGCAGGCATCCGTGGCAGTTCTGGGTTTGCAGCTGCATCACTCAGGTCTCTGCCCCCATCTCCCAGTCACCGTCTCCTCTCTGTGCGTCTTCTCCCTTTCTCTTCTCTTGAGGACACTTGTCATTGGATTTAGGGCCCACAGATCCCTAATTTAGTTAAAGCTACAGAGACCATTTTTCCAAAGACAGCATCCCCGCAGACTCACCTCTGCAGGGCCACCGTTCTATCCACGGAAGAGTCTAAGACTGGTGTGCAGTGAACCAGTGACCTCTTTCCTGCTTCAGGGACTGGGGCCCGGTTCCTCCCAGTAGCTGAGCTAGCGATTCCGTGGGTCGGATCACGCTGGTCCATGACCCGAAGGCCCTCTGTCTGCCTGAATGAATGGGGCTGGAACAGGGATTCATTGAAGATCTGGATAAAGGAAATGGAATACTCCGCTCCTAGCCCTCACCCGCATAGCCGGGCATTTACTACCTGCGGGTAAAAAAACCCTTTTCTCTACAAACATGGAATGAGCCGGATCAGTGTGACTCTGTTTGAGCTGACCTATACACCAAGAGGTCAGGGTTCAGTTCCTGGTCAGGGCACGTGCCCGGGGTGGCAGGATCAAGCCCCAGTGCGAGCATGCAGGATGCAGCTGATCAATGATTCTCTCTCATCATTGATGTTTCTCTCTCTTTCCCTCCCCCTTAATCTCTTTTTAACACACACACACACACACACACACACACACACACACACACACACACCACGGAGTGAGCTGTCCAGGGCGATGAGGATGAAGGTGGCTGCCCAGCACAAGCCAAGCCCACAGCGCTTTGGGAGGGTCCTTCGCGAGGCAGCTGGCTTCTCCCTGAGAAATGGCTCACCTGTCTGAGTTCCAAATGACGGCCTGCGAAGATGAGACTTTTAATAACTCTCCTGCAAAGGCAGCTGTGGTGCAGGAGCACACGTGGGGCAGGGAACACAGCCTATTTATTTAGTCCCTCCTCGGGTTCCACATTGGCTGAGTACTATTTAGTCACCCCATTTCCTAATACGCCGCCCATGTCCTGCTGTCTCCCGTTGGGCCGTTTAAAATATTGGCCTGAGACCTTTCTAGCTGTCTCCACCTCCCTTTGTGTAGGGCAGTGGTCGGCAAACTGCGGCTCGCAAGCCACATGAGGCTCTGGAGCCGCAGTCTGCCGCTCTGTTGACTAATGAGTTTGCCGACCACTGGTGTAGGGGAGCTTCCTGGGACATGTGCTCTCATCGGTGCGCACAGCTCTCATACCCTCTCCCCATCCCCGCATCCTGTTCGCCCTGGGGAAACTCAGTAACCTCCTGGCCACGTGCTGTTTCTTTTCTGTGAAGATGAATCGGAGGCATGTTTCTCACATGTCGCCCACTGACCCTCAGAGAAGCCCTCAGGCCAGGCGCTGTGCCTCCAGACACAGCCCCTCGACACAGGGCAGGCCTGGCGGCTCCCCCAGGAGCTAAGATGAGTTTTTACATTTTCACAGAGTTGTTGAGAAAGGAAAGGGGGTGGGGTGGGGGACAGGCAGGAAGGAGGAAGTGGAGAAACCCCTTATCAAAGGTTTGCCAAACCCGGTATCTGAATTATGAATATTCACCCAGCGATGCCCGGATTGCAGGGGGAAACAGTGAATCAGGCCGCAGCTGAGAAATGTCCACCCAATGTCTGCTCCCAGTTGGGTTTCTTTCAGGTCACAGGAATGGAACGTGAAGTACGCTTTAGGTTAGGACCGGTGGGCAAATGAGCCAAGCGGCTCTTTGGCCCCTTGAGTGTGGCTCTTCCACAAAATACCACGGCCTGGGCGAGTCTGTGTTGAAAAGGTGGCTTTAGAAGAAGTTTAAGTTTAAAAAATTTGGCTCTCAAAAGAAATCTCAATCGTTGTCCTGTTGATATTTGGCTCTGTTGAGTTTGCCGACCACGGGGCTAGGAGATGTGGTTAGGGGGGTGACTTGAGACATGGGTCATTTATAACCAACCCCTGAGTGTACATAGCACCTCAAAGGGTTCGGAACCCCATCGTTCTGTTGGTGTGAAAAAGCAAACTGTCTGCTGGGGACTCAGCCCTCACTGGACCCCAACTTGGAATCTCATTACTCAGTCCCACCGGTGGGAGCCCAGGGGGGCGAGGGGCGCTCGCTGTGTCTCAGCCTGCCTGTCCTCGCTAGGCAGGGTCATCCGGCAAAGGCACGGCCCTCAAGACCGGCTCGGACGCCGACCTCGTGGTGTTCGTGGATGCGCTGACCAGCTACCCCTCCCAGAAAGCCGAGCGGTACGCCGTCATCAAGGAGATCAAACAGCAGCTGGAGGCCTGTCAGCAGCTCGTGGCCGGGCAGGACCTGGAAGTGACGTTTGAGATCTCCAAGTGGGAGGCTCCCAGAGTGCTGAGCTTCTCTCTGAAATCCAAACATCTCGACCAGCCTGTGGACATGGACGTGCTGCCGGCATTTAACGCGCTGGGTGAGCCCCCCACACCTTGGCTCCTGGAGGAGGAAGGATCTGGAATGATGGTGGGAGGGGTGGAGAGAAAGCCACATGACTCAGTAATGGGTCCTGGGGCCAGGGCCCCCACAGGTGGCGTGAGTAATGGCAGCACTCCCCTGGATAAGTAGCCCCCCACCTCCATCCATGGTTGCTTTCCCCAGTTTCTGTCCCCCATGATCAACCATGGTTGGAAAATATTAAGGGGAAAATTCCCGAAGTAAGCAACTCATCAGTTTTATGTTTTATTTTTTTATCTTTATTGTTCAGTTTATTAATTACATTGTTCGCCCTTTTTTATCCCCCTATAGCTCCCCTCTACCCTGTACCCATCCCACCCTCCACCATCACCTCCCCCTCCCCACTGTCTTCTCCCATTGTTGCAAGATTTTTGTCCATTCTCTTGATGTACTTCCTACACCTCTTTTCTCCCCAAGAATTGTCAGTCCATTCCCTCTCTATGTCCATGATTCTGTTATATTCACCAGTTTATCCTGTTCATCAGATTATTAATTCACTTGATTTTTATATTCATTTGTTGATAGATGTGTATTTGTTGTTCATAATTTTCATCTTTACCTTTTTCTTCTTCCTCTTCTTAAAGAATATCTTTCAGCATTTCATATAATATTGGTTTGGTGGTGATGACCTCCTTTAGCTTTTTCTTATCTGCGAAGCACTTTATCTGATCTTCAATTCTGAATGATAGCTTTGCTGGATAGAGTAATCTTGGTTGTAGATTGTTGCTGTTCATCACTTTGAATATTTCTTGCCACTCCCGTCTGGCCTGCATCGTTTCTGTTGAGAAATCCGCTGACAATCGGATGGGTGCTCCCCTGTAGGTAACCAACTGTTTTTCTCTTGCTGCTTTTAATATTCTCTCTTTATCTTTTGCTCTTGGCATTTTAATTATGATATGTCTTGGTGTGGTCCTCTTTAGATTCCTATATTTTGGGGTTCTGTGTACTTCTTGGGCTTTTAAGTCAGTTTCTTTCACCAGGTGGGGGAAGTTTTCAGTCACTATTTCTTCAAGTAGGTTTTCATTACCTTGCTCTCTCTCTTTTTCTGGCACCCCTGTAATTTGGATGTTGGCATGCTTGAGGTTGTCCCAGAGGCCCCTTACACTATCTTCAGTTATCTGGATTCTTTTTGTTTCTTGCTTTTCCAGCTGAATGGATTTTGTTTCTTTGTATTTCAAATCTTTGACTTGGTTCTTGTGGCCCTCTGGACTGCTTTTAGGACTTTGTGTAATATTTTTTATTTCAGTCAGTGTATGCTTAATTTCTAGTTGGTCCTTTTTCATATCATTGAGGGTCTCATTCGTATCCTCATAGGTCTTGTTCATTTCCTTGAGGGTCTCATTCATTTCCTTGTAGGTCTCATTCATTTCCTTGTAAGTCTCATTCATTTCCCCGTTAGTCTTGTTCATTTTCTCATAGTTCTCATTAAGTTCATTGGCCTTTTCTAGGAGCCTCTTGAAAAGCCTTATAACTGTGGTTTTGAACTCTATGTCTAGTCGTCTTTTTTCCTCCATTTCTTTCACGCCTGATTTCTTTCCATATCTCTGCATGATGGCTGCTTTATGTGGTAGATGTCCTCTAAGGGACAGTGGCTCAGCCTCCCCAGTTACCTGAGGTGGGTACTCTTACTGCAATCCTTTATGGGTTGTACAGTATTTTTGAATTTAAGCCCAGCTTCTTGTTATTAGCCCTACGAGGGTTTGACCTCCAGGCCAATTGGCTGTGCAGGGAAACTGTGTTCAGGTTGGATGGGCGGAGTCTCTGAGCTGAGCACGCAGTGTCAGCGTCAGCTACGTCCTATGCGGCGTGCGGGTCTCTGTTGGGTGGTAATGGTTGCAGGCACCTCCAAGAGAAAGCCGCTAGTCTCTACCCCTTGCCAGACAACTCTGCCTCTCCCCAAGTGAGTCTGCACACCCAAAGTCTCCCCCAGGATTGTAAAACAAAGCAGTCTGGTGGTCTCCCGAACCAGGGGGCAAGTCACCAGGGAGCAAGTAGCACCTCTGTGCTGTCGCACACTTTACTCGTGCAAATTGCTGTTCCAAGCAACCCGGATTCTCCTCAGACTAGACCTCTGCCGCGCCCGGCTTCCAGGGTGCGTACCCTGGACCTCGGACCTTGCCTGGCACTGGGGAATCTGTGCAGTGGGCGTCTCTGCCCTCCCCATTGGAGAAATCCAGCCAGGATTGCTGCTGCCAGCCCTACGGCTCCTCCAAACCTCTGGCTCCGTGTGTATCTTCAAGGCTGCGTTCTGCCACTCTTCTGAGTCTCACTGTCCCACCTTTACTTTTATTTGTGGAATTTTCACTCGGCCAGCTTTCCGGTGATTCTGGATGATGTTTGTCTTATTGTTATGTTGTAGTTTTGGAACTGTTGCGTGGGGCAGCACAATAGGTGTTTACCTATGCCGCCATCTTGGTTCCTCTCTGCAACTCATCAGTTTTAAATCGCATGCCATTTGGAATAGCGTGATGAAAACGGTGCTCCATTCGGCCCAGGGTGTGACTCCTCCCTTTGTCCCCCGTGTCACACTGTCCACGCTCCCACCCCATAGGCCTCAGCAGCCCTCTGGACGATCAGACCACGCACTGCCTCGCAGTGCTGTGTCCACGTCACCCTGTGCCACTGCGTAATGTCTCCAGAGCCCACGAGTGGTGTGGCTGGCCATTCAGACACGCAGAGGGGAGCATGAAGTGCTTCCTTCACATGCAAAGTTGTGTATGTACAGGAAGTACATAGTATAGAGGCCTCTTAGAGTGTCCCCTGGAGATGAGGGAGAACTGAGTGTACCTCACACCTGTATACATTTCCTTGTTTTTCTTTATTTTGTGTGTGTGTGTGTGTGTGTGTGTGTGTGTGTGTGTATTTGATTTGATTTCAGAGAGGGAGAGGGAGAGAGAGATTGAAACAGCAATAAAAAAAATATCCTAGACTGGGGATTAACAAGAACAACAAAGAAAGTCCCTTACAAATTCCATTCATGGGTGACAGGAACATAACAGGGTTTTGAAAGAACCCGAGGAGCCCTGCCCCCGCATGGCTCAGTGGTTAGAGCGTCGATCTGAGTACCAAAGAGCCGTAGGTTCGATTCCCAGTCACCGGCACATATCTGGGCTGCGGGTTCGCTCCTTGCCCCCAGTCGGGGCCCGTGTGGGAGGCAGCCAGTCCATGTGGTTCTTCTACATCAATGACCTTCTCTCTCTGCCTCTCCCCTTCCCTCCCACTGCTCTACAAACCCATGGGAAGTGTCCTGGGAGAGGATTAACCAAAAATAAAAATAATAATAATAATAATACCACTAGTAAAGGTACAGACCACATCATTTGTAGCATCTTTACTCTAGAGATGCTCTAACAGGTACACTAATAGAATTAAAACTGGGTCCCCAGAATTGAATTATAGTTGTCAAGCATGTTTTGAACTGTTACTTCCTGTCTCTGTAGACTGAGGCATCATGTCATTCTCTCTCCCCCGTGTAGAGAAGCTGGGGCCTCGCTGGAGAGTCTACGCCAACCTCATCGCTCAGTACCAACAGCACCCAGACACCCCAGGGGGCGAGTTCTCTGCCTGCTTCACCGAGCTGCAGCGAGACTTTGTCAGCTCCCGGCCCACCAAGCTGAAGGATCTACTTCGCCTGGTGAAGCACTGGTACAAGCAGGTCAGCATGGCACGGTGAAGCCAGCACTTCCCGAGTCCCCGTGCGCCCACACTCCGCCAGGCCAGGGCCCAGCCTCCTTCACCCTGGGGGCCTCTGTGGAGGAACCCCCTCAGTAACCCCATGGAGTCGGGTTGGGTGTAGAGCACCTACTACCATCAAAGCTGCTGCCTGGGGTTTCCTGGGCCCCTGCTCCGCCACCCTAAGCATTCTGCAGGTGCCAGGGACCTGCATGCCTCCACGGTGCCAGCCCAGCTTTCCTGCTGCTCTGAGCCCCTAACTAACACACGGATGCCACCTCCTGGAGGCAGGTGGAAGCTACAGGTGGTCCCAGGGGCTGCATTTCTATTGGTTAGCCTGCCTTCAGCTTTTTAAAAAATATATTCTTTATTGATTTCAGAGAGGGAAGGAAAAGGAGAGAGAGACAGAAATATCAACAATGAGAGAGAATCATTGATTGGCTGCCTCCTACATGCCCCTTAGGGGGATAGAGCCCACAACATGCCCTTGACAGGAATCGAACCTGGGATCCTTCAGTCCACAGGCTGACGCTCTATCCCCTGAGTCTATGGGAATAGGGCCCGCCTTCACTTTTATCACATCTTGCAGACAGGGTCGTTTCTGAGTGTTTTTCGACAGCAGATGCCCTGCACATACCCGTTCTTCCTGTGTCCGGCTCCCCGAAACCTGAGCTAAAGCCTGAACTCTGAGGCTCACAGCCCCGAACATTAGAGATCCCTCCAGACCCCGCCAGCCGCAGGGTGCTCCGAGGGCTGGGGCTGACCTGGGGCAGGTCACTCACTTCCCGAAGCCGCGTGGCTTCATGTAAACCCACAATCACCATGCCTGCTTTGTGGGATGGCTGGGACAAAAATGCCCGGCCCCATCATTAGCATAAAGTGGGGTTTCAGCACGTGGTCGCCACAATATAACTCTAAGGAAGTCATGATGGTTGGCCGAGACCGGTTTGGCTCAGTGGATAGAGCGTCAGACTACGGACTGAAGGGTCCCGGGTTCGATTCCGGTCAAGGGCATATACCTTGGCTGCGGGCACATCCCCAGTAGGGGGCGTGCAAGAGGCATCTGATCGATGTTTCTCTCTCATCGATGTTTATGACTTTCTATCCCTCTCTCTTCCTCTCTGTGAAAAATCAATAAAATATATATATTTTTAAAAAGTCATGATGGTCAAATCACAACAGAGCAGCTTCTGAGTGCTGCCTGGTGAGGTTAAGTGAACGCCTGCAGACCTGCACTACTCACACCTGCCCAGCCCACTCCCACCCTCACAGCCTGCTCACACCTGTCCAGCCCACTCCCACCCACACAGCCTGCTCACACCTGTCCAGCCCACTCCCACCCACACAGCCTGCTCACACCCGTCCAGCCCACTCCCACCCACACAGCCTGCTCACACCTGCCCAGCCCACTCCCACCCACACAGCCTGCTCACACCCGCCCAGCCCGCTCCCACCCACACAGCCTGCTCACACCCGCCCAGCCCGCTCCCACCCACACAGCCTGCTCACACCCGCCCAGCCCGCTCACACCCACACAGCCTGCTCACACCCGCCCAGCCCGCTCACACCCGCCCAGCCTGCTCACACCCGCCCAGCCCGCTCACACCCACACAGCCTGATCACACCCGCCCAGCCCGCTCCCACCCACACAGCCTGCTCACACCCGCCCAGCCCGCTCCCACCCACACAGCCTGCTCACACCCGCCCAGCCCGCTCCCACCCGCCCAGCCTGCTCACACCCGCCCAGCCCACTCCCACCCACACAGCCTGCTCACACCCGCCCAGCCCGCTCCCACCCACACAGCCTGCTCACACCCGCCCAGCCCGCTCCCACCCACACAGCCTGCTCACACCCGCCCAGCCCGCTCCCACCCACACAGCCTGCTCACACCTGCCCAGCCCGCTCACACCCGCCCAGCCTGCTCACACCTGCCCAGCCCGCTCACACCCACACAGCCTGATCACACCTGCCCAGCCCGCTCCCACCCACACAGCCTGCTCACACCTGCCCAGCCCACTCCCACCCACACAGCCTGCTCACACCTGCCCAGCCTGCTCACACCCACACAGCCTGCTCACACCTGCCCAGCCCACTCACACCCACACAGCCTGCTCACACCTGCCCAGCCCGCTCCCACCCACACAGCCTGATCACACCCGCCCAGCCCGCTCCCACCCACACAGCCTGCTCACACCTGCCCAGCCCGCTCACACCCACACAGCCTGCTCACACCCGCCCAGCCCGCTCCCACCCACATAGCCTGCTCACACCTGCCCAGCCCGCTCCCACCCACACAGCCTGCTCATACCTGCCCAGCCCGCTCACACCCACACAGCCTGATCACACCTGCCCAGCCCACTCCCACCCACACAGCCTGCTCACACCTGCCCAGCCCGCTCACACCCACACAGCCTGATCACACCTGCCCAGCCCACTCCCACCCACACAGCCTGCTCACACCTGCCCAGCCCGCTCACACCCACACAGCCTGCTCACACCCGCCCAGCCCACTCCCACCCACATAGCCTGCTCACACCCACACAGCCTGCTCACACCTGCCCAGCCCGCTCACACCCACACAGCCTGCTCACACCCACACAGCCTGCTCACACCTGCCCAGCCCGCTCACACCCACACAGCCCGCTCACACCCACACAGCCTGCTCACACCCACACAGCCTGCTCACACCTGCCCAGCCCGCTCACACCCACATAGCCTGCTCACACCTGCCCAGCCCGCTCCCACCCACACAGCCTGCTCACACCCGCCCAGCCCACTCCCACCCACACAGCCTGCTCACACCTGCCCAGCCCGCTCACACCCACACAGCCTGATCACACCTGCCCAGCCCACTCCCACCCACACAGCCTGCTCACACCTGCCCAGCCCGCTCACACCCACACAGCCTGCTCACACCCGCCCAGCCCACTCCCACCCACATAGCCTGCTCACACCCACACAGCCTGCTCACACCTGCCCAGCCCGCTCACACCCACACAGCCTGCTCACACCCACACAGCCTGCTCACACCTGCCCAGCCCGCTCACACCCACACAGCCTGCCCTTACCTCTCCAGGCCTCTCTGGACTCACTGCCCTGCCATGGCTCCTTAACGTACAGTGCACCTCCCTGCCTCGGCCGTATCCTCTGACGATCTCCCTCTTCCTTCAGTGTGAAAGGAGACTGAAGAAAAAGGGGTCGCTGCCCCCCAAGTACGCCTTGGAGCTGCTCACCATCTATGCCTGGGAGCAGGGCAGTGGGGCCACGAATTTTGACACAGCCCAAGGTTTCCGGACAGTCCTGGAGCTGGTCACACGGTATCAGCAGCTCTGTATCTTCTGGACGGTCAACTACAACTTCGAGAATGCGACTGTGAGGAACTTCCTGCTGAGCCAGCTCCAGAAGCCCAGGTGCGCCTAACCCTCCCCTCCCCTTTTCTTAACCTGATTCCCTCCAACCCTATCTCGGCGAACTGGGTTCTCTGTGAAACTCAGGTTGGGGGTGTGAGGGGGGTGGTGCCAACCAACAGAACCTCTACAGAGATAAGCCCCAGGGAGGCAGGAGGAAATGTCACCCAGAACGGACAGGAGAAGGCTCCAGGCTCCAGGCCCCTGCGTGGCATCCATCTTTCTTGGTCACAAGGAAAAGGGATTGGTTAGCAGGCCTACGAGGTGAGAACTAACGGTGTCATTCACAGGCTGACGGATCCTACAGGCGTGTTACTGTAGGGTTTCACCTACCCTTTCCGGACCGCACCCCACAAAACCTTGATCCTTCAAGGATAAGAAGACATCTCGGTTCATCAGAGTCACCAGCCAGGGACTGAAACTGGAAGCAAAAGAAAAGGAAAGGGGAGAAAAGGAAGGAGTATGGAGAGAGTCTAGGGAAGAAGAGAGAGAGAACCAGATGCCCTGGGTTGCCTACCATGGGGGTGGCCGACTTAGGAACATTCTATTAGGTTATAATTATGCATCGTTGTTCAGTTGGCCTGGCATTGAGATGTTTGTATGATGCCGTCACATATATAATAATTAGTAGCTTCCAAAACATTTTCAACAATTATTATTTAATTCCAGAAAATTACTTTGCACAGTATTAGTGTGTGTGAATTCTTGACATCTAAGTAATACAGACACATTGTTTTATCGCTGAGAGAAGCATGGGCCCCCAACT
This sequence comes from Antrozous pallidus, assembly GCA_027563665.1. Lineage (NCBI taxonomy): Eukaryota > Metazoa > Chordata > Mammalia > Chiroptera > Vespertilionidae > Antrozous > Antrozous pallidus. The sequence goes on from CM050528.1 coordinate 20,566,280, forward strand.
CTGAGAACACTGACCCGAAGAAGCATGCCCCTAATGCATCTGACCCCTCGTCCAGGCCCGTGATCTTGGACCCGGCTGACCCCACTGGCAACGTGGGCGGAGGGAACCGCTGGTGCTGGCATCGTCTGGCGAACGAAGCTGCCGAATGGCTGTCCTCCTCTCTCTGCTTCAGGGACGGAACCGGAGCTCCCATCCCGTCGTGGAAAGTGCCAGTAAGGACAGCCTCAAGGGCGCGGCGTCTGGGGGCTGCTCTGTCACTGGCTCAGGTCAAAGAGCTTCTCCCGCTCTCGCAACTTGGAATTTATGCAACCACAGAGGAGAGATCTGGGGTGTGGGATCCCCTTTCACATCCTGTATGATTCAGGGTTAATTTGGGGGCCAGGCGGGAGCCCACCTCTAGGGGGAGGACTACACCCCACTCTGGTCTTGCTATCCCTTTTATTAAGACTACTAGAGACCCGGTGCACAAAATTCGTGCACGGGGGAGAGGGGGTGGAGGGTATCCCTCAGCCAGCCTGCACCTTCTCAAATCTGGGACCCTTTGAGGGATGTCTGACTGCCCGTTTAGGCCCGATCCCGGTAGGATCAGGTCTAAACGGGCAGTCGGATATCCTTCTCACAATCCAGGACTGCTGGCTCCCAACTGCTTGCCTGCCTGCCTCCCTGATTGCCCCTAACCACTTCTGCCTGCCAGCCTAATTGATGTCTAACTGCTCCCCTGCCAGCCTGCCTGTTTGCCCCCAACTTCCCTCCTCTGTCAGCCTGGTCAACCTTAACTGCCCTCCCCTGCAGGCCTGGTCCCTCCCAACTGCCCTCCCCTGCTGGCCATCTTGTGGTGGCCATCTTGTGTCCACATGGGGGCAGGATCTTTGACCACATGGGGGCAGCCTCTTGTGTGTTGGAGTGATGGTCAATCTGCATATTACTCTTTTATTAGATAGGATAGAGGCCTGGTGCATGGGTGGGGACTGGCTGGTTTGCCTTGAAGGGTGTCCTGGATCAGGGTGGGGGTTTCCTTGGGGCATGGGGCAGCCTGGACGAGGGGCCTGTGGTGGTTTGCAGGCCGGCCATGCCCCCGAGTGACCCAAGTGGAGGCCCTGAGATCTGGGATTAATTTATGTTCTACAATTGAAACTTTGTAGCCTGGAGCAGAGCCAAGCTTTTTGCTCTCTCTGTGGAGACAGCCATTTCTGTTTGGGTTTATTTAAATTCTATAATTGAAACTTTGTAGCCTAGAGTGGAGGCCTAAGCGCTAGGGCTGCAGAAGCTTAGCTTCTTCCATCGCCCAGGCAACCCTAGCCTCTGCTCTCTCCAGCTCTGTGGCTGCTGCCATTTCTGTTGGGATTATGTATCTTCTATAATTGAAACTTTGTAGCATTGAGTGGAGGCCTAGGCCAGCAAGGGCAGATGGAAAGCTTGGCTTCCTCCATCACCTGAGAAACCCAAGCCTCCCTCCTGCTCTCAGTGGCCACAGCCATCTTGGTTGGAGTTTATTTGCTCCTGATTGGCTGGTGGGCATGGCTGGTGGGTGTGGCTTGATCGGTGGTATGGTCAATTTGCATATTACTCTTTTATTAGATAGGATGGAATACACCCATAGCCTTTAGCCAGGAAATTCCAATAATAGCCAATCAGCAAGAATTTACATAAGACTAACAGGTGGATGTTGCTTCAACTACCAATGTCTCAACTAAACAATGAGTGATTAGCTCTGACTTTTCAGAGCATTTAAGGTTGACTAGCCTTCTGGGTTCCCTGTCCACATCTCGCTACTAGTGAGACAATGATCAGTTTCCTGCACGGGGCTTAAGCATTGTTTGTTTGTTTGTTTGTTTGTGTTTCTTCTGTAAGAAATCCTAAGGCAGGCCACCCAGGACTTTCCTAACAGCTCCACCGTGCTTCCATGGAGCAGTTTCTCGCTGCAGCACCATTTGCATTTCGGGCTGGATCCTTCTTTGTGCAGGGGCTGTCCTGGGCCGTGTGGGGTGCTGAGCAGATCCCTGGTCCCTACCCCTTAGATGTGATGATGTCTCCGGACAGGGCCTCCGGGCCTGCATGTGGCAGGTTCATGGTCCAGGCAGGAAGGATGGGAAGGGAGAGGTACCTACTTGGGGCATCTTCTCAGAAGCCTCAGCCAACAAGTTCTCTCCATGTCAATGCCCAGAACGGTCATGTGGCATCTGTTACTTAAAAGTGACTCCAATGGATGGGATTGGTCAGCAGCCAGGGGTCTGCCACGCCTGCTCATAGACCCCCTCTCACCAGGACACCTGCCACCAGGTATGCTTGGCTCTGCTGCCAGGACCTTGCTCAAGGTCCCTCAAAGCAGGGTTTCCCAGCCTCAGCACGAGTGACATCTTGGGCAGGTAACCAGGTAATCCTTACCGCAGGGCTGTCCTGTGCACTACAGGGTGCTGGGCAGCGCCCCATCCCCACCCACTGATGCCACCCAGTTGTGGCGTCTCCAGATATTGCCTCGTGCCCTGTAGGTGCAAAATCGCCTGCTCTGAAAGCCCCCACCCCACTCCAGGGTCAGCTTTAGTTAGCAAGATCTGTGCCATCAACAAGCACCCCAACATTATCCCTGATAATATTTTACCCTCTCAGATACACTTCCTTCTCCTATTTTTTTTTCTGACCCTTTTAACCAAGGAGTTTTTAATGCTTAGAGCACGTATTTTTCTCACATTTTTATTTCTTTCTTTCTAGACTGTGCAGACACCAGGAAGTTGTGGGGCTGATGTCTGTCCTGTTGTCAATGAGATGTTCTCATACAGAATTCATGGGATCCTAGACTGAAAATGCTGGGAGAAACTTCTGGAGGTCACCTGACACTTGCTTCTGAAGAATCAGTTCACTGTGTAAATGCGTATCCCAGAGCCCTTCCCCACCCCCATTTTCCTCCCCTCCCCCCGTAGTGTAAGGAGCCTCTGGGACAACCTCAAGCATACCAACATCCGAATTACAGGGGTGCCAGAAAAAGAGAGAGAGCAAGATAATGAAAACCTACTTGAAGAAATAGTGACCGAAAACTTCCCCCACCTGGTGAAAGAAATTGACTTAAAAGTCCAAGAAGCGCACAGAACCCCAAACTATAGGAATCCAAACAGGACTACACCAAGACACATCATAATTAAAATGCCAAGAGCAAAAGACAAAGAGAGACTATTAAAAGCAGCAAGAGAAAAACAGTTACCTATAAGGGAGCACCCATACGATTGTCAGCGGATTTCTCAACAGAAATGATGCAGGCCAGACGGGAGTGGCAAGAAATATTCAAAGTGATGAATAGCAAGAATCTACAACCAAGATTACTCTACCCAGCAAAGCTATCATTCAGAATTGAAGGTCAGATAAAGTGCTTCGCAGATAAGAAAAAGCTAAGGGAGTTCATCACCACCAAACCAATATTATATGAAATGCCGAAAGGTATTATTTAAGAAGAGGAAGAATAAAAAGGTAAAAATAAAAATTATGAACAACAAATACACATCCATCAACAAATGAACCTAAAAATCAGTGAATTAATAATCTGATGAACAGGATAAACTGGTGAATATAACAGAATCATGGGCATAGAGAGGGAATGGACTGACAATTCTTGGGGAGAAAAGGGGTGTGGGAGGTGCAGCAAGAGACTGGACAAAAATCATACACCTATGGAAGAGGACAGCGGCGGGGGAGGTAAAGGCAGAGGGTGGAGGGGAGTTTTAGGGGGGAAAAGGGGGAACAATGTAATTAATAAACTGAAAAATAAAGATTAAATTAAAAAATAAATAAAGAAAAGAAAATGCCTGGCCCTAGCCAGTTGCTCAGTGGTTAGAACATAGGCCCTCAGACCAAAGGGTCTTGGGTTCGGTTTCCAGTCAAGGGCATGTAACTCCGTTGCAGGTTCCCCAACCCCAGGGCACATGTGGGAGGCAACCAATCAATGTGTTCCTCTCACATCAATGTTTCTCTCTCTCTCCCCCTCCTCTCTCCCTTCTGCTCTTTCTAAAAATCAGTGGGAAGAATATCCTCAGGTGAGGATTAAAAACAAAAAAAAGAACATGTCTGGTCTTTATCCCCAGTTCCTAGCACAGAGTTTCAAAAACCCTTGCAATTTCCTATAGGAGTATCTTCTATTCATAATGAGCCCCTGCCAGCCAGCCATGAGTTTATGCTAATGAGGCCTGGGCTCTTACATTTCAAGGAAGGTGCTGGCCATGCCAGAAAGATCAAGCCAGAAATGCCAAGCTTGTGATTAGAGGATTGAACTCCCAAGAGGAGAAAGGGTTGGAGATGGAGCTCAAGCATGTGGCCCAGGATTTAATCAATCATGCCTCTCTAATGAAACCCCAATAAAACTCTGGACAACCAGCTTGAGGAGCTTCCTGGTCGGTAAACGCTTCTATGTGTTGAGAAGATGGCACATCCTGACTCCACGGGGCAGAAGCTCTTTGCCCAAGACCCTTCCAGACCTCACCCCTTACGTGCCTCTTCCCTTGGCTATTCATCTGTGCCCTTGACCATAAAATGGTGTCTGCAGGTAGAATACTCTCCTGAGTTCTAAGAGTCATTCTGGTGAATTACTGAACTTGAATTTGGAGTCAAGTTAGAAGTACAAGTGGTCTGGGGACCCCACTTGTGACTGGCATCTGAAGCGGTGAAGTGTGGACAGTCCTGCTGAGACCTTGTCCTTGACCCCCTAGTGTGGGGTCTGCACTAACTCCAGGGAGGGTCAGGATTGAGTTGAATTGTAGGGCGCCCAGTTGGTATCTGAGAGTTGGTTTTAGAATGCACCATTGCTCCCGTCTAGAAAAGGACAAAGAAAACAGCTATGACTTGAGGTTAAAGAATGAATGACCACCCTAAGTTGACATCTACTCAGTCTACAACTAGGTACCATTCCCTTCAAGATGCACAAACTTGCCCCAGATACATAGAGAGGGAACTCTCAGACACTGCCCCCTCCTCACAGGGCGGAGATGACCCAGAGGGACTAGAACTCACCTCATTACCCTTAAACGAAAATGAAGGGCTACTTATAACCACACACTAATGACTTCCCCAGGCACCTCAAGGCAGGAAGGGACCCTTCTCTTTCCTGCCAATATCTCCTCAGCATTCAGTAGATACTGAAGTTCCTCAAGAGCAAAGATAAGAAAGACTTCACAGTGCTCAAGAAAGGTGAGGTAGAAAAACAAAAGAAAAAAAGAAACGTGTTATTATTGGTCATCATGAGAAGTAACAAGAGTACCAACCCTTGAAAAAAAAATTGGCAACTATCAGCAGTAAGGAGATCTTTAAACCCAGCCTTTCTTGCACAACTTGTATTTCGGGGGGCGGGGGTGGAGGGGTGGAGGGGAAACAGCCATAATCTCTGAACACATAATAATCTGGCCACTCAGTGTGTGTGTGTGTGTGTGTGTGTGTGTGTGTGTGTGTGTGTGAGGCCCGGTGCATGAATTCATGCATGGTTGGGGTCCAGCCAGCCTGGCCAGGGGGAGGGAACATGGGCGGTTGGCCGACCTGCCTGTTGGTCGAACTCCTGGCCAAGGGGACAATTTGTATATTAGCCTTTTATTATATAGGATATACACTGAGTGGCCAGATTATTATGCATTCAGAGATCATAATAATCTGGCCACTCAGTGTATATTTACTATATGTGAAAGGGATAACACATTAGAAGCCACCACTTTGAACTTCTGCTGAAACAAATTGTTTGGGCAGAGATGACCGATGGAGACCATTTGATGACATGAGCTAGGGGCAGATCATCACCTCCCAGATCCACGGTTTCATCACAGCATCCCTGGAAGGACAGCTGGACTCGGTGGTCCTGCTGGTGCGAGGCACACAGCACCGTTCATTAAGTATTTTTGCCAAACAACCACCAAAAGAAGGCTAATAATAAGCAAAAGGAAGTAAGCTAGAAAGTCAAAAGTTCCAGAGAAAATGTGCAGCCCAGACAGACTTCAGGAGAGATCAGCAAAGGCAGGAGAAGGAGGACAGAAGGTGGAAGGGTGTGCCCTCTTCCCCAGAAGGGAGAGGAACCTGGAACAGAGCAAGAATCCAACTAAGTGGGTTAAAGGTCAAGATTCCAGCCCATCGTCCACTCCCTGTTACCTTGGCAACGAGGGCCCCACTACATCAGTGAAAGTCAGGGATGATTAGAAGCAGGGCCACACGTGGCGAGTGGCCAGTGGCCCAGGAGGAGTCTGGCAAGAGTTCGATGGGCAGACCATGAACGAGACCACGAGAGGGGAGAATTGGTGGATGAAAGGACTTTGTGGGGCCTGTATGCTGGGGAGCCACCGCTGCTCTGCCGTGAGGCTCCTCTGGCTGAGCTGGGTCACATCTGAGCAGGCAAAATGTCATCACTCTTCAATGCTATTTCTTTTCTTTTTTTTCTTTTAAAATATATTTTTATTGATTTCAAAGAGGAAGGAAGAGGGAGAGAGAGAGACATCCATAATGAGAGAGAATCATTGATCCGCTGCCTCCTGCACGCCCCCCACTGGGGATCGAGCCTGCTACCCCGGCATGTGCCCTGACCGGGAATCAAACCGAGACCTCCTGGTTCATAGGTGGATGCTCAACCACTGAGCCAGGCTGGTTGGGCTCCTCAGCTCTGTGTCTTGGCATCAGTGCTGGGACGAGCTCAGAGCCGGGGAGGTGAAAAAGCTCTCCCTGTGTGAGCTGGCCCCTCGGAGTGGGGTCTGGTGGGAGGAAGTCAGCAGAAGCAGGTTGTGAGGATCCTAGAGGCCCGACCCAATGGAGAGGCCCAGCAGGGCCCTGCTTGGATGGGGTTCCTCAGACAGGAGCCGAATCCAGGCCCCTGTGCCTTCGCTGCTGGTCGGGCTGGGGGTTGCCAGGGTAACATCTCTGGTTCTGAGGAAGGAGGTGTCAGTTGATGGAGCGGGAAGGCTCAGTTTTGGGGGGGCCCGAGGGATTTCTGGAAAAGAGACCCTTCCCAAGGCCTGGCCATGATAATGTCCGGAATAATGGGAGAATTCGAGAGCCAAGCAGATGACTCTGACAGAGGAAGAGAGAATGCCACTAAACCCACAGGAGGAGGCCTGGGGGAGCAGGTAGGGGTGTGTCAGGCACCATAATAGCCCCCCACCCTCCAAAGATGTCCATGCCCTAACCCCGGAATCTGTGTCTACGTTACCTGATGTGGTAAAGTTAAGGATCTTGCGATGGGAAGATCCTTGTCCTGGGTTACTCGGTGAGCCCAATCAATCTCCCAGCTGGTAAGCAGAGATCCTGCCCCTCCTGACGTCACAGACCCAGGGGAGGAAAAGGCAGAGCCCTGAGCCAGGGATGGAGGGCGCAGAAGGACCCCCAGCAGGCAGGCAGCCAGCCATGCCCCGGGGACCTCAGGCCTGCAGTCACGTGGAAACGGACTCCAACAACCCGGGGAACCTGGAACCCGGGCGTGTAGTTGGGAACGCAGCCCGCCAACCCCTTGATCGCGGGCGTGGGGGGCCCAAGCAGAGAAACCAGACAGGCCTGTTGAGCTCCACCTCGGACTGGGAGATAGTGACCTCGCCTTGTTTTGAGCCACTGGATGTGTGGCCATTTGTTTGGCCGTTACCGGTCTCCCGGGGCGGGCAGCAGTGAGCAGCTGGGGGCTGGGCCCCATGAGGAACCAGCGGTGCCCACGGCGGGAAGTCACCTGTGAGAGGGAGGAGTCTGCCCTCCATTCTTCTGACCCCAGCCTGGGGAGAGGGGGCCCCACACTGACCAAGCCCCCCACACTGGCCAGGTGTCCTACAATTCAAATAGCCTCTGACACAGCCCCCCGGGGAGCAGGTTAAGGACTCAGGCCCACAAGTCGCCCTCCCCTGCCGCCCCTGCAGACACAGCCACAAGCCCTGGCCTCCAGGTTCCTGACCGACGTATTACTCATCGGGGTCCCCAGCCCCTCCTCAGGTTCGGCTGATAGAATGGCTCACAGGCCTCCAGGAAGCAGCTCGCTTGCTGGGTCACCGGTTTCCTATAAAAGCTGAAACGCAGGTGAAGGCTGTCCTCCTGGCTCGCAGGTGGCCGCCTTCCCAGATGTCTGCAGGTGTTGGGGGGTGGGACGGGGGAGGGAGAAGAGGGGGTTCTTGCTCTCCTGGATCGCCCCCTTGCTTCCCCATTCCCACTGTTAAGGGAAAACACTGGATTTCTAACAATCTCATGTAAACCCATTTGCCTGGGGTGATTTGCACTCACAGTCAGCGTCCCGGCTCCCCCACCTCCCAGCCCAGGCTGCGGCTCTGGGGCGCCATCCACGGAGTTCTGCTTCCCTGCTCACACCCTCCTCCTCTGTTCTCAGTCCTCCCGCATCTCCCTCCCCCTTTCTCCTGCAGGACCCGTGGCTCCTCCTGCAGCTGCCCTTAGCAGCCCAGCCTGGACTGCCATCGTGTGGCCTCAGAATGAAATTCGCCTGAGCAGGAAGCAGGCCAGTCCAGGAAACGGTGAGGCCTGACGGAAGCCCCCCATACCTGTTGGGGGGGGGGGTTCATCATTAAACAATCATTAAACCATCCGTCAGTGCCACTTGGAGCCCACGAGCTCACGTGGAGCAGGAAGGAAAAGCCAGCCAGTGGCCCTTAAACAACTTTGTTTTGTCTTTATAAAGATTTTTATTGACTTTTTATTTTTTAAAAATACATTTTATTGATTTCTAACAGAGAGGACAGGAGAGGGATCGAGAGTTAGAAACATCGATGAGAGAGAAACATCGATCAGCTGCCTCCTGCACACCCCCTACTGGGGATGTGCCCGCAGCCAAGGTACAGGTACATGCCTTTGACTGGAATCGAACCTGGGACCTTTCAGTCCGAAGGCTGATGCTCCATCCACTGAGCCAAACTGGTTTTGGATTTTATTTTATTTTATTTTATTTTTAGAAAAAGAGGGGATGGGGAAGAGAGAAAGGCCTACTTATTGATGCATTCATTGGGTGATTCTTGTATGTGTCCTGACTGGGGATCAACCCACAACCTTGGCATATTAGATGGTGCTCTAAGCAACTCAGCCTCCATGCCGGCCACTGGGACTCTGAGGGACATGAGGGACAGTCTGCTGGGGTCTCCAGAAATCTCCTGTGTTCCCGACACAGGGGCAGCCTCTGTTGGCCACTGCCACACAAGCCCCCTTACTTTGCCTCGAATGTGCTATCAAGTCTGTAGGTGCGACAGTCACTTAGCAAGGATGAAGGACAAGCTTGAGTCCCAAAAGCCACCACACTCAGTATGGCGATTCACCAGCACATGTGGGGGTCCTCCGTGCCATGCTTGAGGAGCTGCTAGAAACAGCACCCACCTCCATGCCAGTGTCTGGTCCCTGGAGACAGTATCCCCCAGCTGAGCCGGGTCCCCAACATCCTTCCCACCCTCACAAACTACGGAAATCAAGGCCTGTCACTCACCTGTTCGTGAAGCCCATGCTATGGCAGCACTACTCCTGGTCGAGAGGTGGAAGCAACCCAGGTGCTCATGGACAGGTGAGTGGCTGAACAGAACGCGGTGTTTACATACAATGGCATGTTACTCAGCCTTAAAAAGGAAGAACATTTTGACACATGCTACAACATGGATGAGCCTTGAAGACATTATGCTAAGTGAAAAAGGCAGGTCACAAAAGGACCGACGCTGCATAATTCCATTTATATGAAGCATCTAGAGCAGACACAATCAGAGACAGAAAGTGGAATGGTGGTTGCCAGGGGGAGGGAGGAACGGGGAGTTAGGGTTTAATGGGTACCGAGTTTCAGTTTTGCAAGATGAGAAAGTTCTGAAGATTGGTTGCACAACAATGTGAATGTTCTTAACACCACCTGATGCACACAGACAGTAACACACCGCTGCCACAGCTCGGTGGTGGAGCATTGGCCTATGAACCAGGAGGTCACCGTCCGACTCCAGGTCGGGGCAAATGCCAGGGTTGCGGGCTCAGTCCCCGGCGTGGGGCTTGCAGGAGGCAGCGGATGGATGATTCTCTCCCATCACTGGTGTTTCTGCCTCGCTCTCACTGTCCCTTCCTCTCTGAAATCAATAGAAATATATTTTTAAAAGGAAATCCCTACAATGGTAAATTTTATGTTACCACATAAAATGGCTTTTACCACAAAAATAATAAAGTAAATAAAGATGAATTGCCTGGAAATCCTTCTGGCATTAGAGCAAAATGGCCCCCAAATGACCACCAGGGGGCGGAGTGCACACATTCCTATGTCATTTCAATGGTAGTTTCTAGAGGGGGGGAAACAATAGGGTCCCTGAGAAATATGATCTTGCCTCCTCACCCCCTTGCCCCCTCTCTCTCCCTCCTTCCCTCTCTCCCTCCCCCTCTCTTCCTTCCTCCCTCTTTCCCCTCTCTTCTCTCACCTGTCTCCAAGTTGGACCAGATCTGCTCAGCACTCCAGAGACATCCCTGTCCCTCCCCACTCTGAGCCCCGTTTTTCCTCTGGGTCCCTTCCCTCTGTGGTGGAGACACAGCAGTCCTGGATGTTGTGTGCCCACCCCCCACCCCCAGCCGCACTCAGGCCTCCAGATGGCCCAGGCGCTGGAGAAGCGGGAGCGGTGACAAGGGCTCCCCTGCCCGTTACCCAAAGATGAGGGCCCATCGCACTGGAAGTGGGTCACACACCTCCTAGCCCAGAGCCGAGGGCGCCAAAGGATTTTCTGGTTCGGCTGCTCACTGTGCCTGTCACAACCGCCGTGGGCATCAGTTTCCTCATCTGTGAAATCTGCAATAATACCTGGAAGGCCTGAAATTGCTTAATAAGGTCCCCAAGCCCAGCCGGGCGGCTTAATAGTTGACCTGTGAACCAAGAGGTCTCTGTTTGATTCCTGGTCAGGGCACATGCCTGAGTTGCAGGCTCGATCCCCAGTAGGGGGCGTGCAAGAGGCAGCCGATCAATGATGCTCTCTCATAGTTGTTGTTTCTCTCCCCCTCTCCCTTCCTCTCTGAAACCAATAAAAATACATTTAAAAAATAAATCAGAAATCTGATGCCTAGAAAGCACTCCGTGAATGGGTGAGTTCCCATTCCACAACCAGGTCAGTGTGGCCTGGGGCTCCGCCCATCGCCCAGGGCTGGTCCCCAGCACGGCGCCTGCTCTCCAACTTTGCGTTTTCTCCCGAGAAACCCGCACCGGGAGTTTCTGGCCACAGGGTCGGCCATTTAACCAGGGAGGGCTCAGCGAACCTGCAACCCATCAAGCCACGTCAAGGCAACTGGCTGCCTCGGGGAACCCAAGGAAAACACTGACCAGCACGTCGCTGGACTCCGGATGTGGGCCCTCTGGGGAAGCCTGAGCATCCTCTTTCCTCCCCTCTGCCTCCCTCCCTCCCTAAGCCTGTTTGATTCAGACACACACTAACCCCCCACACCCCCCAGCCCACAGGCCTCGCTGCCACAAGAGAGCACGCCACCTCGGGGCCTTTGCACTTGCTGTGCCCTCGGCTTTGGTTCACTGACCTCCTCCTCCAAGCCTCTCGGCTCAGCTGTCACCTCAGTGGCACCTCCCTTGACCGGTGGATTGAATATTGCAACCCCCATGCCACACGCTCTACCCTCCCCTGTTGCTTGTTCTTCTCCTTTTTATTTTAGTTCAGAACAAAGAAGGGTTAAACATAGTCCTTGGTTCATAACCTACTCTCATCAGCTTTTAATGGTTAATTTTAATAATAAACCCTGTGAAACCGCCACCCTGGATGAGAATCAGAATCTTGGCAGTAACCTACATCTAACCATGTGGTTCCCCCACCACAGCACCACGTCACCCCAACACCATCATTATTGATTTTTCACAGAGAGGAAGGGAGACGGGGAGAGAGTTAGAAACATCGATGAGAGAGAAACATCAATCAGCTGCCTCCTGCACACCCCCTACTGGGGATGTGCCCGCAACCAAGGTACATGCCCTTGACCGGAATTGAACCTGGGACCCTTCTCTAACATAAGGTTGTTGAGCATCACAGCCTCCTTTAAGAAGAATCTCTGAAAGACAGAGCCCGTCTTCCCAGAAAAATGCACAGACACGTCTGTGTGTAACGGGGGGAGGAGGCCTTCACGGACCCCCCACCCCCAGAAAGCCATCAGTGGAGCCTGGGGTACGATCCCAGAGCTCAGGGACCCTGGAGAGCCTTATCCCTGTAGCACTGGCCCTGCCCCCCGACAGAACCTCTCTCTCTAGGCTGCACAGCAGGCCCAAGCAAGCAGCGTCATTGACCCAATCTGGAAAAGCCCATCAGGCACGGGGCTGCAGACAGAGCAGGGGTCTCGGGAGGGGAGGTCACCCCCTCTGGCTGGGGAAACTGTGTTCAGGTTCTGGGAAAGCGCCCTCGAGCAGCCTGCCCAGGACCTTGGCTAGTTTATCACCATCTGCCCTGGGGAGGAAGGGGAGCGTGGGCCGCCCTGGGCAGGCTCCCAAACAGGCCACTGACCCCCATCCGCTGCCCAGACCGGAGTTCCCGGATGCATCCATCTTCCCTAAACACCCGCCAGCCCCGGGTGGTCCACCCCTCCCAGCTGACGCGTGTCCTCAGCTGCATCCAGCTTGGGAGCGGGAGAGCCGGCCACCCCATCAACACTGAGCCGCTGTGGCCACCTGCATCCCTTTCCAGCCAGCCACCCCTCAGGCAGCATATTTGACTACCTATTGCTTGCAAGCATCTGTGAATGAGATGGGGAGGGCTTGCGCAAGTCTCTGCCTCCCGGCATAGGTTCCCCCCCCCCCCCCCCCCACACACACACCCTGCAGGATGCTGCTCTATCCCACTCACCTGGAGCAGGTGTGGGCGTTGGGGAATGGAGCTCTGGGCTGGCAGATTGGATTCTAGGAGCATCTGCTCTGGGTTGGTGTTTGGGCATTGCTCTTAGCTGCTGTGTGATCCTGGGCCTTTTTCTTACCCTCTCTGGGCCTCAGTGTCCCTCTGTGTACACTTCAGATCCCATGATTCCGTTCGGCTCTGAATTGGGCTGCACCTCACTCCCCGCCCCCAGAACAGTTGGAGGAGAAGAGAATGCTCCTCTAGAATGGTATTAAGATCCTTCTTCAGACAATCTCTGGGTCTTATTAATTCAGGCAAGCACTTACTGAGCACCTAGTGTATGCCAGGCCTTGGACTGGGCAACGGGAACGTAAAGATGACCAAGCTTCAAGCAGGCGACCCACCGGCACCTCACCCCATGCCTTGCGCCTGCTTGGGGTCCGGAGACCTCCTGGGTCCCAGGCGGCCCTAGCGAGGATTTAGGGCGCCCTGGGACTCGTGTGTGAGCGCTCAGGCCGGCAATCTGTCTCCTCCCCTTCCTCCTCCGCCCTCTCCCCCTCCCTCCCCTGAGCGCGGCCGCGGCCGCCTCCCACCCGCGGGATCCCGGCGGCGGCAGCCGGCTCACGCGTCCGTCGGCGGCGTAGTCTGTCCGCGCGTGGAAAGCCCGGCGACCCGGCGCGGGCGGCGGCGGGAGGAAAGGGCGCGGAGGCGGGACGCGCTCCCCCTACTCCGGGAGGCGGCGGCGCCGGAGCGCGATCGGGGAGGCAGAGGAGAGGCAGAGGCGAGGCGGTGAGAGCGCGGGGCTGCGGGACCCCGCCCCTGGCTCCTGCGGGCCCACGCGCGCTTCGGGAGGGCTGGGCTCGGGGAGGGGGCGCTCACCCCCGGGGCGGGAGCCGGGACGACCCAGCTCCGGCTTCGCCTCTCCCAGGACGCGACCCCCGAGGGGCCTGGGCCGCGCCTGCAGCGCCGCGCACCCCGCGCACCCCACATCCCCGGCGGCGCGGGGAGGAGCGCGCTGGGGACGCTGAGGAGGGGGCTCCGCAGGCGAGAGTCCCCGAAAACCTTCCCTGGCCCCCGCCCTGCCTTCAGGCCTGCCCCGAGGGCCCGCGGGCGGGACCCCCTTCACCCCCTGGCTGCCCACCCCCATCGGTTCCCCATTGTTCTCCGGCGATTGCTCTCCGGGGAAGGGAAGAGGGGGTGCCGCGCTCTGTTCTTAAAGGGCCCTCTCTCCTTGTCTCCCGGCAGGTCGCGAGCACGAGTGGGGTGGGGCGTGCCCGCGGGCCCCCGCCCCCTGGGCCCTCCGCGCAGCTCAGGAGCCGCAGCCTGGAGGCAGGCTGGGGACACGCCGCCCCCCTTCCCCGTGCATTCTTCAGCCCCCCGGGCCTTCCAGGACGCGTGCAGCGGGGCCCCGGGGGACAGGGACCCACACCCCTGTCGGCAGGAGCCGTCGGTGGGGTGCCGAGAGGAGGCCCGCAGCCCCGCTGGCCCCGGCACAGGGCCTGGGACGCAGTTGCGAGCGCAGAGGCTGGCCGGGAGCCGCAGGAGCAGCAGGCGGGGCCCCGCCTCAGGGACAGGCCCTGCGCGGATCGGGAAGGACAGACCGGCCGGCAAGACTGGACTGAGAGCAGGGCGGCTGCCTCTCTCCCTTTCGCTGAGCCCAGTGATCCAAGGAATTCAGAGCAACGTTTGTCCTAAGAAAGACCCTTGCTGCCGGCGCAGCACCGTCACTGAGACAGGCCGGGGGGAGGGTCCTGGAGCCTGGAACACCCCACACGTGTGCATGTAACGGAGGCCCCTGGGCCTCCTGGAGGCCACACGGCCCGGCTGCTTCTCTGGGGAGAGGGGAAGTCTCCCGCCCGCTCCCCGGCCCAGGAGCTGGGCCTGTCACCCTGAGGTCCTGGCCCCCGGGGCCGCAGCGGCCATGTCCCGGCCAGGCCAGGGTGTCATGATGCAGGTGAACGGGCTGGGCTTCCCGCCGCAGAACGTGGCCCGCGTGGTGGTGTGGGAGTGGCTGAATGAGCACAACCGCTGGCGGCCGTACTCGGCCACCGTGTGCCACCACATCGAGAACGTGCTCAAGGAGGATGCTCGCGGCTCCGTGGTCCTGGGGCAGGTGGATGCCCAGCTGGTGCCCTACATCATCGACCTGCAGTCCATGCACCAGTTTCGCCAGGACACAGGTGAGTGGACTGGCTCCCCACCCCACCCCACCCTGCGGGCCAGGCTGAGACACTAACCACCAGCATCCCTCCCTCACACCACCTCTCCTGGTGGGATGCTGAAATCCCCCAGCATCCCTCAGGAGGGAGCCTGGGGCTTCAGGAGGGCCAGTCTGCTGACCCAACCTCCCCCTGCATCCCCCAAAAAGGGACAGCCTGGCCTCGTCCAGTTTAAGAGCTCAGTCCCAATCCAGACTCTGAGTGGCAGGGCCTTGGGCAAGTTACGTCATCACCTCTCCCGGGCTCAGTTTCCTCATCTGTAAAATGGGTTCACAGCCCTCACTCTGTGTGAGGATTGAGTAAAATTGGGCTCACTGAGCACAGAACATAGGACACGAGCACGCAGTGATCGCAGTGAAAGGACTGCATGCACTTCCTCACCTGATTCTTTTCCGTCACGGGCAGTTCCGTCTTAGGATTGCATTAGTATCAGCCGTCACCCCATTTTACAGGGGAAGCAGCTGAGACTCACAGCAGCTAAGGGATTTATCTCAGAGCTGGGGTAAAGCCCAGGCCGCTGACTTACACAGCCGAAGCTCTGAGCTGGTGCGGATACTGGCTCCCAGGATGGTGGTGTGGGGATGGTTGATGCAGGTGGTGGTGTTGGGGGGCGGGGCTGTGACGGTGGAGGAGATAGAGCTGGTGGTGGGAGTAGTGACTGTGGTGCTGATGGCTGTGTTGATGGTTGTCTGGGGGTTGATGAGAGGGGGTGGTGGTGATGGAGAGAATGATGTTGGTGGCGGTGTGATAGGTGACAATAGTGACAAAAATGGGGGGTCCGGTCCCGGTCACCGTGGCCATCTCCCCGAGTCGTTGTTGCCTGGTGGTCTCTGTGACAAGCTGGTGGGCGGTGGGGGGTGGTGAGGCCCGGCCTCCTGGAGGCTGCCGACAAATCCTTGTCCTGTTCGATCCCAAGGGCCAGCTGGCGGGGGTTGGGGGGCTTTCTTGGGTGGCAGAGCCACATGGAACAGACAGTAGGACATGTCCCTTCTCTCTAGAGCTGTGCCGTCCAATACGAACCCCAGGTGGCTATTAACATTTACATGAAAGTTAAACACGATTTACAATTCAGTTCCTTGGTCCTGCTAGCCACTAGCAAGTGCTCAGGAACCACCTGGGTCGCCTGGCTGGCACCCGGGACAGGCCGATCCAGAACGGGGCCCTTATCGCAACCAGCTGGAGGCCACTCTGTTCTGTGCCCGCCGCACGGCCTCCAAGTGTGGGCACCGGGCGAACCCACAACAAACGGCTTATTGACGTTGCTTCTCAGAACATCTACATTCCCATAACTCCAGGCACTGGCTGTGGTGCCTGGTGTGCGAGCTTTCATTCACGCCACCCTGTGACCGTTTGTTCGTTTCCGCTGTGCTGGGCCCGAGGCCACGGCAAGGAGCCGGCCCTGAGCAGAAGGTTACCGCGGGGGACCTCGGCTGGAGGTCCCGGTGTAGCTGGTGTAGTCGGAGAGCAAACACACGTAATCTCACAGCTGGTCAGGGGCAGGTCTGAGAACATGAAAGAAATGTGGCCTCGGGTGGTCCCGGAAGGCTCACTGAGGAAGGGGTGTTAGAACAGGCGTTTGAGGAGTAAGTGAAGGGCGCTGTGTTCCGAGCAGGGAGACAGTGCAAAGGCCCTGAGGTCGGAAAGGGAGGACGTTCAAATCCATCGCGTTTGGTGCCGGAATTGTGGGGAAGGCGGCACAAGGTGAGGTGGGAGCCCGGCCTGCACAGCCACAAAAAGGACTTTAAATGTTTCGAACCGCCGCGCAGGCCTCGAGAGAAACGGGAAGTGCGGCGCCCCTCCCGCATGCTCTGTTTCTCCTGGGCTGAGGTCGGCCGCAGGCCGTGGCTCTTCTCAAGGCTCCGAGTTGGGTGTTTTCTGCAGACTCAGAGCTCGTGCTGGATGGAAATGCTCCAGGGTCTGGTTTGGGGAGTTGGGCTCCTTAGAACAGGGGTGGTCCCACCCAAGGCTGCCTAGCTGGCCAGTTTGTCTTTGATCCCCCCGTGTTGGGGCCCTTTTCTCTTCACAGCACCCCCACTTGGGGTCCTCACTCCTCCATTCCCCCCTTCAGTAGGCCCTTCCTTTCTGCCACACCTCTGCCACCGTGCAGCTTCTCGGGGTCCCCCAGAGGTTCAGCGTCAGTCCCTTCCCCGCACCCCCTCCCGGAACTGTCACTCCACACCTGCCCCTGTTTGCTGGAAAAGGGAAAAAGCCCTCATCCCTCCGTGGGCTCCTGGGAGCCTGCCCAGACTCCAGCGAGGGAGGAAGACTGGGAACCGATGGGGCTGGTGGGTGACCTCAAAGCCTGGCAAACTGCTAGAGGGAGGGGCACGATGCGTCCCCACCGGACATGTCATAGTGTGCGCCCCACTTCTCCCAGGACATCTTGACCTCATTGCTAATAGTCCAGGGGAGTAGGCGTCCTCAGCTCTCCAGGCCTCAGTTTCCACATCTGTAAAATGGACAAGTGTCACTTTGCGAGCGAGATTGATAGAAAGAACTAAGCCTATTATTTTATCCCACAAACCTTGACTAATCACCTACCATGTGCCTAATGTGTGCTGAATATTATAGATGCACAAGATGAGCGGCAGAGCCTAAATCTTAAGATTCTCCCTTCTCTTCCTCTCTCTCTCCCCCCCCCACACAAAACAATATAAAGTTGTAAAACCCAAAGCTTGTATATATGTACTGAAATAGACACAGCTTCTATCTAGATCTTGTCATTGTAAAATTCTTGATACGTCCATTGAGGCTGAACTTGAACTTGGGAGATACAGCAGCATGCCCAGCTTTGCTAGTGCCCTAACATTGGAGCCAGCAGACTTCCCAAGAAGGTCAGACAGGACAGATTGTGGCCTGTGTGGGCCCCGCAGTCTGCTGAAACAGCTCGCCGCAGCCGCGGCAGCGTGGGAGCAGCGGTGGACGGCGTGTAGATGAATGAATGTGGCCGTGTTCTGCTCTCAGCTCGTGAGCTGCGCAAAAGCAGGCGGAAGGCAGTGGCCTGGGCTGCAGTGTGCCAACCCCTGCCCGTCGTGTTCTTATCCTGCACGTGGGCCAAGACAGTGCTGGTGCCACGGCTCGCCCGGCGCGGCGTGTGCTGAGACGCATGTCTGTGGTGTGTGCCGGGGGAGGCGCCCAAGCGTGTGCGGCACTCACAGCACCAGCCCGCGTGAACGCCGCCAGGAAAGGAAATGCAGGTGACAGGCTTGGACCGCAGGCCGGGGCTGCTGTTTGTTCAGCCGGCGCCCCCTCACCTCTCCCTCCTGGGCTGCTGCCACTGCTCCCACAGCATGTGAGGTTCCCTTTGAAGCCTGGGGCGGGGAATACGGTGACCCTGGGCTTCCTTGAGGGTCATTTGCCAGCCTCCCCCCCTCCCCCGGAGCCTGGCTTTTTTCCATGCGGTCCCCACAGCTGGACAGAGATGTAGCTTAGCCACTTTCCAGGCAATGTCCAGATTCTTCCCGGGACTCCCGTGGCGGGACAGGGCGGAGGGGCACCTCTGACTGCCGGTGTCGCCCATCCTCCTCTCCCTCTGCGGCTGAGGGAACGGGTGGCAGCCTTCTGCCCATTCTGCAGCTGGGACAGCTGAGGCTGGGGGAGGCCTGGCTGGGGACCATTGACTGCTGTCCCCAAGGCTCAAAACACGACTGTGCCTGCGCTCCCAAGCTGCCAGGCTGCAGTAACAGGTGGCCCCTGGCTTCCCCATCTCCCAAGTCGACATCATCCCTTGGATCGGGGGGTCGGGACTCCGCTCAGGCCTGGTCCCCGCCTTTATGGGCACATCTGTCTGAAGACACGCTCGGGCTGTTGGAGACGGGGTGGGGCTGCCCGGGTGGAGGAGCAGTCTTCACCGGGGAAAACGCTGCCAGAATGTAGACTTCTAGGCAGGTCACTGGAAAGACAGAAGACTGAGGCTCAGAGAGGGTGAGTAACCTGCCCGAGGTAACACAGCCAAGCCATCCCAAGCTGGAACCCGGGCCTTTCAAATAATTCTCGAGGATGAAGAACAAGGTGACTTCAATGCTGGGCTGAGAAAGCCCCCTCTTCCTCCCCCCCCCCCCCCAAGAGCTGAGTTGGGATCTGTTGTCAGGGTTTCTACCAAGTCAGGAGCAGCCTGTGCAGACCAGAGGCCTCCAGGGCCAGCTCCCTAGTTTGGGGCTCTTTGGGACCCTCTCCCAGCCAAGTAGGGAGGCACAGGGTGCTGGGCCTAACATCAGGGTGAGAGGGTTATGCAGGTTTGGGTGGGGAGGTGTCTGTCCATACATGGGTGTCTTTCATTCCCACCATTGCACAGCCTTCCCCTCCCCAACCCACCCTTTTGGCCTCTGCCTGCTTGTCTGGCTGGGAGTCTCTTCTGACACCATCAGTCCATCCTCACCTTCCTTTACAGTCAGAGGTGCCTGCTCAGTGCCAGGCCCTGGGCTGGGTCCTGGGGACCCTGCCTACTGGATGTAGGAGCCCATTGGAGGCAAAGCCAGAGAAAACGATGGCGACAGCAGCCGAGCCCTCTGGCCATGGGGCCACAGAGGGAGATCTTGGCCACCCCTGTAACCACGGGCAGGCCCCCCACCTCTCGGAGCCTCAGTTCCTCGCCCTAAAATGGGAACAAGATTTAGGCCCTGCCTGGGAGGGTTGTCATGAGGATTAAATGAGGAAATGCAGGTAAAGCACAAAGAACATCACTTTGCACATAATTAGCACTCATGCTCAAGTAGGAAAAATGTAAGTGCCTCATAGGAGAGGTCCCTTTGGCGGGGCGCTGGGGGAAGTGTGTGCCTGAGGCCTCTGAGGGGGAGGACTTCCTGGAGGGGGAGCCCTCAGAAGGTCTGTATGGTTTGAGGAACACTTTGAGGTGGAGGGGACAGCGTCAGCAAGATCTCGGAGAAGACCTGGGGCAGGTGGGAAGGGAGGCTGTGACAGAAGAGAGGAGGAGAAGGGAGGGTGGAAGGGACGCCTCTTGGTCCCATGGGGCCTGGATGGGCTGCCAGCTGCTGCTTTTTAGTGGCCAGGCCCCAAGGGACCCAGAGCCACGCTGCAGAACCAGCGCTGTTAATTATGGGTCCTCAGAGGCCGGAGCTGGAGCTGAGGCAGACACTTCCCTACAGTCCGCTGGCTCTCTCCGCCCGCAGGCATCGCCCCGTTTGTCACATAGCAAGGCTGAGGCTCGGAGGGAGCCACCGGCCCAAGCAAGGAAGAGGTGGGCCAGAGATCAGATCCAGGACTGCAGCGCCCACCCACACTCACCCCGCCGTCCCAGCACCTTGGACAGCGCCACAGGGCTCTGCCCACTCCTGCAGGGTTAGGGGTGAGGGATCCTGGGTCAGATCCTCCTCCGGGGCCCTCTCTCTCCTCTCACATTCCTGACCCCTTCTCCCCTCTCCATCCTCTCCATCCTCTCCCAGCCCTCCAGCCTCTGGGTCTAAGGGAGCTGTAGTGTCAGACCTAGAGATGAGGGAGGTGATAGAAGCTATGGTGGGAGGTGCTGGGTTGGAGTAGGGAGGTGATGGGAAAGGTGATGAGAGCTGGGGTTGGGGAGGGGAAGGAGGCGATGGGCTGTGATTGGAGCTATTCATGGTGAGGTAGAGGGAGGGGGCACGAAGAAGTGGGTCAGATGGGGAGGGTAATGGCATTGTCTGTTGTGGGAAGGTGATAGGAGAGGTGACAGGGATGCCGTGGGGGCTGCGACCGAGGGTGGTAAAGAAGGGGAGGCATGGGTTCTATGGGGAGGTGACAGAGGATGTGGTGAGCAGTGGTGAGGAGGGGCCAGCGTGGGAAGGTGATGGGCAGGCCTGGGCACAGGGGAGGCGCCCATTCAGGATGTGGACAATGGGTCCCTAGCTTCCTCTTCAGCGTGGAGTCATCAGGGTGTGGAGATGCCCAGAGCCCTCCAGACCTCCCTCCCCCCACACCTGTCTTCCTCCTTCCTCCTACGCCTTTATCACGCTCCCCAGGACAGCTGCCCCCCTCCACCATCCATGCAGCCTCTCAGCTGCCCCTGACTGATACCAGCCAACAACATGGTCCCAGATCTGGAACTGTCTGCCTCAGGGAGCCTTGTTGGTGAGGTCCAGACTCCAGACTTCCTAGCTGTTCTCCAGGAATGAGGGAGGGAGGGGTGTGACTTTGGGTAAACCACATCCCCTCCCTCAGCCTCAGTTTCCTCCTCTAATATGGGTCCAACTACAGCACCCATCTCGTGGGGTTTTGGTCAGTATCCATTCATTTATTCAGCAGGAATTTAATGAGCACCTACTGTGTGCCAGACACGGTCCTTCATACCATGGGTGCAGAGTGAGTAGGAAGACACAGATTGCTGCTCTCAATGCCTTCCGTTCTGGTGGGAGAAGCGGCAGGTGCCGCAGGAGGCTGCACACTGAGGAGGTGCTGGGATGCAGGGCTATCCCCAACCCTGGGGCCTCAGGAGCCCAGGTCCTGTGTGGCTGTGCCCGTTCGAGCCAAATGCCTACCTCTCTGGGTTCCTCCCAGTGTCTCTCTGGAACTGCCCCAGGCTGCCACCGCCACCTGCCCCGGCAGGTGATAGGGTCCCGGAGGGAGTCGGGCACCGGGCCTGGAGCTGAGCGGCCTGAAAGGCAGAACAAAGGACGAGGCAATCAAATGAGGCAGCAACAGCAGCCACCACGGTGCTGCCAGCAGCCACGGCACAGCCACCTCCTCTCCCGGTGACAGGCTGGCCCTGCCGCCACCAGCCCTTGTCCCCTCTCCCTCCGACGCCAAGCCGAGCGCCAGGGAAGCCTAGAATTTACCCAAAATCGCACCCTTGTGGAGCCCTCCCCACTCCTCTCTCCTGGGGAGCAGGCCCGGGCAGATAACAAAAGTGTGTGCGGTGGCTGGGAAGGCAAACATTTTCAAATGTTGTTCTCTAGTGCCCGCACACAGTAGGTGCTCAGTAAATACTTAAAGACATGAACAAGGCCATTGTGACTCATCGCCCACGAATTGTGGCCAAGACGGGCAATCCTTGTGGCCACATCTTTGGATGTTTTGGTGTCGCTGAAATCCAGGCTGGAGCGGGTCCACCCCAATTTTCAAATGCCTGGTCATTGCCACTGAGACAGGGCGTCTAAACCCAAATGGGACCGAGACGGCGTGGCTCAGTGGTTGAGCATCAACCTACAAACCAGGAAGTCACGGTTCAATTCCCGGTCAAGGCTCACCCCCAGTGGGGAATGTGCAGGAGGCAGCCAATCAGTGATTCTCTCTCATCATTGATGTTTCTCCATCTTCCTCTCCCTTCCT
Source organism: Antrozous pallidus (assembly GCA_027563665.1). Taxonomy (NCBI): domain Eukaryota; kingdom Metazoa; phylum Chordata; class Mammalia; order Chiroptera; family Vespertilionidae; genus Antrozous; species Antrozous pallidus. The sequence goes on from CM050528.1 coordinate 20,588,514, forward strand.
CTCTGAAATCAATAGAAAAAATATTTTTAAAAATAAAAATAATAAGATAAAGTAAGATGAAAAGATGATGGTAGTGATAAATGGGGAGAAATTGGGGAAGTGAGAAGAGAAGGAAGAGAAAAGTATATTCTTTATCTAGTTCCATTAAACAACAAATTAAAGAAAGCCTTCAAAAATTCTTAAACATAAATAAATAAATAAATAAATAAATAATAAAATTTAAAAACCCAAATGGATTGGGAGCCAGATGACTGGGAAGACCCCCCACAAAACCATAAAGTGGGGAGAGCCAGCTTCCAGGGTGAGGGCCTTTCAAAACCCATTTGAAGGTGGTGACCTCTCTGACTGTCCTGCAGCCCTTCGGCCTCCCCAGGATCGGCTGTAGACCCCCCTCTTCCTCCCTCTCCCCCGCCATCTCCATGCCCCAGCCCCGCAGCCAGCGGACCCCGAGGAGCCTGGCCAGCCTCAAACGTGCGGAAACCGCTAATGGCTGTGGCTCAGCCCGACAAGCCCACTGGGAGAGCTTGGTGGGAACCAAACACTGCGGATTATTGATCACAGGGCGGAGGGGTGGCGCCTGCCACAGGCTGCAGTTCCGATCCCAGCCGGGCCCCTGCCCCGCCAGACCTCCGTGTCTCCCAAGGAGTCCGGGGAGTCAGCCAGCCCTGAGGGTCCTCACTTGGGGGGCAGGGCGTTCAGGGAGAGGTGCTGGGTCACAAAGTGTGTTCTCTGAATGCAGACAGTTGTTATGATTGCTTCTGGGTTGGCGGAGGATTCGGCCAAGTCCCTTCTGGGGCCCGGCATCCAGTGGGTGCTCACTTCATGCTTAACCCTCTGCCCAACCCCTAGTCACAGGCCTCCGCCTGTAGCGGGACTCCCCCACCTGACAGGATGTCCCATGACTGCCTCCCACAGGCCCCCTTCCCGTCAGGGTCTGCGGGCCCCCAAGCTGAGGTCATTTCCCTCCGGGAAGCCACCCTGGGGGGAGGGTTCCCTGCTGGGCCGGGGAAGAAACCCTTTGGAGGCTGAGGGGCAGGTAGGAGGGCTCAGGGGCCCCCAATTTCTCTACAGAGATAGCTTCTTCTTAAGGCTGAGTCCTGAGACTCCCACACACCCAGCTGCAGGCAGAGGGTCAGATCGGGACCACGTTCTCAGAGCAGGAACCTCTCACAGCAAAGCTGAGGGCAAAGCTGAGGTAGTGAGTTCCCCGTCGCTGGAGGTATCCCAATCCAGGCGACCACTGGGCTGAGTTGAACCCCTTAGCACCAGTCCATTCTTGGCCTTCCCTTGACTACATGAATGGAGCATCCTTCCCAGCCCCGCAAGATTACACTTCTCTGGGCCTTGGTTGCCTCATCTGTAAAATAGAAATAATGCTGGTCCCTCCCTGGAAGAGACCATGTGAGCATAAAATGAGTTTGTGCAAGCAAAGTACTGAGCACAGCACCTGGCCCTTGTGGGTGCTCCGTCAACACTGGCTCTGTTGACAGTCCCGTAGCTACTGTCCGCCTCATTGTCTCTTCTCTCCGCCCTCCCCATCTCCTGGCCTCTCTCTCTCATTCTCACTCCACCGCCTCAGCATCGAGGTTTGGGGATTTTGTTCTTTCTGTCTCCCAAACTGGCTCTCTCCGCAGCTGTCCCATATCTGCCTCAGCGGCTCCCACTTTGATCTTGGCCTCTGTCAGTCTCTCTCACATGTGGTCTCTGTCTCTGTGCCTGTCTCTCTCTCTCTGTCTCTCAGGGCCTCCATCTCTCTTGTCTCTGCCCCAGGCGTGAACTGGTCACTGGCTGCCATGGCTGCGGCCGCCCCCACACCCAGTCTCAGAGGCCCCGCTCCTGCAATCCTCCCGCTGACCTCTGGCCAAAGCCTCTTCCCCCTCGGCTCAGCTGGAACAAGATTGGAATTTTGCAACCAAACATTCCTAAGGAACGGAGGAGGGGGTGGGGGACAGACAACAAAAGCAGACGCACAAAAACAGACCCAGAAACGGAGCGTGCCTGCCCCATGTTCCTAACTGCCATGGGGGCAGGCCCGCGTGGCCAGCACAGCTGGGTGCCCTCAAGGCCCAGGAGGAGGGCGGGGCGGGGCCTGCTCAAGGACACCCGGCAGAGTGGGTCCGTGAGAAAGCCCAGCCGCCCTCCAACCCGGTCTGAGGCCCTCCCCGACTCCCAGGCTGAAGAGCCTCCAGCCCCATCTTAGACCCATTGTTCTGGCTGAAAATCTAGGCCAAGGCCACGGTGGAGGAGAAGGCGTATTTCCGCCTCTGCTCCCTTGAACATCTCGAGATTGCAGTCCAGGCAGGTCACCAGGGAACCAGCTGGCCCCCCTCGGCCTGGTGCGGGGCCAGCGCCAGCGGGAGAGGTGGCCGGGAGGGCAGCCGCGGGTGTTGTGGGGCGCAGGGCCGGCGGGAGGACAGCGGCTGCCCTAATTACTCCGGCTCTCCAGGTTCCAATCTCGTTTGAAAAGGACTCCAGGGACGCAGCCTTTAATAACTACCAGTAAACAGGCAGGAAAATCGATACCTGGTAAATAGAGCCCTGGAGAGAGGGCTGCCTGGGCGGGCTGGCTCTGACCCGGCCCAGAGGAGCTCCCAGAGTCCTTTGTTGTGGAGCTGGCCAAGGCTGCCCTTAGGAACCTTGTCCCCACCCCTAGCCCTAGGGCCCCCCTGTGTGCTTTGGCTCCTGGTCCAGTCTCCACTCCCTCTGCACGAACACAGCTCCATCTGAGCCCTGACCTGTGCCAAGTAGGTTGCCTGTTTCAGTTGCAGATGCTTCCTGTGTGCCAGGCTTTGTGCCTGGTGCTGGTAACACCGATCTGGTCCTTATCCTCCTGAAAGCCATCAACCGGTGAGGACGATTCAGAACAAAAACGAATAACTGAATCACAGTACAAGGATAGACATGCAAAAACGCTGTAGGTAACAGTGTACAGAAAAGCGCTTCCTGGAGGACATGAGCGTGTGGAGGGTTTTGTTGGATGAATAGGAGTTTGCAGAGTGAACAAGGGCTGGGAGAGGGAGAATGTGGGTGGTTGTGGAATAACAACAGGCATCTCAGCTCACATTTGTCTAGCGCTTACTCTAGCCCGGCGCTCTGCTAAGCACCCATGACATACCTGATCTCACTTTGTCCCGCAGTTGGTGTCACCACCCCCACTTGGCAGAGGAGAACCCTGAGGCTATATGTGAACCCAGAATTTGCACATGGCCTGTGAGACTTCTGAGTTGTTTCAACCACTTCACTCTGCATCTCCCACACCAGACCTTGCTCTGCCGGTCCCAAGACTTGGCACACAGAGGTGGTTAAATAAAGCGAGTTCCCATCCCTTCTCTTTCCTTCCCATCCAGGGCTCACACCTTCCAGGAAACATAGCACCTTGACCCTCAGCGGGAGGCTAAGGGCGCTACTTCAGGCATATCAGACCTGAAGATCATCGCTCATGAGCCCCCATTTTGCAGACAGGGAAACCGAGGCCTGGGAGGCGGAGACCAGCATGACTCAGGAGCAGAGGCAGGAACAGGACCTGGGATTTCCCCTCTAAGCCAACCCCTCTCAGCCCTGCCCTGGAAGAACACTGTTGTCAAGGGGGAAAATCAATATGCACACACTCAATTAAAATGATAAATCAGACGTCAGAAGGAGGCTGTCTGGAGGCCCTGGGGAACTTTTCATATGATTGGCTGGAACACTACAGGAGCCCAGGGACCCATCCCCTCCCTGCTTCTCCCACAGCAACAGCTGCAGCCCTGTGCCTCGGTTTCCTCAGCTCTTGGGGTTGGCACAGGGTAGAGAAAGCCTATAGCCCTTGGATTCTACGTTGTAACAGAGAGAGCCAGCCAGCATGGCTCAGTGGTTAAGCACTGACCTATGATCCAGGAGGTCACGGTTCAATTCCTGGTCAGGGCACATGCGCAGGGTTGTGGGCTCGATCCTCAGTGTGTGTGTTGGGGGGTGGAGGGGGCGTGCAGGAGGCAGCCGATCAATGGTTCTCTCTCATCATGGATGTTTCTATCTCCCTCTCCCTTCCTCTCTGAAATCAATAAAAAATATATTTAAAAAGTAAATTCGAACAGAGATAGAGCAGGACCCAAGTGAGAACAGCCAGAGGAATCTGAGCAAGTGGATTGGGGGTCTGAGTGGGGATCATGATGGGTCCCCACCCATCTGGCTGCAGATTCCCGGGCCAGGCTCCCTGGGGGATGCCAACGACCAATGGAAACACAGTCATGAGGGCCTGTGTGTGCCAGGCACCATGCTAGACGCTTGGGATACAGCAGCCATGAGCAAAGCAGTCAAGATCTCTGTCCTCGTGGGCTGACGGCCTAGTGGGAGGTGGCAGAGAGGGGAGGAAGTGTGCAGATGATACATCAGGGCAGGTGGGACTAAGCCAGGAGGATGGGGATGGGAGGGCAGCCATTCTGGGGGTCTGGGAAGGTCTTGAGCAGCGATCTAAAAGCAAGGAGGGAGGAAACTATGGAAGCTTCTAGGCATAGCTAGGTCCTTTTCCAGCGGAGGGGACAGCATTCACCAAGGCCCCGAGGCTGGCAGCATTTGGGATGTTTGAGGGACAGCAAGCAGGTGAGGGTGGCCGGAGTAGAGTGAGAGGGGGACTGTGTAGACCACGGAGGGCCTCGTAGGTCACGGCCAGGACTTTTATGCCAAGTGAGCCATGGGAGCCAGGGGAGGATGTGGGGCAGAGGAAGGATGCGAGCTGGACCCCTCTGGCTGCCGCGTGGGGAACACATTCTAGAAAGCGAGGCCAGAGCAGAGACCGGCCATGAGACTCCAGCGGCTTGGACGGGGTAGGATCGCTGCAGTGGGAGAGGAAGGGTCCGATGTGGGATGTATTTGAAGGTAGAGGTGACTGAATTTGCTGAGAGACTAGACATGAGGAACAAGGGAAGAAGTGAAGCCTGCATTTGGGGGTTTTGTGGCGCAAGCAGAGGGAAGGACAGAACCTCCAGTAATTGCAACAAAGAAGACTTGAGGAGGAGCAGGTTCGGGCGGGGACAGATCGGAGCTGTGCTTTAGCCGACTGGACGCACGAGTCTGGCTCTCGGCGAAGGAGAGGCGGCAGGAAATGACCAACTCTAGAATCACCAGAGACAAGGCAGGATGTGTCTTGATGGTTCCTTTTCTCAGCCCCACAAGGAAGGCCTGCTTGGGCCCATTTTAGAGATGAGCACAGGGAGGCTCAGAGACGCTGAGTCACCGGACCATCGTCACAGAGCTGGAAAGTCAGGCAGCCAGGACCTGAAATGAGGTCAGCCTGCCTCCCGCAGCCCGTGCTCTGTGGCTCTGCTCACCGAACCCTCCCAGCAGCCCGAGGTGAGTCACACACTAGCATCACCTTCGTTTTCGAGATGGGGAAGAACCACTGAAACCTAGTGGGGGCTTACGGGACTTGCCCACAGCTGAGGAGCAGGCAAGTTTGCCATTTTCCGAGGGCGTGCCAGAGGAACGCAGCCAGAGTCTTTCCACGCCGGCCCCGGGCCAGGGCAGGCCAAAGGCTCTGAGAAGTCCTGCAGCCTGGACGTTGGGTGATCTCTGCTTACCCCAGTGTCCCATGGAGCCTTGCTCTCTGGGAGCACCTGGAGCTCTGGGAGGGAAGCCTCGGTGCCCTCCTCTTTGAAGTTGGGGCGTGGGTATCTGTGTGTGTTTTACGTTCTTTTCCAATGAGCACTCAGCATGGAGGCCCCCAGAGAGCCGATGTCAGTGAATGTTTGTTAAGGGAGGGAGCAAACGAGCAAACAGATGACGGAGAAAACACAGAAGTGGACCAAGGAGTGGGCCTGTGCAGGGATAAGCAAAAAGGCATGAGGGGAGTGAGAAGCAGGGCTCCATGTCTGAGCTAATGAACCCACTCTTATGTTCAACCAGTACCTATGAGCCCCGACTGTGTGTAGGTGCTGGGGATACAGCTGAGAATAAAACCAAGTCCTTGCATTGTGGTGGTGACATGCCAGCCAGGGGAGGCAGAAAGCAAGACGAGTAGGTAAAACAGAAAGTATCCAGGTGGAGAAAAGGGAGGAAGAGGAGAGAGGGGAAGGGAAATGTGGACGGGGCACACATTTAAAATAGGATGGTCATGAATGAAGGAATGGCTGTGCCTGGATAATGGAGTAAGTGCAGGTGTGAATGGAAGCGGATTGCTGAATGAGTGAAGAATGTATAACTGTGGACTGGGGCAGGAAGGAATGAATGCGCTAAGGAAGGAATGATGGGATGAATGAGTGAACTAATGAGGGTCTGCATGCCACCCACCTGTCTGCATGGATCTCTGCCCTCACGGGTGCTGACTCTGCTTGGCCTTGTCTGGGGAGCCTCCCCACCCCCACCCCCGGGCCGTGCTGTAGTTCGGTGATCGGCTGGCCCCTGGGAGGGGGAGGGGGCCTGCCCGTCCTGCCCTCGCCCTGCCTTGCTGACGTGCATCGCGGGCTGCCCTGACACCACCTTTGTGGACCCTCATCCCCGCCCTGCACTGCTCACACCAACCCCGTCTGTGCGGCCCCTCCCGCCTCTCCTGCCCCTCCACGCGCACCCCTCAGACTCGGCCCTTCCTCCTCCCCTTGTGAGCGCAGGCACCATGCGGCCCGTGCGGCGCAACTTCTACGACCCCTCGTCGGCGCCGGGCAAGGGCATCGTGTGGGAGTGGGAGAACGACGGCGGCGCCTGGACGGCCTACGACATGGACATCTGCATCACCATCCAGAACGCCTACGAGAAGCAGCACCCCTGGCTCGACCTCTCGTCGCTCGGCTTCTGCTACCTCATCTACTTCAACAGCATGTCGCAGATGAACCGCCAGACGCGCAGGCGCCGCCGGCTGCGCCGCCGCCTGGACCTCGCCTACCCGCTCACCGTGGGCTCCATCCCCAAGTCCCAGTCGTGGCCCGTGGGCGCCAGCTCCGGCCAGCCCTGCTCCTGCCAGCAGTGCCTGCTGGTCAACAGCACGCGCGCCGCCTCCAACGCCATCCTGGCCTCGCAGCGCCGCAAGGCGCCCTCTGCCGCGCTCCCGCCGCCCCCGCTGCCCCCCGGAGCGCCGCCGGGTGCACTCGCCGTGCGCCCCAGCGCCACCTTCGCCGGCCCCGCGCTCTGGGCCGCTCCCGCCACCAGCCCCACCGAACCTGCGCCGCTCTCCGGGGCGTCCCCGCGGAGCCCGAGCGCCCTCGGCGGCGCGCCCACCCCGGGCCAGAACAACCTCAACCGGCCCGGACCCCAGCGCGCCTCGGGCGTGAGCGCACGTGCCTCCATCCCGCCAGGGTAAGGCGCCCCTGGTGCAGGCGTGGCTGCCCGGAGGGCTAGGAGCAGAGAATTGCAATCCTAGTAATGAGCATACGAAATATTTAGCATCTATTAAGTATTCACTTTGTGTCAGGCCTTAACTAAGCGCCATATGCGTTTCCACTCACTTATCTCCAGGCACTGAGGACCCTATGAGGTAGGTACCGCTCACTCCTGATTACAGATGAAGACCCTGGCGGGGGCGGGTCTATAACTTCCAAAATCTCACAGTTCACAAGTGGTGGGACTGGAGCAACAATAATGAGGTGCGCAGTCCATGTTTATTCGCTGCACTTGATCTGCATCGTATCGTTTATTACTCCAGCGTATCCTGTCATGCCCACGTGACAGATAGAGAGGCTGAGGCCGGGAAAGGTGTGGTGCCTGCTGCAGGTCACCCGGGTGGAGAGCAGGAGTGGAAACTCGGGCCTATAGGATCCAGAGTCTGTGTTGTGTTGGCTTCAAATTGTTAGATGGTTCCCACTCCCCGCCCCAGCCATGCCCATCCCACGGGAAGGCTCAAGCGAGCGCCGGCCACTGATCCACAAGTAGTCCCCCGGTAGCCGCACCTGGATTATCACCGTTACTCTGGGCTGATACTGTGGTTTGCAAACTGGGTTCCAGGGACTCCTGGGGTGGCCAGAGACAGTGGCAGGAGAAGGTGATGGATAAGGAGAAGTCACACACAGGAACCGGCCTCTGCTCTTGTTTTAACCAAAATGGCCCTTTTTTGGAATCTTTTATGAACTGGCAGGATTTCCCAGGGGGGTTTTATCGAGGAAGGGAACCCAGGTCAGACCGAAATGGGAAATTCCTGTGTTAGGGCATCCACACCCCAGGATGGGGACCCAGTGAGCCTGCCAGCTGCTCGCCCAGACTGGTTTCAGCAGAGGAACGGGTCCTGAGGGAGTGGGAATGACAGCCAGGAGCCACGGCCTTGACCTTGGGACAGCCCCGAAGGGAAGCGGCCAGGTGGCGTTGGGATCATGATGTCGGGGGGGTGGGGGGAGCGGCATCAGAAGCCAGCGCCGCTTGTGTCGCTACGGCGTGGCCCAGGGGATGGACCGTGACGGCCTGAGACCAGCAAAGGTCGCATGAGGATACAGTCTCTGAGGTCACCTCCTCCAGACCTCCCCTTTCACCAGGGGAAACTGAGGCCTTGAGAAGGGAAGGGACCTCGAAGTGAGGTGGCTTCTGTCCTCTTGAGAGTCTGCTTAGGTTCAAATCCCCTCTTGGCCACTTGTGAGCTGTGAGATCTGTGCCAAGTCCCTCCCCTTCATCGAGCCTCAGTTTCACCATCTGTGAAATGGGAGCAGGACTGCCCATCATGTGGAGAGGCTGTGTGCCTGAACATGGTGTCTGCACCCCGCAGCCGCCCAGCAGTGACAGGGGACTGTTTTTGTTATCCAGGAGGAAGGTGGATGTGGGGGCGGGGGTGCGGGGGCCGTAACTTTCCATGGGAAGATCGCAGCTGCCACCTGCCTGCCTCACCCTTCCCTTCCCCGCCAGGCCCCTCTCGGGCAGGCCCAGCGCCAACAGACAGCAGAGCTCAGGAGGCCCGGGAGCTGGAGGGTCCATTGTGACTCCTTGTCGTTAGCAACCTGGCTCCGGCTCCCTGATGAAGAGAAAGGGTTGGGGGGCCCCAGAATGACAAGCAGAGTGGACAACCAACTGGGGTAGGGTTGGGAGGGGGCAGAACCAGGGAGGGTCCAGGGACTTCGACAGCAAGAACGGGGAACCCTCTCTTTGGGGGTGCATTGTGTCCGCGCTGGTGGATTGTGGGATTGGAATGGAATGGACGAATAGGGTGGAGCAGCGAACACGGTCTGTGTGTGCGGCCATAGTGAGGACTGCTCCGTGAGCCTGCGATCATTTCTGCCTGTGCTTCATGGGCTGCCGGTGAAGTGAGGTTCTTGGTCACTGAGAAACTGAGAAAGCCGCTGTTTAGCGCAGGCTGGGAACGAGTCGGCTTTTATTGCGCAATATCAATCTTTCACATGTGGACTGCGGGTGCAGGTTCACAGAGCACACAAGACAAGTCGAGTCCAGACTGATGGGGAGACAGAGAGCAAGAAAACGCGGGAATGAACACAGTCACTGCAGAGAATGAGGAGCGCTGGAGAGGGAGGGGCGGGGCGGGGCGGCTGAGCGGGGGTGGCGGTCAGGGCAGACCCTCTGAGGAGGCAGCAGGACGGAGAAAGGCTGTTCCCAGCAGAGGGAACAGCGTGCACGACTTCAGAGGCACTAGAAGGACGTGGCTTATTCGGGGAAGGGCTAGACATGAGGGGAGGGCGGGGTGTGAGGGGGAAGGCCCCAGGCAGGGTGCAGAGGGTGGCGGTGTGGCTGCAGCCAGCAGGTCTGGTTACCTCATGGGGGTTGAGGTTCCTGCTGGGACCTTAGGAGCTGAGATGTTTCCCAAGTGGAACCACAGAGCCAGGTTGGGGGCATTCGGGGAGCCTGGGCTTGGTGCTGCCAGCAGTGGGGAGCCATAGCGTGTGCTGGAGCTCCAGGGGGCTGTGAGGAGAGAAGGATGGTTCTGAGGGTGCTGATCGTTACACATGTCCCCTAGGACAGACCAGAACTCCCTTCCTCTTGGCCACGTGCCCCTCCCCAGCCTTCATCCTTCAGTTGTCCTCCTCCTCCTCCTTCTCCTCCTCCTGCTGGAAGCTGTGTGTGACCCTGGAGACCAGACAAGGGCTCCCTCATTCCTCCCTAGCCTCGCAGAGCCAACCCAGTCTCCCCTCCAACCCCTGGCTCAGAGTGGGGGATGGGCGCAGGACCGGTGAAGTCTGCTGCCTTGAAGGGGGAGGAGGAAAGCAGGAGGGGAGGCAGACCCTGGTCCCTCCCACCTGCAGTGTCCTGTTGCCAAAGCAGTCGAGGCCCAGGTGCAGCCAAATGAGGGGATAGGGATGGGGTCTCTGAGGAGCCAGGCAACCAGGCCTCCCACCCCCACCCCGGTCCCCAACACCCACCTCCCCAGCCCCCAGTCCTCACGGCCCTGCCCAGTCTCACCTCTGTGTTCTGGTGTCCAAATGTCCTTCCGTAAGGACTCAGTCATGTTGCTCAGGGCCTGCCCCAGTGACCTCATCTCACTCACTCTGCAAAGGCCCTGTCCCCACAGTGTCTAGGGTCTGGGCGACAGAATTCAGCGAGAGGCTGGGAACGCCATGCCCGGGGCTCGTGTGACTCTCACAGCTGAGTCTTGGTCCCTTTCCGTCCCTGTCTCTCTGGCTGTCTGCCTGTCTGTGTCTGTTGCTCCTTCTCTCCCACCTTTTTCTTCTCAGCTCCTTCTCCCTTCCCCTGCTCCCTGCTCTCCACCCTCCCTCTCTCCCACAGGGACTCACACAGACCCAGAGTCCACTCCTACCCCGTCCTTCCCCAGCTGGGCGACCCTGAGCTTCCAGCTTTCCCTCCCTGGCCTCCAGTCCCCCTCTGCCAAACAGCTAAAACCAGCCACTCGCACGGGAACCTAAAACGCTGGAAGGGAGCGGATGCTTCAGAGCGCTCTGAGTCCATCCTCATCCCACCCTCATCTCAGCCCTGGTGGGCCACAGCCTGGAGGCCCAGAGAGGGCCACTGCCTTGCCCCAGGCCACACAGCCAGCAGGGGCAGTGTCCCCAGGGCCGGGGATTTTCCACTCAGCCATGTGCAGAGGCGGGGAGCCAGCTGGCGGGGCCTGGGGGACCGCAGGGGTGGGGAAGATCCGCCCTGTCCCCAGAGAGGGCAGCGTCCAGCGCTTTGGAACACAGCTGTGGGCAGACTCAGAGTTTCCACCCTACACAGTGGAGGGAGGGGGGAGCAGCTGCAGGCCTGTTTTTCTGTATTGAGCACTCACATGTCGCCCCAGCCTCCTGCTTGTGGCTGTGACATGCAATCGCCTCTTTTAGTTCCCACTTTGTGGGGGGCAGGTCCTATGAGCCCCATTTTGCAGGCTAGGAAATGGAGGCTCCCAAGGCCTGGCGTTTGCTCAAGGTCACAAAACTAGGATTCTGATTCAGAATCCCCCCTCAGGATATTGGGGTGTCCCACCCTCCTGCCTGCCCTCTCCACATTTCGAGCCATGGTCCCAAAGACACCCCCAGCCCTGATTCCACAGGGCGTCAGGGCCCCGGAGCAGAGGCTGAATCTGGGCCCTGTTTCAGCATCTCCTCTCCTGGGAGCCCATGCCCGCTCTGGGCCCCAGCTTTTGCACCTGTGGGGTAGGGCTGACAACCCCGTCCTTGTCCAGCGTGAGGCCAAATGTCACAGTGGCGGCCTTTTGAAGTCTACACCACTGACATCCCCTCGGTGGCAGCGGGAGAAGGTGTCCCCCCCCCAGGCGTGCACATGGCCGCCTCCTCGGTGCCCGGTGCCCAGGCGATGCCATTAGCCTTTCAACCTCTGGTTCTTCCTGTTTCCTGGGCGCCCTTGGTTCCTGCTTTTTTTTTTTTTTTTTTAAAAAAAATAAACTTTATTGATTTTTCACAGAGCGGAAGGGAGAGGGAAAGAAAGTCAGAAACATCGATGAGAGAGAAACATTGATCAGCTCCCTCCTACACACCCTCTACTGGGGATGTGCCCGCAACCAAGGTCCATGTCCTTGACCGGAATCGAACCCGGGACCCTTCAGACGCTCTGTCCACTGAGCCAAACCGGTTAGGGCAGTTCCTTCTTTTTAAATCATATGTTTCTTCCGTTTGCCCTTCTCTTGGACTGTTTGCTGCTTCGAGATCAGTTCGCCAGCGCTCCTTCTGCGTTGAGGGCACTGACCCTGTATCATCTTTCCCCGGTTTGCTGTTTCCTGTTACCTTCCTTCTGCCTTGTGCTCGTCTGTCCCCTCATTCATTAATCCACGTACATCCAGCAATTCCTGTGTAGCAGGTGCTAGTCGGGACCCTGGATATACATCCACGAACAACACAGACCGCCTGCCCTCCTGGAGCTCACATTCAATACGTGAACAATAAAAACAAGTTCCAGAACGTGTTAGCGTTGTAACTGCTCCTGCGTAAAAAAGATGTTACAGGGATGTAGGGAGCGGTGAGAGGGATGCCATTTTAAGTAAAGAGGCCAGAAAAGGCCTCCCTGAGAAGGTAACATTTGAGCAAAGGTTGACGGGGGTGGAGAAGTAGTCCACTCACAGAACTGGGGAGGGAGTTCCGGACAGAGGGAGCAGCTTGTGCAAAGGCCCTGGGGCGGCGGCAGCTGGTGTGTTGGGGGAGGCCAGTGTGGCTGACGCGGCTGCAGGGGGTGAGCAGGGGGAGAGCAGATCAGACATGAAATGGGGCCAGTTCTCCGGGGCCCTGAGGGCCGCGTCGGGGACTTGGGCTTTGGTGCGTGAGCTGGGAGCCCGCAGAGTTGTGAGCCGGGAGCGGGTGAGGCTCTGTTGTAACGGGGTCACTGGAGATTGAGAACGGCCGCCGGCAGGTGGGGCTGAGCAGCGGGCGGGAGCGGTGGGGAGGTGGGCTTTGATGTGGTGGTTATGCTCGAGTGTTTTCCTTCTTCTTCTTTTTTTTTTTTTTTTACTCCTAGCAGTGATTTTACGTTTTCACTTAAAAGAGGCCACATTCTGTTTCTGCAGCTCTTTAATAGGTGTCACATCTAAATGCTTAAAAAAAAAAAAAGAACTGAAAAGCTCAATATGAGGAGTCTCACCCTCAGCGTGTCCCCACCTGGCCTCCCCCTGCCCAGCCTCCCCTCCTGGCCTGGCGGGTGTGCGGAGTGACTGCGCAGCTGCTGTTTCCCCACCGCCTGAGCCTCATCACGAGGTCAAACCAAACACCCCCACCCCTCCCCGCAGACCCGAAGCACTTCCTGCCCCGCTCCCTGGGAGGCCAAACCACACACTCCTGTCTATGCAGGGCGCCCCAGGCCGTGGGAACCAGCCCAGTCCTCCCCTTCCCTCCCCTCCCCTCCCTGCTGGGCTCCCCCACAGAGTGCTGCACTGGGCAGGCAGGGAGATTGAGACCAAGAAGGCAGGAGAGAGTGACCCTGATCCCCAGGCCTCTGGGTAAATCTGACCCCCAAGTGGCAACCGCCCCTCAGAATGTCTCCCCAGGGGGCTTTTGCCCCTTTTGTCCCTAGGAGTGGACGGGTGTGCAGGAGTGAGAGGCCCTGTTTGACAGAGGGAAACTGAGGCCCATAGAAGCTCTGGGCTTGTCCAAGCAGACAGGTGCCGGGCGAGGAAAGGGGAAGTGAGCAAGGCCTCCAGGAAGCAGCCAGGCGCTTGCACGTTTTGCTGGGTCCGTGGGGCACCCTGTCTTCCCAGCGCTGGCCAGGATGTCCTCAGGCTCTGGCTTCTGGTTTCTGCAGAGGGGGTGGGCCCAGGACTGGAGGGCAGGGGTTCGGGTGCAGGTGGATTGGGATCAGGGTCAGGGGACAGGGGACAGGAGCAGGCCCAGGGAGCATGGAAACCCCATGGCATGGCCCTCTCACTTCTGCCTCCTCCTCACCCTCTTGGACCCAAATGCCTGAGGCCTGGGCTCCCCTAGGCCTCCCAAGGGGCCCCTGGGTAAGTGCCAGGTGCTCTGAGGGCTCCTGACGCCCATTGGGGGGACTGGAAACCATCAGCAGAGAACGGTGACACGGTTGGCAGGGCGTGCAGGGGCGGGGAGACCAGAGGCAGGTAGAGGGGTGGAAACTAGGCTGCCCTCAGGGAGTGTCAGTGTGGCTTCCTGCTGTCCCGGGGCCCTCCACTGCCCTGATGCCTGGCCAGAGCGGGGTGGCCCGAGCAGACAGAGGGGCCCACTGTGCCGCCTGCGCAGGGCTGAGCCAGCTCCTGGGCCCCAGGCACAGGCTTCAGCCCACCTGGAGGGCATGGAGGTCTCAGAAGACTGGCACCTTTCCAGATGGCCCCACAGATCAGCCTGGTGGGATCACCCTGCCCACTGACTCAAAACTCCAGGACCCAGGGCCAGCTGGGGGACCCTAGTGAAGTCGCTTTCCCCCTCTGGGCCTTTGTCCCATCATCTGAAAAAAAAAACAAATGACGAACAGATTCCACCCTGAGCCATCTCTGCCCACATGGCAGCGACTCCCTGGAGCACGGTGTTGAGGGGGGTTTCGTGTTTCTGGCTCGTGGGAAGGGGGCTGGGATGGATTGGTGGTGCCTGTCATGGGTGTAGTGCTTACTACACCTGTCATGTATTTGCCATCCCTGCTCCAGTCTTGTGTCCGGTGGGGGTTGTGTTTGGTGCTGGAGCCACTGTTTCTAAAGATGCCGGACCTCCCTCTGAAGCGATCACAGAGCTAGCAGAGCGCTTCCTTATCGGGCTCAGCTTCCCCACTGAGTGCTCACCGAGAACCCATGTGAGCCGGTTTCATCCTCAACCCGGTCACAGGGCCGGGCACAGACGCCTCCAGAAACTCCCAATCTGGCGGAAGAGGGAGGGGAGGAACCACACAGCTAGAAAGCAAGAGCAAAAATGTCCGAGTCCTCAAAAGAAGAGAAGCACAGTCCCTTGGGAGTGAAAGGGCGGCGTGATGTGAATTCACGAGGGGATCCGAGGTGCCTTCCTGAAGACAGTAACCTTTACCCTGTCTTCCGAGGACAGAGGTGACATGTCTGGGCTCCCCAAACCCTTGCCTGGAACTCCTGCCTCGGATTGGATGGGAGCATTTCCGGGAATTTCTTCGAGAATGTTCGCTTGGGCTGCTCCCACAGCTGGCCTCACTGAATGCGGTCACTTAGAATGCACGGTGGCCGGGACCCTCCAGGCCCAGCCGCTGCAGCAGGGGTGTCTCTAGGACTCCTGCTCACGCTCACTGCGGATACGTAAACACATCCATGCACTGTCCCCGGGACCTCCCCCCAAAATCCGGCTGCCGCCATTTATTCACGAAATAAGTGTCTACTGCACATCTGCTATGTGCTAGCCCAGCGGTTCTCAACCTTCCTAATGCCGCGACCCTTTAATACAGTTCCTCTGTGGTGACCCCCAACCATAAACTTATTTTCGTCGCTGCTTCATAGCTGTAATTTTGCTACTGTTAATGAATCGTAATGTAAATACCTGTGTTTTCCGATGGTCTGAGGCGACCCTGCTAGCGGTTCTCAGCCTGTGGGTCGCAACAGAACCGCTGCTGTAGAGCCCAAGACCATCGGAGAACACAAATATTTACATTACGATTCATAACAGTAGCAAAACTACAGTTATAAAGCAGCAATGAAGATAATTTTATGGCTGGGGGTCACCACAACATGAGGAACTGTATTGAAGGGCTGCGGCCTTAGAAAGGTTGAGAACCACCGGTCTAGACTGGATGGCCAGGAGCTCTCTGATGAGCTGGGGTTGCCACAGAGACAGAAGTGAGCCTTTCAGCATCGGGGGCGGGCAGAGGGCACAGCAAGTGCAAAGGCCTTGAGGGGGACCGGGCTCTGCAGTGAGAGCAGCAGCAGGGGTGTCTAGAGTGGAGAGGGAGGGAGTAGGAGGTGAGCTCACAGAGGCGGGAGGCCTGGTCATGCCACAGGGTTCATGACATCCGGTCACGATCAGTGCTCTGACCAAAAACGGACGTTCAGGGCAAAGACAGAGAGGCCTCTGGAGAAGGTGGTCGGGAAGGCCTCTGATAAGAAGCCATTATTAGGGCAACAGGCCAGAGTGGCTCAGTTGCTTGAGCATCATCTCCCAAACCAAAAAGTCCCCGGTTGGATTCCTGGTCAGGGCACATACATAGGTTGGGGGCTCCATCCCTAGTAGGGGGAGTACAGGAGGCAATCGAATGATGTCTCTCTCTCTCTCTCTCTCTCTCTCTCTCTCTCTCTCTCTCCTTTTCTCTTCCTCTCTCTCTAAAATCAACAAAAACTTTTTCTTTTTTAATTAAAAGAAGACATTGGGGCAGAAGCCTGTGTTAAGTGAGAAAGCAAGACATGTGGATACCTGGGAAGAGCATCCCGGGAGAGGGATCAGCAAGTGCAAAGGCCCTGGGGTGGGATGTGCCTGGCATGTCTGAGGAGCAGCAGGGAGACCAGGGACGTGGGGGAGAGGGATAGAGGGTGAGCACGGGGGAAGTGGAGTTCCAGGGGTCAGTACTGGCTATACCGTGTAGGGTAAGAAAGCCACAGGGTAGGAACCATCAGGGATTGAGGACAGGGGACAAACAGGATCTGATGGGGGTGGGGAAGGAGCAGGAAGACCCACTTCTCCCCTGGGGTGGCCAGGCTTGGCTTCTGGTCAGAGCACATCTCAAGGGGATTTAAAGATCCCTGTGACCCTTTGCCAGGCTGGGCCGCAGAAGGGCGGGGCAGAGGGTGAAGGGTGGCCCCGCTTCCGGGAGCCCTGCGGGCAGGGTCTCCTGTCCAGGGCAGGAGGATGTTCTCACTGCCTTGGAGGAAGCCGCACATCCCACATCAAAACGGGGCCCAGGTGGTTCCCACGCTCCGGTGTCGTGGGAACCCTGCTACCCTGGGTTCTCGCAGGGAGCCTGCAGATTGAGAGGGGCTGGGGCTGCTCTGGGACTGTCCCCCAGATCCCTGACAGGTAAATAAAAACCAGCCCCGCCCTCACCCGCCACTCACCACCCTCCTCCCAGGAGCAAGACTGACTTTGGTAGCCCAGGGCTCTGTGATTTTTCAGGGCCGCCAGAAATTGTAAGAAAGATGAGACCTCAAACCCTCCCAGGCCAAAGGCTCAGCAAGACCAGGGCCAGGCGTGGCACCCACGTCTGCCAAGCATGCTGTTCGCTTGAAGCCGGCTCCCTGATGCCAACTGGGCCTGCCAGGGGCCGGAAACAAGGCAGCATTAGGCAGGCTCAGTCCTTAGCAAGCAGGCGGTGGGGCTGGAGCAGCTTCTTCCCCAGCTGTCCCTGCCCCCTCCCTTCCTGGCACAGCCCCCAGGTCCCTCGGGCTGCCCCCGGCTTTCAGAACACACTTCTTTATCAAAACGCACCCGTGCGGGGGCCGTGCCCCTCACAGCTGAGCACTGAGGTCATGAAGACGCAGGCAGGCACACCGTGCAGGTCATAGCAGGCTCTCTCACCGGCCTGTAGTTGAGGTAGCATTAACCCCATTTTACACATAAGGAAACTGAGGGTCACAGAGGTTAAGTGACTTGCCCCAGTTTGTCGCTGCGATACATTCATGGTTTCCTCTCAGAGAAGTCACACCATGATTTAGGGGGCGGAGGTGCAGGGAGGTGAAACCACTCATCCGAGATGACACAGGGTCAGCAACGATGGGGACAGTGATGGTGCCTATTGGAATCTCCCCGGGGATGGGGCTCGGCCCCTGACATGTAGAACTTCATTGACTTTTCACAGAAAACAGAAGGAAGGTGCCGTGTTACCCAGGAAACAGGCTGAGGAGGAGGAGGAGGAGGAGGAGGATGTGCTGAAGGTCACCCAGCTGGTCAGCAGTTGACCTGAGCTATAAGAGCAGCACTGGGTGATTCCCCAAAGTCAGAGCTCGGGGGGATGGGGGGAGGGTCGAGAAGAGGAGAGCATTTTCCTAGGGTCTTCATGTGAAGAGAGGACAATGCTGAGTCTCAGGCCCTGCTGGCAGTAGATACTGCAGAGATGCAAAAACATGTTCGTTATGAAATGTCTTTGGGAAACCTGGGTATACCATCGCTAGCCATATTTCCTTGTGCAGGACTTATCAGACCTTTAACATGCTCATATATATATTATGAATTTTCCAAGAGGGAGACTTTGAAGTGTTTCCTAACGTACGGGATCCCTGAATCCTTCTTCCCCAAAGCCTTTGATGGGATTAGGCCTCATACAGCAAACTGGAAGAGAGACAGGAATGACTAAGTCACTGCTGGCTGGGTTTCAGGCCAGTGGCCAGTGAGGGGGAGCCGATGGAACCAGGGAGGAGGCCGGCTGAAGAATGGGGGAGAGTCGGTGCCAAGTCCAGGGGTTCGTTTCATTATAACCGGGTGAGGCCCTGGCCACACCCACTTTACCACAGAAGGAAGTCGGAGTAGGAATGCAGTTCCTGGGGGATCATTCTGGATGACTGGGGCAGACACACGGCTGTCACTATGCCCAGGGCCCCTTGATCCTCTGGTGTGGGGACTGCAGCCCCTTCTCTTCTCTCCTCAGGGTCCCCGCGCTCCCGGTGAAGAACTTGAATGGGACCGGCCCAGTCCACCCGGCCCTGGCAGGTGAGGTCCAGCCCAAGAGGAAGCCGGCCCACCTGTTGGCTTCATGGCTCCATCCCTTAATGAGCTTGTGGGCGGGGCCCAGGGGACACACCTCTCTCTGGGTGGGCGGGGCCCGCAGAAGGCATTCTCGGCCTCAACCTGGGTGGGGTTGAGGGGGGAGGCCCAGGGCACACCCTACTCATCCACCTGAGAACCCCAAAATTCCTGGATGCAAGCAGGTAGGCGGAGTCTGAGAGAGAGAGGCCCCATACGTACATCCAATAACAGAAAGGTGGGAAGTGCAGGGTGGGCGGGGCCTGGAGGGCGTCCCGCCCCTGACTGCCCAGGCCACGCCCCCAGGGATGACCGGGATCCTGCTTTGCGCCGCTGGGCTGCCCGTGTGCCTGACCCGGGCACCCAAACCTATCCTGCACCCGCCCCCGGTGAGCAAGAGCGACGTCAAGCCCGTGCCCGGTGTGCCTGGGGTGTGCCGCAAGACCAAGAAGAAGCACCTCAAGAAAAGTACGCCTTCTGTGCCCCCCTACCCCTGAACTGAACCCCACTACCCTGGACCACAATCCCTCTGACGGTCAGCCCCAATTTGCTCTTGGACTTACAACCTCACCTCCATGTCCTGATCGCAATTCCCGTTCCCCGACCCCTTCTGCACGAACCCCAATTACACCCCACCTGCAGCAACCCCCTGACCTTTCACCCCAGCCAAACCCCCCTCTCCAACCCCTGACTCCATCCAGAGCCCAGCCTGGGGGGAGACTCCGGGTGCCCTCGCCCTCGAGCCCACCCCCTTATGTCCTTGCAGGTAAGAACCCCGAAGATGTGGTTCGAAGGTACATGCAGAAGGTGAAGAACCCACCTGATGAGGTGAGTGCCAGCGGCCATGGACCTGGGCTGAGGCGGCCTTGCCTGCAGAAGAGAGCCCTCTCCCTCCCCTTCCCTCCCCTCCCTTCCCTTCCCCTTCTCTTGCCTTTCTTCCCCCCCTCCCCTCCCCTTCCCCCAGCCTTCCATAGGAATTCCTCCTGGTTCTGTGAGCAGTCCCTCCTCCCAGTTTGTGGGTTTGCCTTTTCACGTTCTCAGCAATGTCTTTTGATAAACAGAAAGCTGAGTGTCACGGAACCACAGGTGTCAGTCTTTTGGTGACTGACAGTGTTTGTACCTTATTTTCCCCATAGTTTTCGGGTTTGGCTGCTGATAGACCTTAATCCCTTGAGGAGGGTGGTGAGGGAGCCACATGCCTGAGTCCGGGAGATGGGCGTCCTCTCCCCGTGATAGATGGGTGCCAAGAAGGGCCGTCCTGCCCTGCCAGCCCTCAGCCTGCCCCCTGTGCCCGCAGGACTGCACCATCTGCATGGAGCGGCTGGTCGCGGCGTCGGGCTACGAGGGCGTGCTGCGGCGCAAGGGTGTGCGGCCCGAGCTGGTGGGCCGCCTGGGCCGCTGCGGCCACATGTACCACCTGCTGTGCCTCGTGGCCATGTACTCCAACGGCAACAAGGTGGGCTGGGGGCGGTGTGTGGGGAGCTGGCGAGGGAGCCCGGGGAGCCGGGGCCTCTGGGGACCTCACCCACCTCCCGCTGCAGGACGGCAGCCTGCAGTGCCCGACCTGCAAGGCCATCTACGGGGAGAAGACGGGCACGCAGCCCCCCGGGAAGATGGAGTTCCACCTCATCCCCCACTCACTGCCTGGCTTCGCTGACACCCAGACCATCCGCATTGTCTACGACATCCCCACAGGCATCCAGGTGAGCCCCCCCTTGGGCCCCTGACCCCAACTCCTCCCACCCCTCCAGAGGCCCCCACTCCTGTCTGTGGTTCCAGCCCCTGCTGCTCCTTCCCGCAGGGCCCTGAGCACCCCAACCCAGGCAAGAAGTTCACCGCAAGAGGCTTCCCGCGCCACTGCTACCTGCCCAACAACGAGAAGGGCCGGAAGGTGGGTGTCGTGAGGGTGCGGGGCTGTGGGCCGGGGCTGTCTCCCCCACCAGCAGGGACATGACCACCTACTGTGTGCCTAGCCCTGCCAGGCACTGCTGAGGTCAAGGTCTTGACTCCATGTTACAGTAAAAAAACAGCCTCACAGAGGGCAAGTAACTTGCTCAAGGTGACACAGCTAGTGAGTAGTGGAGCCTGTATTTGAATCCACGCAGCCCAGGCTTTTCACCACCTCACTAGAGGTGCTGTCTGCTTCTACTATTTAGTTTTCGAGAGAAGCCAGAAATTCTGATTTTTTTAAATATTGCCAACGACGTCACATAGTGCGGGGTCCAAACCAACTGCAGAGGGCCACCGCTTTGCGACCCTTCCTTCCCCCGAGAAGAAACAGGCAGATAGCTTGGAACGAGTCTTTCCAGAAAAGAAAACGGCCAAGTCCAGCAGCCACAGGGCGTCCTGCTGGGCTCATAGGCCTCAGGGAGCCAGAGCGCGGCCGGGAGGGGAGGCGGGGCTGGAGGGGCCGTGGGCGGGGCTGCCCATGACCCCGCCCCGCCCCGGCTCCCCAGGTGTTGCGACTGCTCATCACCGCCTGGGAGCGGAGGCTCATCTTCACCATCGGCACCTCCAACACCACGGGCGAGTCGGACACCGTGGTGTGGAACGAGATCCACCACAAGACCGAGTTCGGATCCAACCTCACGGGCCACGGCTACCCAGACGCCAGCTACCTAGACAACGTGCTGGCCGAGCTCACCGCCCAGGGCGTGTCCGAGGCCACCGCCAAAGCCTGAGCCCCGGCCGCCCGCCTCCCTCCTGCTCTGCCCCTGGCCCAGCACAGGCCTCCCTCCGCCGGGTGTGTCCTCCTCGTGGCCCAGGCTCAGGGCCGGGGAGGAGCCTGTGGAAGAAGCTGGAAGCGTTCGGAAATGGGGCTGGTGGCCGCTGGGAATGAGGGCAAGACGGCAAGCCAGCCAGCTCCGACCCCGAGAGGGCCGCTGGGGGAGCACCAGAAGCGACCTCCCTCCCAGAAAGACGGAACCCCACCCTCTCACAAACACGTGTCCTGGTGAACACATGCACGCGCACCCACGTGCCTCGACTTGCCCCCAGTCTGGGGGGGGGGGGGGGAGACTCAGATGTGTGTCTGTCCCCTTCGTACAAGCTTCTGCCAGCAGGAGGACTCAGATCAAGCACTTAGAGACCTGCTGGGGCTCCTGGGGGACACAGGGGCACTTGGGGCGCTCCGCTGACCCCCGTCTGTCACCATCTCTGCCCCCAGATTATTTCGCAATTCTGCAAAAGGACAGGCCAGACAGAGGGGGCGCTAGAGGTATCTTATTTTGTGCTCTTGCCTCCTCCTTCTCGGACCCTGACCTCCTCCTCCTCCCCTCCCATCCTCAGGCCCTTGTCTGCCCCAGTTAAAGGCACCAGTTCGCCTTTCCTCCCACCCACCCCGTCCTCTCCACCAAATCGTTTCCAAGGTGGAGATCCGAAGGCTGGCGCTTCTGGCTTCAGGAGCGGGGGGAGGAGCCTAGTGTGAGCCAGCAGCTCTGAAAACGCAGGCCGAGAGCAGAGTCCATTTCCCTCACTTGGAAGTGGGCAGTGGGGTGGCTGATGGTCTGGACCAACCAGGGGCCTGTTGCCCAGGCAACTCACCAGCTCTGCCTCTGTCGATTGGCTGCCACGGTGGAAGTCAGCCAAGAATTAAAGGGACGCCAGTGATTGCTCTTTTGAAAACCTACCAATCCCACTGTGGGTGGAGAAATAAACGGTCTTTCTCCTCCTCACCCCGTCTTTTCCTGCCAAGGAAGGAGGGCGGGGGTAGCTCTGTTCCCGGGGACCTTGCAACAAAGGACGACCCTAGGACCATTGCCCCTCTGGGCCTTGGGCAGCTGGCAGGCAGGGTTCCCATAATTCTCTTGTCCTGGGGCAGAGGGTGTGATGATGGCAGAGGCAGACCTACCCAGGAAGACAGAGGTCACGGTTTCTTCTCAGGCAGGGGCACCAAGCAGTGCACACAGTGCTCCTTGATACAATTACTAGGAATGAGGGGCTCGGCTGGGAGCTCAGAGCCTCTGGGAAAATATGGGGGAAAGCTGGGAGATGCCATAACCGGCTCTTTGGTACCTCAGAACCCCAGTCTCTGCCCTGAAGGAGGAGGAGGGCCAGGTTCTGTCTACCGAGAGAGGAGCGGGGGACACATCCCTGGATCTGCAACAAGCTTCTGATCAGCCTTTGCAACAGCCAGGAATGCCCAGGAGGCTGTTGTGGGTGCTGCGGCTCCAAGCGACCCCTGCTGGCCACGTATGGGATAGCGCCGCATCCTGCTCCGCCTCCCAATTCAGGTAGATTCGTTTCTGTCCCACCCTATGCAGTAGTCACACAAAACCAGAGGCCTTCGAGGCCCTACCAGGTCTGCCCGTTGGGTGTTTCCAAACCTTTTATCCTCTGGGATTCATTCTTAAACACACTCTCACCCCAAACTCCAATACGGAAATCGCCCAGCCCCGTGATCATCTAGATCACCTGAGGAACTTGTTAAGCATCCTGACTCCTCCCACCCACACTCCTTGTGGTGATGCAGTAGATCCCGGGGCTGCCCAGGGAGCTGCATTTCTAGCAGACACCCCGGGGGAGTGGGAGAGACTTGGGACCACAGTCTGAGAAACCCCTCCCTGGTTCCGGAGCTATTTCTAAGTCACTCCCTCCTTGTTTTATACAGGGTAAACTGAGGCTCAGAGGGGAAAGGAGCCTGGCTGGAGGTGTCCCAGAATCCAAGGGTCTGTCTGGATCTTGCACCTTGTGCTCCCAGCCTATTCCTGAGGCACGTGATTCTGGAAGCTTCTGGAGGGGCGGCTCAGGAGGATCAATGAGGTTATAGTGATTGGCAGACATGAAAACAGGAAGGGCTGAGCCCGTTTAGTGCTCGCATGGGGCAACAAGGCCGAATGGCATCAGGGATTCAGGTACAGCTGTATCCAGCAGCCTCATGGGGGTGGGAGTGCAGAGGCCAGTCCCTCGGAGCAGAG
This sequence comes from Antrozous pallidus, assembly GCA_027563665.1. Lineage (NCBI taxonomy): Eukaryota > Metazoa > Chordata > Mammalia > Chiroptera > Vespertilionidae > Antrozous > Antrozous pallidus. Next base: position 20,611,831 of record CM050528.1, read on the forward strand.
ACCTCAGGCTGAGCCAACTGAGTCAGGTTTCTTATCCCAGCCACTCCAGGCTGCCTCAGCCCAGAGAAAGACTCGTTCGGGGCGAGGCTGGCCCCCTGCTTCCAGGTGCCAGGTTTTGGGCTTGGAACACGTGGGACTAGGAGGCCTTCGGAAGCCTCCAAGCCTCAGCATCGACAAAGAAGGTACAGGAGAGCCACAAGGAGACTCCGGGGCCAGGGTGTGCCAAGACGGGCCAGTGGCTCCGCATTCTTCCTCCCAGGCTGGCTGTGGCATTTCCTCAATGCCCACGGAGGCCCCAGACCGCCTTCCCCTGCTCCTGCTGCTGGAACTCCTCGTGGGCTCGATCCAGGTCCTCCAGCACCTCCAGCAGGCGGGCAGCTGCTTCTCTCTGCCCCGCCATGGCATCGGGACAGGCCCCTGGCAGGGAGACAAGGGGGCCCCAGAGGCTTAGCCAGGGCAGGGCAGGCTGCCGGAACCCACACCCTGTGGCTTTCTCGGGCTCCAGATTTGCCTTGTGCTGTGAGAATCCTTAAAGGTACTAGAACCCTCACACACAGCCTTGGGCCTGCTGGTGGACAGCAGAGAGGGGCTTGGAAGTCTCAGGGATTACCTGCAGGTTGTGGGAGGTGTCAGATGCGCAAAGGAAAGGGACCGCCTTAACCCTTACCTTCCATGGCACCGGAGTCCTTCCTGTCTGCCTCCGGACTTGAATCTGCATTGAAATCCTCCAGGAATTTCATCCTAGAAGTTGAAAGGGAGAAAGAGAAGGCTGGTCCCTGCCTTAGGGAATCTCTGCTGGTTGCAGGAGACATTCAGGTTCTCACTAACCAGCACCACCCACATCCTCATCACAGCCAATGTCTCTAGAGTTCCAGACACTACTCTCGGCCCTTCGAATGGGCTAACTTATTCAATCATCACAAAAAAGGACCTGAGGTAGGTGCTTACTATTACCTCGCTTACTGATGGTCACCAAGACACACAGAGGTGACACAACCTGCCTGAGGCTGCACAGCATCACAATATTTACCATTTTCGAAAGCTGCCTATGTGGCCGGCACCTGCACAGGGCTCTACCTGTATTAGCTCATTTGGTTGTCAGGACAACCCCATGAGGTGGTACTATTACTACCCTAGTTTCCAAAAGAGGAAACGAAGGTACAGAGAAGGTAAGCAACTTGTCCAAGATCACACCGCCAGCACGTGGCCAGGCCAGGATTTGAACCCTCGCAGGCCAGCTTCAGAACCCACTCTGTAATGATGGAACAAATCTCTGTCGCTAGGTAACAATGACCCCGCGACCAGGAAGGGGAGGAACACACCCAGGGTCTGAGCCAGTGTCTCTGGAGCCCCAGGTATTAGAAGATGCTAAGACCCAGGGATTAGGGCCTATCTGAGGGTGCCTCCCCACCCTCACCCTGAGCTTGCCCCACCCCCTGCCCCACCCTCAGCGGATGCACATGGAAAGAATGACCAGAGGAGTAGGGGAGGCCTCTGTGGGCAGCTGGCCCAGCTGGTCGTGGGGGTGAAGTGGGATGGGGGGCACCCACCTGAGCTGGTCCCGCCCCAGGAGCAGCTGCCGATACACCATCTGGGTCTCGGCATCGGGATCCAGTGGGTCGCTCCAGTCTCCCAGGGTGACGGCCGAGTGTGTGTGGCTGCAACCAGCAGCTGAGGGGACACGGCATCACCCATAACCCCTCTCATCTCCCCCCAGAAGCCTCCAAGGCAGGCTGTCACCAAGCCCTGCCCCTTCTGCCTCAACTTCAAGCCCTGCGGCCTGTACCCTCGCCCAGCAGAGCAGTGGCCTCGCCTCTCTCCAGCCTCCCACAGTCTAGGCGCCAGCCTCACAGAGCCCTTTCAACCCTTCTGCCCTCTCTGCCTCCAGTCCAGGCCTTTGCTCCCGTTTGCTCGCCGGCACATCCTTCCTTACCCCATCCCTGAACCCCGCTTCGCTGCCCCACGCCTACTCTTCTCAGTCACCTCTAAGCAGCGCCTCCTCCAGAAAGCCCTCCTTGATCTCCTGCCCATTCTCTGGATTCCCAAAAGCCTCATCCTGGCACTGAGGAAGCTGTATTACAAGTGTCTGGTTATTCGCTTGTCTTCCTTGAGAGCAGGCCTGATGCCTGTCTGTGCACCACTAGATGCCTGGGGCCTAATGGGTGCTCACAGGTTAACACCCCACATTTAATCATCACAAAACTAGGCGGTAGGCACTGTTACAACCGCATTCCCCGCTTCAGGAGCCTGAAGCATAGAGAGGTGAGCCCAGACCGCTGATTGGCAGGTGGGGAGGGCGGAGCCTGAGCCCGCCCCGCCCCCTCACCTGAGAGCTCCGCCTGCAGGCAGCAGGTCCAGCGCGCGCTGCGGAAGGCACCGGGGTGGCAGGTGGCCAGCTTGTCCGGGTTGGGGGCGCTGGCCTTGCGCAGGGCTGACAGCCATTGGTTGAGGTCGTTCACATTCTGTAGGGAGTGGGGGGTCAGGGGTGAGGTGGGTCTCACAGAACGCCCTGCACCCCCCAGGCTGGCGGCGCCTCACTTTGCACTGGAGGTAGGTGGTGTGCAGCGTCCCCGAGCCGTCCTGCGTCACCACCTGCATCACGTGCGGCAGCTGGAAGGCGCCCTCGTCCACGCGCTCCACGGCGCGGATGTGCGACACGGGGATGGAGGAGCGCATCTGGGAGACAGGATAGTCGCCGGGTGGGCTGGGAGCCGAGGGGGGCAGGGCGGGGACAGCTTTCCTCTGGGTGGGTGCACCACGTGGTGTCCCCGGAGGTGGGGATATTCAGCCTCGTGTATGTGATCTGTGCGCACCCCCACTCAGCTGTCCCATGGCTCCCGGTTCTGCCCTGCGCTCTGATTCAGTGACAACTTCTCTGGGCATCAGTTTCCACCGTCCCCACCGCCGTCCTCCTCACCCGGCATGCACTTGGGCTGTTTGGTCAGCCCAACACATTCCCGCGGCGGGGTCCATTATTCTCCCAAATTCGCAGTTGAGGAAACTGAGGCGCAAGAGGTCATTCCCCCGTTGGAGCCAGAACTGGCATCCAGGGAGCTGAACCCTGGAATCTACGCTCTGCTGACCAAGTAGAGACACCGAGATGACCCCTCTTCACTGTTCACTGCTCTTTATGTTGCACACAGAGAAGTGGGCGGACCCAGTGTGTGTGTGTGTGTGTGTGTGTGTGTGTGTGTAAGGGTTTGTGCTGGATTTGAATGGCAGCCCCATGAGAACAGAGGTTCTGTCCTGTTTGCTGCCGTGTGTCCTGTCTACCTCGCACACTGCCCTGTGCATAGTAGGAACTCAATAAACGTTTAATGAATGAATGAGAGTGGACGGGTGCCTGGCTGTGTGTGCCCCGCAGCCAGGCACGGACCTCTCCGTGAGCAGATCCGGTTTGACGTGAGTCTCCGTGGTCCGTGGGCAGAGACCTGGCTGGGAACAGCTGGGGTGCTTAAGCCTCGTGTGTGTGTGTGTGTGTGTGTGTGTGTGTGTGTGTGTCCGCATCGGGAGGGGACGTCTGGGGAGAGGGCACATCCTGAAGGGCGTTTGCTGGGGAGTGTGTGTCGGTGTACACCTGTCCCTGGCCTGGGCCCTCACACCTGGCCCCAAGGGTGTGGGCAGAGCCTGGCCTGAGAATCTGAATTTGCCCAGTTGCTATGGGGCCTTGGGCAAGTCTTGGGGTGCAAAGGCCACTCTGTGAGGGGCCACCCCTGGAAACGCCTCCCTCCATGGTGGACTGCAGGCCCACCTGGCACTCAGGACTCTTGGAGTAGGAGAGGGTCTCTCCACTGAGCCAGAAGTAGCGCCTCTTGAAGGCAAAGCGTGTGGCCAGACTGGCGGGCTCCTCCTTGCGCTTCAGCAGGTAGCCTTCTCGGACAGTCACAGAGGGCGGGACCAGGGCCCTGGCTGGGCCCTCAGCTGCTGGGAAAGGGGAGGGGGACAGTGACCCTTCCCATCCAGGCTCCGCATGGCCAGGGCCTCGTGGGTGAGCCTGATTCTCTGTTCCCGCAGAGGCAGGAGGAGGAGTCCACTCCCCCATAGGGACCCGGTGTGACTGATGGCTGGGTGCGGAGCACAACCTTGGCCTTGGTTCCTCTCTACCTATGGGACCTGCAGGCAGTGTCGCAGGCAGCCAGCAGGGGGAGCCATGCTGTACAGTCAGTCCAGGGAGTGCCTGAGATCCAGCCAGCCACTCTCTGGGAGCCCAACACAGGCTCCTCCCCAGCACCACAGAACCCCCCTCCAGCCACACCCTGGCTCCACATTTCAACAGGTTGCTCCTATGCGACTTGGACCCAATTCTCTCGTGACCTGGGCCCCACATTGTGATATGGACTCAACCCCAACTCTGCTTAAAACTGCCCTGTGGCTCCATTTCACTCCAAGTCAAAGCCAAAATCCTTCCCACTGCCTACAAAGCCCCACCTGGCCCCTCACCTCTCCTTTGCTCCCCGCCCCCCGCCCCCCACCCCATTCGGTCTTCTCCACTGGCCTCCTCACCGCTACTCTCCGTCCCCACCTCAGGGCCTTTGCACATGCTGTTCCCGGCCGGGAACTCTTCCCCAGGATCCCCATGGCTTGCTCTCAGTCCTCTTTCAGGGTTTTACTTTTGCTCTCGCGAGACCACTTCTGGCCACCCCCACCCCAACATTCCCTTCCCCCCTTTACTGTTTCTCCTTGGCCCTGGTCACTGCCTAACACACCAGGATTTGCTGAGTCATCTTATTTACAGCCTGTTGCCTCCACTGGAATAAAACTTCCCGAAAGCAGGACTTCCTTCTGTCTTGCTCAGCTCATGGAACAGAGCCTGTTACATAGCAGGTGCTTAATAGATATTTGTCAATTGCATGAACACCATGCGACAATCCCCACCTACATCTCCACATCGGCTGGAATAGCACAGTAGGTGCCAGGAAATGTTAGTTGACTGACTAGCTGACACACAGGGCCACAGGCTCCGTGCTAGGAGTGGGGAAGTTCAGAGAGGGCAGGTCCCAAGGGTCTAGGGGAGTGACAAGCCAGACGTGGCAGGGCCACCTGAACTCACCCTCCTCCCCATCCACGTCCACCAGCTGGTCCAGGAAGTCTCTCACACGTAAGATACTCTGCAGCAGGAAGGGGTGCAGGGGGGCCATCCACAGCTCCTTGCCCTGGCCCAGCTGCTGGCCCAGGTTTCCGATGCTCTGCACAGCCTGGAGCAAAGAAGCAGGGGATTCCAGTGTCGAGGTCACTGCAGAGGCAGAGCCCTCTGTGGACTCAGAATAGAGTCCCAGAGTCCTGGCTCCCACATCAGTATTCAAAGAAGAAGTCTCATAGCAGCACCTGCTCTGGGCAATATCTATCTCTCCTTGTAGACATACACCCCCAGAGCCCTTATTATTCTGTTCCCTCCTGAGCCCAGGTCCCCACACCCGGGATTGCCTGATCCTATCATGCATATCTGGAGCCCATCAGAACCTCAAAATGTGGCCACTTTGCCAAGGATGGTCTAATTCATACTAAAGTGTGAAGGACTACCACCTGCTTCCATTTTCCTCCTGGAAGAGTAGGTCTTTGTTTCAAAAGAGGAAATTAGAGAGTGTCATGGATGCCTTCACCATCGGGATGAGAGCTAATGGTGGTGTTTCAGACAGGTGTTTCTGGGGCTCCTGCGGGCCTGGCCTCCCCGCTCTGTTCCCACCCTGCTCCCCCTCGCTCAGCGCCCCTGGACGGGGCCTCCAGTGCAGCACCTTGGCAAGCAGCAGCAGCGAGCGGCCAGTCTGGGGGTCTGCGTGCTGGTCCCGGAGGTCAAACAGCTTCGGGGTGAGGATGGCAGGTGCGAAGAATCGCAGGAAGAGAAAGCCGCTTATGGCCAGGTACTTGACGTCCTGCCGAGAAACAGCAGGTGAGAGCCCCCACCCCAAGACCCGTCGTCCCCCCGCCCCCGTGGAACCTGAGGAAGTGAAATGGGAGATGGGTCCGAAGGCCGTCCTGGTCTGCCCAGGAGGCTTCTCCTTCGGAGCCTCGGTGTTTCCATCTGGAAAACAAAGTAATAATACAATTCTGCACAAGCAGATGTAGCCAAGCATCCCGAATCTGCCAGGTCGCTGTCCTATGAAGGGAGCATGGTCATTATTCCCATTTTACAGATGAGGAAGAAGAAGTTCAGAGAGGTCAAATGACTTGCCCAAGGTCACACGGCTGATGAGCAAAGGAGGCAGGACTCAATCTCAGATCTATGATTTATGATAGTGAATAGCAACCGGCCAGACACTTCTCCATACAATCGTGTATTTAATACTCACCCAGCTGGCATTTCACCCCCATTTGACAGAGGAGGCAACTGACGCCCAGAGAGGGAAGGCTGCTCGCCAGGAGTGAGCGGCAGAGCCAACTCCCAGCTCTCCACCACACTCCCTTCCATTCAACACTAACTACTGTGGATCGCTAACTATTGTGGATCGCTCCCTTAGTCAGGAGCTGAGCCTGAACTGTCACATTTAATCTTCAAACATCCCATAGGGTAGAAATTATTCTCTCCTTCTTCTAGGTGAGGAAACTGAGGCTCCAGAGCCTGTCCCGTGGGCACCCACAGCCCCAGCCTCCTCCTTGTACAAACTGTAAAGCTCTATTCTGAGTCCACAGAGGGCTCTGCTCCTGCAGTGACCTTGACCCTGGAATCCCCTGCTTCTTTGCTCCAGGCTGTGCAGAGCATCGGAAACCTGGGCCAGCAACTGGCCTGTCTGTAGGAACCCCAGGCCTGCCCCCCCCGCCCCGCCCCCCACAGATGAGGCCGGTTCCCCCAGCACAGCAGAGGGTGTGTCTCCATCTGGATGCATCTGGCTCCCCCCAAGCCACTCCTCACTCGCCTCTCCCACTCGGGCTATATTTAGCCTGAAGAGTGTTCTGGGGTGTATTTAGGGGCCGTTTTCACACAGGAGACAATGCCCTCCCTTGTGGGTGCCAACTCCCTAGCCACCGTGAGCCCTGCCAGGGGCTGGGGACCTGGAGCTGCCCCCCTCCCTCCTCTGGAACCCTGAACTGTCCTCTCCCCGCCCCCCCCCCCCCAGGATAATTTTAGCCTCCGGCACCAGCACGTGACTTCCTCCTTTTTGAGGAGGAGGAACAGGTGTCAGAGAGGCAGAGCCAGGGCTCCCCGGACCCCATCCAGACTTGTGGGCCTGAAAAAGCCCCGCTCCCTGCCCAAGGCCTATCACACTGTGGGGCTGAGAACTGGGGACACTGGGGTGTCACTGATATTGACTCCACCCGCAAGGGTCAGACTGTCTGGGGAGCCCGCCTCCCCTCCTCCCTGTCTGGGGAGCCCGCCTCCCCTCCTCCCGCCTCCCCTCCTGTGTCCCACTTAGCACCTCTGCCGAGCCCAGGCGAGAGCCCAGCCAGGCAAAGTGGGGCTTAAAGCAAGCCGAGTCCCAGTTTGGAGGCCACTCCTCGGCCGGGACTGAGCGAGAGAAAGGAGACACCCCAGCTGGGAGTCTGGAGGCCAAGGCTCTTTACCCCTCTGGGCCTCAATTTCCCCATCCGTAAACAGGAAGTGGGGAGCGATGTGGCATAAGCCAAGAGCTCTCAGCCCAGGCTCCGGGGATGGGGGTTCCCTGCCCTGCCCCGTGTGGCAGCCCAGTCTCTGCCTGCCGGCCTCTGCCTGCCTCTCCACGTGACCCTGGACAAGCGACCGCCCTCCCCGGCCTCAGTCTCCCCATCCGCCCCTGGGAGCACGGCCCACCTTGTGCTCGTCCTGTGGGAAGCGCTCCTCCACACGCCGGTGCAGCTGCTTGAAGGCGAGGCGCATGGCAGGCGGGCAGCGCCCCACGGAGCCCACGATGGCGTCCACGATGGGCCCCAGGTAGCCCATCAGCAGCCCCAGGCTGGCCTCCCGCACGTGCTCCTCCGAGGCCGTGCCCTTGAAGGAGCGCCTCCTGGGGGAGCAAACAGAGTGGCTGTCTCAGAGCCCAGCCCCTGCCACCCCCACCGGACCTCTGGGCTCAGACAGTGCCCACCTTCCCACCTTCTACCTCCCCACCTTCCCACCTCCCACCTCCCCACCTCTCCACCCCCCACACCCCCACCTCCTCACCTCCCCACCTCCCCAACCCCCACCTTCCCACCTCCCTACCTCCCCACCCCTCCATCTCCCCACCCTCCCACCTCCTCCCTTTCCACCTCCCCATCCTCCCACCTTCCACCTCTCCAGCTCCTCCCTTCCTACCTCCCCACCTCCCTCCTTTCCACCTCCCCACCTCCCCCCTTTCCACCTCCCCCTTCCCACCTCCCCACCTTTCCCCCTTTCCACCTTCCCTCTTCCCACCTCCCACCTTCCTACCTCCCCACCCCTCCACCTTCCCCACTTTCCACCTCTCCACCTCCCCACCTTCTACCTTCCTACCTTCCCACCTCTCCACTTTCCACTTCCCCACCTCCCCACCTTCCACCAGTGTTTGCTTAAACATCCCCTTCTCTGTGAGGCTGTCCCTGTAGCCATCCCTATAGAACCCCACAAGCCCCTCCCCTGCTCCCGGCACTTGCCTCCACCCTCCCTAGCTTCATTTTCCTCCATAACACTGATCATCTGCAGGAAGCTTCTTCCTTAGTTTATGATCTGTCTCCCCCAGAGGAGGGATCTGTGTCCGTGGGTGTTCAGACCATGTCCGGCACACAGTAGGTGCTCAACAGTTGTTTTGTTGAGTGGCTAAGGGGGCAGCAGTTTTCTATCTGCAGTTATGTTGCACCTTCCTTCCTTGTTCCCATCCAGGTGAAGGGTCTGTGTTGCCCTCTCTCAGACCGTGACCTCTACAGAGGCCAGGCTGGGGGTTCCCTGCCCCGCGTCCCCCCCCCCCCCCCCTGTGTCCTGGACCCAAGGAGCTAATGGCTCTGAAACTGTAGCATTTAATCCTAATGGCAACCTGATGGACGAAGTAGCCCATTTAACAGATGAGGAAACTGAAGCTCAGAGAGGTCTCCTTGCAAACAGAGCAGAGTCGGGATTAGAACTCAGGACTGTCCCCTGGGGTCTGGCTGCCACCCTGCACTGCCCAGGCGCTGGATGCCCTGCTGCATCCTTGCCAGGTTTGCTGAGAAACGTCTCTGCCTTGGGGTCTCACAGACCGACCCTGTCCTTGTGCTCACGGCCTGGGTTCAAATCCCTGCTGTGCAACTTCTTCCCAACTGTGCGGCCCTAGGAGGGCGACCTCCCCTCTCTGAGGGTGTTTCCTCACCTGGTAAAAGGGGTCCTGGTGCCTGCCTCCAGGGTGGTCAGAAGCTGTGGGCAGCACTTGCTGGGCAGGGCCCAAAATAAAGATAAGGCTCTCTCCTGTCCCTCCCACAGTCCCCGATGGGCTGCCCAGCAACCAGCCTCATGGCCTGGTGGGAACACACCTGCCCGCCCTGGCTGGAGCGGGGAGGGTCCCGGAAAGAAAAGAGGAGCCCACGGAGGCATGGAGTGATCCAGCCACTGCCCGGCATCCTCCGATCTCATCAAGTGCCCCCGGGCCCGCCCCTGCACCAGGGCCCGCAATGCTAGAAATGCGAGTCCCGTGTACTGGGGAGCATCAGTTAATGCTGGGCTGTGCGTGCATAACCCAGCTCATCCTCACAGCCCCACAGGGCGAGGGGACTTGCACGCCGGTGGAGGCAGAGTGGGGTTTGAACCCAGGGAGCTCAGATTTCGAGTCCTGCCCGGAACCACTACACCAGGCAGCCCCAGCAGCGTGAGGACTGAGGTGCCCACAGGGGAGACTTTGAGATGGGAGGCAGGGCTGTGGGGAACCCGGGATGGGGTGAGGGGGGCGGGGAGGGGTTAGCCCAGCCTCACAAGGCTCGGGGACAAGGGGGCTGTCAGGGGTCAGGGTCCCCCCGCCTCAGCTCTGCTCACTTGGTGCGACCCAGGTCCATCTTGCTTGGGTCCAGCTCGATGTACTTCTTCTCCTCAAAGACTCGGCTAATCACCGGCTTCAGGACTTCGTGCAGGTAGGGCATGCCCACGAGCTGGGGGCAAGGAGCACCACACGGGGTGGGGCTGAGGGCGAGGCCGGGTGGGCCCCTGAGCTAGGGGAGGGGGCACCATGCAGAGAGAGGCTCTGAGCAAGGCCAAGGCATGCCCAAGGGCCGGGTGGGGGCACCCCCGGGCTGCCACTCGGGGTGAGAGGCCAGGCACCTGCCGCCAGCTCCCCAGAGCAGCTGCCCACTGCCGCCGGAAGCCAGCCCAGCTCGGGGTGCAGGTAAACCCCGGAGAGAGGGGTGCCCTTGAGGAAGCTGCTGGGCCCCAGCAGACCCTTGCCTTCTCACCTTCATGAACTGCTCCATGGACTTGGATGCCAGGGAGTTGGAACGGAAGAGGGTGTTGGGGTCGGCTGGGAGGGCAGAAGGAAGTGTTTTCTGGGATTGTGGGGAAGGATCCACCTCACCCACCCCCCAAGGTGGAGGTCAGGGAGCTTCCAGCCTCAGGGGTTGAGGAGACCCGCCACATCAGCTCCATTCACAGTACCGAGGCCCAGCCATCTGCCTCTTGCACACCCCCTACTGGGGATGTGCCCACAACCGAGCTACATGCCTGTGACCGGAATCGAATCTGGGACCCTTCCGTCCGCAGGCCGAAGGTTAAGAAGTCTGCCTGCGGTCACACAGCTCAAGAGTAATAAAATCAGCTAGCTGGCTACACACACACACACACACACACACACACACACACACACACACACAGGCCCTGTCCTCTGCTTGAGCACCCCTCCTTGGGGGAGTGCTGTCCGGGGGTCCCGGGGGCCACTCACTGGTCCGCGCCAACTCCCGCCGGGTGAGATAGTCCAGAAAGGGCCCGGCCAGACCCTGGCCAAGAAAGAGCTTCGCCAGCTTGGTGGCCAGGTCCTGGCGGCAGTCCCCCGAGGTCAGCTCCTCCAGCACAGCCAGGGGGCTGGAGAGGTCCTCCTGGAAGGACAGGCGGCAGGCAAGCTGGAGGGGCCTGGGGCTCCGGAGCAGCTCAGACAGGTTTCCCTGAGGCAGGGCGGCCAGGGTCCAGATCCTCCCTAACCTCCCTCCCCGCCCCGAGTACATGCTTGTCTGAGGCGCCCACCTCTGCCGGCTGCTGCACAGACTCCATGAGCAGCTCCAGGAGGGGCAGGTAGCACCGGGAGGGCAGCACACGGTCCTCCAGGAGGCGCACCTTCAGCCGCAGGGCACCCAGGCTCCCCCTGGCCGGGTCAGAGCACACGTATGTTCGGACGGAAGAATGTATGGGCCGGCGCGGAGATGGGCAGGTGAGAGCACAGGTAAGGAGCATGGATGTTTGCAAAACAAGGTGAGCGCGGGCAGCTGTGAACAGGCATGGCCAAGCCTGAGGGGTGTGAACAGATGTTGGCAGGTCTAAACAGGCCTGGACAAGCACAGACGGTGTGAACATGTGGCTGGCATAAACAAGTGGACAGGAATGGACAGTGTGAACAGTGGACCGGCGTGGAAGGACCCAGGGTTCTAATCACACATCAACAGGCGTGAACTGACATGTTCACAGGTGGCTGGGTCAAAGGTGAGCTGGTTTGGACATGTGCGAACACAGCTGGGAGGCATTCTCGGGCATTGGTTAAATGAGTGAACGGTGCACCATGGTGATGGTCTGCGGGCTGATGTGGACGGCCAGGAGGACCCGCCGCGAGCTGACGATGGAACCCAGCTTGGTTCCCGCATTTACCCAGAATCCTCCTCCTCTCTGGGAAAGGGCAGGAGACGGAACCAGCCGTTGGGTGGGTTCTGCTGCAGGACCTTCGGGGGGAACTCCACCTGTTGCGGGGACACACAGAGCTTCAGCGGAGCCCTGCCCAGCCCCACCCAGCCCCGGGAGAAGCACTCAGACTGCCCACCCACGGCGGGGTGGCATAGCCTGCCAGGGGCCACATCTTCCTCCCCCTCTGTGTCCCATCAACACAACAGCAGTGACCCTCCCTCCCTGAGTCCTAAATGATGAGCCCTGCCAGGGCACTGAGGCCTCGGGGGCATTTATTTGAGGAAACTGAGGCTCAGAGAGGTGGAGTGACTTGCCTAAGGTCACACAGCTGCCACAGACAGCATGTCAGACTGGGTGTGTTTTCAGCTCTGTTCAGGGACACCATTGCATCTATCACAAAGCTTAAAGACAGCCTGGAAGGCCCCCAAGCCCCACCCCCTCTTTTAAATAACTTTACAGAGATACAATTGTGCCCCATATAATTCACCCATTTAAAGCATATCACTCAATGGCTTTTAGTATAGTCAGACTCGTGCTAACATCACTACTAACTTCAGAACATTTCCTATGAGCCCCCCCAAAAGCCTGTACCCATTAACAGTCACGCCCAGCCCCTGGCAACTACCAGTCTATGTTGTCTTCATAGATATATTCATCAATTCTAAACATTTCCTATAAGTGAAATCACATCGTGTGGGGGCTTCTTTCATTTAGCATGTTTTGAAGATTCATCCATATTGTAGCATCTGTACTTTGTTCCTTTTTTAAAATATTTTTAATTGATTTCAGAGGGGAAGGGAGAGGGATTGAGAGGTAGAAACATCAGTGATGAGAGAGAATCATTGATGGGCTGCCTCCTGCACGCCTCCTGCTGGGGACGGAGCCTGCAACCCCAGGCATGTGCTCTGACCAGGAATTGAACCATGACCTCCAGCTTCAGAGGCCAAAGCTGAACCACTGAGCCACACCAGCCAGGTGGTCCTTTGGTCCCTTATATGGCTGAACGGTACTCCATTGTAGGCTATAGCACCTTTGTTTAGTTATTCAGCTGCTGATAGATATTTGGGTTATTTCTGCTTTGGCTATTGTGAACAACTAGAGGCCCAGTGCACAAAATTTGTGCACTTGAGGGGTCCCTCAGCCCAGCCTGAGCCCTCTTGCAGTCTGATAGCCCTCGGGGGATGTCCAACTGACCGCTTAGCACTGCCTTGTGGGAGCGCACTGACCACCAGGGGGCAGCTAACCACGCAGGGCATTGAGTGTCTGCCCCCTGGTGGTCAGTGTGTGTCATAGTGATTGGTCATTCTGCCGTTTGGTTGATTTTCATAGTAGCCTTTTATTATATAGGACGCTGCTGTGAACATTCATGTACAAGTTTTTGTGTGGACATGTGTATATTTTCATTTCTTGGGTACAGAACTAGGAATGGAATTGCTGGGTCACGTGGTAACTCTATTTTCCACCATTTCAGGCACTGCCAGCATTGCATGACCAAGCCTCCCTCTTATTTGCTCTAACCTTGCCTCCTTTTAAAAACTATCAGCCCTGATATACCCGCACTGCTGCCCAGAGGCAGGAACAATCCACCCATTGTACAGATGGGGAAACTGAGGTTCCAAGAGAAAAACATTGATCCCAGTGCTTCCAGGAAAGGAAGGCTTAGGTTCTAGAATAAGAGAGGCCTGCACTCAGACCCCAGCTCTGCTATTTCTTAGTCATGTGACCGTGGGAAAGCCACTAGCCTCTCTCAGTTTCCCCACCCCAGCCTTTTAGGGTGGCCTTGAGGGTAAAGGCGGTTATGCTGGAGAAGCGCGCAGCACAGGGCCAGCACGTGGTCATGCCAGTGCTCTCATTGTAGAATTAGGGTATGGGCCCACCCTTGACCTTGGCAGCTTCCTGCACCTTTGAGAGCCTCAGTCGCCCCAAATGCACAGTGGGGCAATAGGACTCCGATTCCCTGGACCTGGTGAGGCAGCCTTCACTTCGACCCTTCTGAGCCCCAGGGTACCAGCCCATCTCCCCTTCCTTCCCCCGTGGCGGCTGTGGGGAGCCATGGAGTTTGAACGGGGTGCTCACCATGCCCAAGAAGTCGTTCTTGCCCACCATGTCCCAGTCCCAGAGCTCCACCCGCAGAGGGGAGGGGGCGCCTGGCATCTCCCGCAGCTCCAGCACCTCATCCCAGTGTGGGAAGCGGGTCTTCTTGATGGTCTGGGGAGGGGGAGGGTGAAGAGAGAGCTGACTGGGACCCCACCACCCAACGCCCCACGCTTTCCCAGTTCCCCGCCACCACTCACCGAAGTCTCCAAGCTCTGGCTGCCCCAAAACACACGTGCGAACGGGTCAGATGTGCCAGAGATGTCTCGGGGGGCCAGGTCCCTGGGGACAGATGAGGACAGGAGTGGGGACCACGGGACCCTCAAGGACCAAAACCCAAACTGGACCTTGGAAAATAGATTCAGGATAGACCGTTCGAGTGCCACTGGTTTCCAAGGTGATAAACTGCTCCATTGTAGGAGAGCACCTCTTACCATTCCCGTCCTATTGGCTGACACTGCCCTATGAGGAGGCACTAGTAATGCCCCTGTTTTCCAGATGAGCAAACTGAGGCACAGAAAGCTCAAGTCCTGCCTCACAAAGCCAGCAGACGAAGGTGTCGTGGGGCGAGAGAAAGGAGCCGCTGGATGGGAGACCAGAGGCCAGGACCCAAAGCCTGGTGTGTGCTCCGTTGTCTGGGTGACACGGGAATGAATAGCCACTCCCCTCCCTGAGCTTCGGTTTCCTCATCTGGAACACTGAGCAATAACAGCCCAACCTCAGGGGCCAAGAGTAAATGAGATGATGCGTGGAAAGCATAGCAGCTGATGAGGGCTCAAATCAGTCATTCATTCAACAAACACCAGGCCCACACCTGGCTAGGACCCCTGCCTCTGGTTTTCATGACAACCCAAAAGTCTCACCCCAATCAGCCTTCCCCACTCCTCCTTCCTGAGGTTCCCCCAAATCTAGAGACACCCCCCACCCAGAGGAGCTTCCTCCTGCTGCTCCTCTCCCACCCATGCTCAGCATCCAAAGCCTTCTTTGGTTTCCTAGGAGCCAGCCCAGTTGCTAAGCGACAGCAATCGGTCCCTTTCCTATTGCAAGAATCCTGCACAGCCTTGTGGCTGGGAGGAGGCTCTGGGCGAATAGCAGATAAGGAGCCCCTGTCCCACGCTGAGTCCTATCTCCTGCCCCCTGCCTCTCCTCTCCCTACCCCCCACCTCTCCCACCCTCCACCCCCAGTACTCCATCCAGACTCCAGAGATCCCCAGCTGGGGACAGAAATCTGAAGGTGGTGGGAGACACACAGAGAGGGCAAGAAAGGACTAAAGTCACACAGCAAACTAGAAATTGAGATGCTTCCCAACCTTGGCAAGAATCAGCCTAAAAGGGAAGGTTGGGGGAGTAAGGTGTGGGGAAAAAAGGCAGAAAGATGGGAAATAAGAGGGGAATGGGATGGAGTATTTAAGGAAGCAGAATAATGGGGGAGCTCAGAGAGAGAGAGAAAGGGGATTACAGAGTGATACGCAGGCAGGAGGAGTGAGGGCTATCCCAAGAGCTGGTGCCCTGGAGGGTCCCTGTGGGGTTTGCCGGTCCTGCATCTGTCTTCCTCCCAATGTTTCCTCCCTCCCCCCTCCCAGCCCACACGGTGTCTTTGGGGCTGACCTTCCCTCCACTCCAGGAATGGCTGTGACTCAGGCCATTCTGATGACAAATCAGTCGGGGTAATTGACTTGGAGACAGGCATGAGCCAATAAGAAATGCTCCCAATACATTGGTTGGAAATGGTAAGGGATGGGAGTTCTTTTTCAGTCGGGGCTGCCAGGTTGTTAGGATGGCAGCTGAGGCTGCTGGGCCGACGTTGCCCCCACCTGGGGAAGGACTTCGCATGAAGCCCACACAAAAGACAGCGGAGGAGTCTGTGTCTGCAGAGTCCTGGTTCACCCTTTGAGCACCTGGGTCCAGCCATGCCTGAAGCTACATGTCGTTCAGATGAGCCAGTCTGCTTACAGCCGTATGAATCGGGTGTCTACTGCTTACAGTCTGACTAATCTACCTCCCGCTCATGTCTGGCCATCCCAAGTGTCTGGCCTTTGGTTGCTGGTCCCTGCTGGGTCGCAGAGCACCACCTACACCCCACACCATGACCATACCTGGCCTTGAGCACATGGCAGCGAAGACAGCGGCCCCGCACACCCTCTAGCATCTGCACAGCCAGGTAGATCTCACCCTGCACCTCGGCATCCGGGTCCACAGGGCTCAGGTTAATCCAGCTGTCAATTCCTGGAGGGTACGGGCGTTAACATTTGTACTCGGCGCTGTGTGTGTGATGATCTTTGTGAACGCATGTTTGTTTGACCTCCTTCTCGGGGAACCCGAGCGTGAGGATGCCTATCCCGGGAGCGGAGAGGGGCTTGCTCACTCTGGGCCTCGGTGAGGGTCTCGGTCCAACGGGGAGGTCTTGGGGTCAGTACCATCTGCCTTCGCCCTAGCTCAAGATTTAGCCTGTTGACTGCAGGTTAGATACTGACATTGACTTTCGGGGAACTCCTTCCTAATTCCCTCGCTATTGCTCATGGCTCCCTGTCAAGTTTTGCTGACAATTGGGGGATGGGAGGAGAATACTGGGCAGTTTTCCTTCCATACAGCAAGTCCAATGATGTATTAGGAGCCGCATCTAATTCGGGAGCTCACTGTCACACAGCAGGGGGGCCCTTCTGAAGGGGTAGTGCCCCGGGCTGCTGGAAATGAAAGTTCCACTTCACCTCTGTCTCCACTCCAGCCCCCAAGTGCAGGATGTGTCAGCTTCCTCTCGCTTGATTGTTGCACCGACTCCAAATCGATCTCTCAGCTCTACTCCCGTCCCACTGATCCAGTATCCACAACACAGCACGGATATCCGAAAATGTCTCTGATCTCTCTGATCAGCCTGTCCTCCTCTGATATGGCTCCACTCTTTCTGCTGTCTCGCTCAAGGACTATCAATGGCTCCCCAGTGCCTCCAAGAAAAGGCCCAGGCCCCATGGCCATTTCCTATCAACCCCACACATACTCCATCTGGCCACACCCACACCTGACCCTAGAAGAGATCCCATGGAGATGGGCCTTCGCCTTTTGCCAAAGCACCTTTAAGGCCCAGTTCCTGCCCCTTCCTCCAGGAAGCCGTCTTTGACCACCTGCCCACTCCTCCCCTGCACTGTCGTACCAGTGATGTTCCACATCCCGCCACCCCCACATGTCTGTCCTGTTTAAAAACAGAAATTGAAATAATTTTCCACAGAGGGCTCTGTGCTTCTCGTGACACTTGCTCTGCCCTTGCAGCGCCCACTCTGGGCATGGCCACCCCTCCTCCCTCTGCCTGCTGAGGGCCCGCCCCTAGCCCACCTCGGGGGTCAGCGGCAATGGCCTCCCTGCTCAGCAAGATCTTGCCGATGATGTCGTCATGCCTGTGGAAAGGGAACAGGGGCGGGTCCAGGTCAGGAAAGGGATGGACATCAAGGGTGGGTAGGTAGATAGGTGGGTACTTTGCCTTGGGATGTCCGCCTCCCCTCAGATGCCCAGGCTTGGCTCCCCAGCACACATACCCCACTGTGTCCTCGTCCAGCACATAGAAGGCCAGATGGTGGAAATCCAGGGGCAGGTGCACCGTGTACTCCTCCCCCCAGAAGGGGCTCAGGCTCCGCCAGACAGTTGCTGTCCTGCAAAGGAGGGCACAGAAGGCTAGGAGGGACTTGGGCCACACAAGCTGCAGACACCTGGGCACCCAGGTGCATATGCGCGGGCACACACACACACTCTCTCTCTCCCCCACAGGGATACACTGAAATCGACACTCACAGATACCACCACAAAGCCAGAGACACAGAACACATATGCAACCTCAGAAACTTCTAGAAATACAAATCTATGCGTTTCTACACACTGACACACGTAGACATGCACAAAGAAAACAGACACAATCACACAAACCCACAGACGTATGTACACAGCAGATACACATATAGCATCACACAAACACAGTAACTAACAACACATGATTCCATTCATCCATCCATCCATTCATTCATTCATTCACTGGTGCCAAGGCACATGGGTTCTGGGGGGATCAGAGGAAGAGATACCAAGGCCCATGCCCTCTCAGCAGCCAGGCGCGCTCCTGAACTCTAGGGCACAGTGAGAGTCCGGTGCTGTGGTTGCTGCCTGGCTGGGTCTGGGAGTGGGGGTTAGAGGGGTCCAGAGAGCCTTGCTGCAAGAGCTAGTCGGACGAAGTGGGGAGAGAGGATGAGGACAAGCATTCCCAACGGCTGGGAGAGCACGTGCAAAGGCCCTGAGGCAGGGATGAGCTTGGTGCTTTTGAGGAACAGGAAGGTGCTGGTTGGAAAGGGAGAAGTGTGAGGGGCCAGAAGACTAAGTCAGCAGGATCCAGAGCACTCAGTAAGCAAGGGGGGACCACAGCAGGGTTAGGGACCAGGACAAGCTCAGGCACAGGCACACACATAGAGCATCTTCACCCTGACACCCCTGCGGAACCACTTCCCTTTACCCCGCAGAGAACAAAGGCCCTCCGTGCTCAGTGAGACACACCCAAACGTATGTCTTCGGAGTCTGGCTCGTACACCTGCCACTCCCATGCTTCCTTTTACACACTCTTCCCCAACCTCTGTCTCCGTGCACACGCACCCATACATGCACTCCTCTGCCCTCTAGTCCAGGCACCACCATCGGTTGGACACTTCTTCCCCTCACCCTGCCTTCTCCCTGCTGGAAGCCCCTCCCCAGCCCCCGAGGTGAGATGCTCCTCAGCCTGTGGGTTTGTGGGTAAGGAGGCAGCATGAGCACAGAGAGAATGAGGGAGGGGGTCAGCTGGGTGCTGTAGTCTAACCTTCCCCCATATGGGCTCCCTGCCCCCAGCTCCCAGTCCATCTGTACCGGAACCACGCCAGCAGCATCCTGAATCCTGCTGTCTCCATAGGAACCAAGGCCTCCGCCATCCACCCACCCACACCCCTCCGGCCTGCGGGGGCTGAGAGCTGTCCCCTGATCGGCCTGCGGGGGTGGGAACCAAGCTTGACCCAGCACGATGTCCCCCTGCCCAGACTCGCTCACACAGCAAACACCCTCACATCCTCGCATTGTTGGACCAGATAAACAGGCGATGGTGCGCACGTGTGCACAGGGCAGCCTTGTGTGTGGGCACACATGCACACGGACCACACACTGCCACACATAGTGAGCCTGCCTCCCCACAGGGACACATACATCTGAACGCCAGCCCTCCAACACCCCCATGGACACTCAGGCAGGCCAGCTGGGCGCAGGCGCACACACACACCCTGTGCCCGCAGCACCCAGCAAGCCGGCCCGGAACCAGCCAGCCCAGCCAAGCGTGAGATGCCCGCCCCCGGGGAGGCCACCATGGGAGCACAGGCTGGCAGCTGCTGAGTCAGCCCCGGGAGCCAGCAGGGACATGGTCAAGTCCAGGGGGAAGGTGCGGGCTGGGAGGGGGGAAGAGGAGCTGTTGGGGGCACAAAGCACCCACTATCAGGCCGCGAGTCCGCTGCTGGCATGAGCGTCGCCCTCCCCGACCCCTCTTTTCCTGGTGGGTTCTCGTGCCTGGACTTCCCAGGGCTAGAAGGAACCCCTCCCCGGCCCCGGCCCCGGCCCTGCTCGCCTGGCCCAGCCCGGCCTCCACTCCTCACCTGGCCACCACCTCGTCGTCTACCTTCACTATGCAGTAGGGGTCACTGCTCCCAGACCTGCGGAAGGAGGAGGTGGAAAGGGCAGTCATGGGGACCCCAATCTACCTTCATGTTACAGGAGGGTGCACCTGAGGCCCAGAGAGGGGAGGCGACCTGCCCAGGATCACACGGCAGGTCCAGCTACTGGGGACCAGGCTGGGGACCAGCAGGATGTCATGGCTGTCCGGCCTGCCCACTGCAACCCACAGAAATAGAACCCTGAGCCCCCAAGCGAGGAAGTGCAGAGGCCCTGTCCCAGGAAGTCCAAAGCCAGTGCGTGCGGGGAGTCACACCTGCTTCCCCACCTGCTGGCTGTGGGGCCCTGGCCAGCCCCGCCCCCCTGGGCCCTCAGTGCCTCTGTCTCCGGATCAGGAAGAACAGCAACATACACCCCCCCGGGCAGAGGAGGAACTAAGGTACACGAGGTGAAGGCAGCCCAGGCTCCCCCAGGGGGTGAGCGGCCTCGCTGGCCTTTCGTGACAGTGGGTCCCCCCAGGCAGGGACACACGTTGCGCAGCCGTCAGCAGGGTGGACATCAGCAGCTCTCACTGCAGACAGACCAGGACCCCCAGACCTCAAGCCTCCACCAGCCCCCCTGGCAGTCAGGACCCAAGCCCAGGTCCGGAGGGCTCAGCGCACAAGCCCCTAACCAAGGCTGCCTCTGGCCCAAACGGCCCTCCTTCCATGCCCGCCCCCCTTCTCTCTGCCACCTCCTCTCAGTTCCGCTGATCCCCGATCCACAAATGCCTCCGAGATTCCAAGGAGCAGAGATGCCGGCACTGGGAGCCAGCCCCAACCTGAGGCTAGTCTGCTGACCTAGCCCTCCCTGTGCCTCAGTCTCCCCTCGGATTCCTCCCCTCGGCCCCCTTTGCTGGCCACTCCAGTGCCTTCATTTCCCCATCTGGTCCCTGCCCTGGACATCTCAGACTGGCCTGTGTCTCTCAGTTCCTCTCTAAGTTCTCTCCTCTGTCCCCCTTCCATGGAATGCCCTGGGCTTCAGTTTCCCCACCTGGCTGCACCCCCCTGAATGCCTGAGGCTGGGTAACCCCCTACATCTCATTCCTCTCTCTGGGTTCTCTAACCCTGAGCTGCTTTAAAGCAGGCTCCCGTTCCTCAGTTTCCCCAACTGCGGATTTGGGCTGGATTCTCACCAGCGAAAGGCTGGGAGACACACCCCCTCCTGTGAACCCCGCCTGACCCCGGCCCCTCATGGGAGCCGAGCTCACGTCAGCTGCAGGGCTCTGACGCACAGGCCTTATCGGGCTCTATCAGGCAGGGGCAACGGCGGGAGGGGGCTGCCACCGACCTGCCTCTCTCCAGAGCCTGGCCTCCCCCCGGCCGCTGCCACCCCGGCGTGGGAAAGCGGCCCCGCAGCCGTGGCCTCCCAGCCCGTGTGTGCATGGGAGCGGCCAGGCTTCATACCCCCGCTGCACGACCTTAGGCAAGTGACTGCCACTCCGGGCCTCAGTTTCCCCATTTGTAAAACAGAAGTGCTAACAGAACCATAGGAAGCACTAAGCGCAGAACCTGGTCTATAGTCAGCCCTCGGTGACTTACAGCTATTGTTTTTATTATTTTTGTGGTTAATCCTCACCCGAGGATGTTTTTCCCATTGATTTTTAGAAAGAAAGAGTGGAAGGGAGGGCGGGGGGGGGGGGGGGAGAGAGACATTGATGTGAGGGCACATTGACTGCTTCCCCACATGTGCCCGGACCTGGGCCGGGGGTCAAACCTGCAACCCTGTGCCCTAGTCCAGGAGTCAAACCCCCGACCCTTTCAGTGCACAGGTCGATGCTCTAACCACTGAGCAACTAGCCAGGGCACAGCTGCTGTTATCAATGATCATGGTAACTCTAGTCATCCGCTGAGTCTCCCTCTTATGCCAAGTCCAGACGCCCTAAAATCTGGGGGGAGGGGGGAGGCTTCAGGAAGAATCCAGCCTTTTCCTTAGGAGAGGGCAAGAGAGCACCCCCAGCTGAGTTCTCCTCGGGTGGGGAGATCCCAGCATGCTCTGCGGAGAGTACCTGTGAAGAAGGGAGCCAACAGCTAGGGAAACTGAGGCAGGGTGACTGGGACTTAGTGACTCCCTATCCTTGCTCGAGAGCGTGGCCATGGCCCAGGAACATGGGGAGGAGGGTGGCATGGGAGCCACAGGACTCAGCTCCCTCCCCAGCGGGGCAGACGGCGCTCCCTCTTGGGCCTCACCAGCCTCCAGCAGCCTCCAGGCCCCCACTCCTGGCTTCACTGCCCCAACTCTTCTGGGGTCTCTCTTCTCGGGGCTCGGGGCTGGGGAGGACGTCTCAGAGAGGGGGAGGCAGGGGCTTGTCCAAGGGCTGCATTCGCACAGTGAGCCCTCGGCCTCCGTAGGTTGCAGGGCGGAGCTGATTGGGGGTGGCTGAGGAGGATGGAGGCCTCTAAGCAGCACCCCCCTTGACACAGCCACAATGTTGGGGAGGGGGCAGGTGGTGGAATTGAAGGCAGGGTACTCCTTGCTGGGGGCCCACAGCTGGGGGAGGCGGGCAGAGCAAGGCTCAGAACCCAGGTTCCAGCTCGCCTTGGCCGAGGGTTAAATCCTAGCCGGCCCTCCACCTCCTGGCTGCACGGGGCTGGGGACCTGGCCAGGGCTCCCATTGCTCAGATGGAGATGGAGACCCAGAGAGAACCAGGTTCAAGGTGAAACAGCCGAGGTCCTGCCAAGCTTCCCACGCTCCTGTCGCTGTTCTGAGACCTGTATCTGCTTTATCTCATCGAATTCTCCCCAAACCCTGTGAGTGACACCCTCAGAACCCGCTCTGGGCTCCAGGCCAAGCGGGAGGGGGACCCCTCCCACCATTCTGCTGATCCGGCAACTGCTGACTCAGCCCCAGGGAAGCCCAGCCAAGGACTGGTACTAGGGGGCCCAAGGGTTCTTCAGACCTATCATACCTTGTTGGGAGGGGGCTGTGGCGGGGGGGGGGGGGTTAGCTCCTCAAGCTGCTCAACATGCAGGAAGGGCTCACACTCGCTGGGAGCTATTGGCTGGGGAGCCAGGGGCTCTGGGCCAAAAGCACCCCAGTTTCCCCCAAGGCTGGTGGGCTGGCCATCTGGTGACACTCTGCAAATCTGAACCCCAGATGCACTCAGAGAATGCTGAGCCACCTGGATCCCTCCCCCTTTTGGTGATAGGCGACTACCCAAGCCTGGAGCAACACTTCCCCGTCCCTATCCCCATCCCCATCCCCATTCCCTCCCATCTCCTTCTTCTCTCTTTCCATCCCCATCCCCATCTCCATCCCCATCCCCCTCCCATCTCCTTATTCTCTCTCCTCATCCCCATTCCCCATCCCCTCCCATCCCCATTCTCTCTCTCCTCATCCCCATTCCCCTCTCCCACCTCTCCCCCTCCTCATCCCCATCCTCATTCCTATCCCCATCCCCATGCCCAGCTGCGACAGAATTCGCTCGAACCAAATCTCTGGCTGACGCTCTGTAAGACCCTTTAGTACAGCCCAGGATCAAAGACATCCACCCTTGGGGGGCAGGGCGGGCATCTGGGCACGGGGCAGCGACGGGCATGGGGCCTCTCTCCCCATGAAGGTGTATCTGCCTCAATACAGGGTCTTAGCGTCTTAGACAGGAACCCACACCTGGTTCACCGACCCTCCCTGGCAGCGGAGTGGGCGATCCACACCCCATCCCGTGGCCCGCACGCCCCTCGCTCCGGGAGTACTCACACGTCCTTGGCGGGCAGCGCCCGGCCCTCCACCACGCGGACATGCAGGGAGCTGATCTTGGCCATGGCGCCCAGCCCCAAACTTTCAGGGCGGAGGGCGCCCAGGTTCCAAGGCTGGACCGCGGGGAAGGGGGGTGGCAGCGAAGGAATCTACATGTCACCGGCTGCAAGCCTGGCGTCCTGCCCCAGGGTCCCAGCGCCACCTGTCCGAGACGCGGGAGGTTTCCGGAGGAGGAGGAAGGCTCGGCGTCCGCGGAGGGGTGCCCTCCCCCCTCCCCGGCGGACTCCACAGGTAGGACCCGCGTGCGGAGCAGCAGGTGGAGGGCGCAGGGAGCGCCGCCTGGCATACAGCAAGTGCCTCCTGGTCTGGAGCTCCTGGTGGGCGGGCAGGGCGGAAGGGGGCGGCCCAGGGCCCTCCCCGTAATCCCGCCTCCCTCCCGGTCCCCCGCCTCCCTCCCGGTCCCCCGCCGGCCTCCGGGTCCCCCGCGCGCTCTCTCCGGCACCCCAGCCGAGCGCACCGGAGCGCACCGAGGCCCGGACTGCCAGGAGGGGCGTGGCCTACGGCCATGATGGGCGTGGCCAGTGGTTCCTGGTGAGTTGGCATCGGGCTCAGAAAACGTGGTGTGTCCCCTGCCTGTCCTCCCTTCCATACCTTCGCGTCTCCTCCGCCCTCCCCTCCCACCATGCCGGCGCCGCCTCCCGGTCCGACCCCCTCCCCTCCCCGCCCTGTCCGGAGCAGTGTCCGCCTCTCCGGGAGGTGTCGCAAGAGAGAGCCGCACATTCTCTGGGGGGCCTCCATACCCCCTTCTATCTCTTGGTTTCCAATTCAACCCAGACGGTGCGAGCCGCCGCGCCCACGTCACGGGCTGGCGCTGCGGGGGAGGACGCCTTGGCGGGGGTGCGGGGGGGGGCGCACAGCCGCTGCAGCGACGATAAAAGTCGTTTACAATGTTTGAACTCCTAACGGTGTGCCAGGCACTGCTCTGAACTCCGGCGGGTTTATCCCATCTTGGTCTTCACAATAGCTCTGCACGCTGCAGGGTATTGGCCTATCACCCCCATTTTATGGATAAAGAAGCGGGGGTTCTGATGGATTAAACAGCTGCAGGCAGGTGTCGGTCAGTAGATGGTTTGCCTTTCTGGGTATGAAGCCTGACGCGGCCCCTGGTCGCTGTGTGTGCCTTGGTTTGGTTTCCTCATCTGTTCCGAGGGGACACGGTAGCTCGCTCACAGGGTTTGGGGAGAATTCGATGAGATAAAGCAGATACAGGTCTCAGAACAGCGACAGGAGCGTGGGAAGCTTAAAAAGGTATTTGATGTTATTATGATTGTTCTTCAAGGCCTAGCTCAAATGTCATCTCTCCTGGGGCGTCGTCCAGGATTTCCCCAACAGGCAGACGCTTTTCTTCTCTTTTTTTCTGTCCCTGCCGCTCCGGGTTTGTACATTTATTCAAATTTTAAATGAGATAATATGAGGGAAGGGCCTGTCACAGGGCAGGTACTTACACACACTATTTCTCCCCGTGAGTTCCATTGTTTACCTGCTTAAGAGCTCTTAGAAGGGCTGGTGCCTGGCCTGAGTCACTCGCCTCAGCCCAGGGCTGGCCCCAATGGGAAGTCTCCTGTGAATGAGTGTGGGCACACCCAGACCAGCGGGACTGGGAGGGCTGCCCAGCCAGTGATCTGCCTCCCAGCCACCCTCCTCAACTCCCACCCAGCCACTCTCAGTAGGGGTTCAGAACCCTGGGATTTTCTCCCCACTGACTGGTAAGTCCTCCAACTTCCAAAGTCTGGGCCTCGGTTACCCCATCTGGGAAATGGGTCTAGCAGAACTGGTCCCCGTGCCTTAGAAGTATTGCAACATCCTTCAGATGGGGATGAGGGATGATGATCCAGGGTTGAATTCAGAGCGGTGGTAGCTCCCAGGGAGTAGTTAAAGCACCCCCCTGATCATTACCAGTCATCCCAGGTCCTCACCAGTGGAAAATTGTACTGGCTTCAAGACAGGTGTTCAGGCCCTCCTCCCCCACCCTAAGGGGGAGCTTTGGGCTGAGCCTTTGTCTTTTGAGACCTTGCAGAGACCCAGGGATGCCACCCAGCCCCTGGCAACCCCAATGGAACCGGGGGACCTAGTTCTAGGGCCGCGTGGGAAGCCAGCCAAGCTGCCAGCAGCCATGTCCGCCTGCCTTCCGGAGCTGAGCAGGAAGTCACGTTCCTAGACGCCCCTCCCCACCCCGCCCCTGGGGGGTTACAAAGGTCATGGACCGCGCCAGCCAGGTCTCTGGGGAGTCAGTTCTGTCACCTGCCCAATATCTGGCATCCGACCCTGCCATTCCCCTGGGGCTGTAGCCAGAGTCCCCGGCGTTTCCACTGCAGTGGCCTGGCCACTTCCTGTTATTGTGAGAAGCTTTGACCCCAAACTGGCAGAGGGTTTCAGGTCTCCTGGAACAGCCTCTGTCAGGGGACCAGAGTGGGAAAGGTGGCCCGAGCGGGCATGTGACCTGCTGGAGGCCACCCAGCTGGGAGAGCCAAGGGCAGGCTCCCGAGCACCCGGGCCGGCTGTCCCGTGGGTGGGGTCTCGCCTCTCTCAGGGGTTGTCGTTGAGAAGTGATTAAGACGGTAGTGTAAGGCACCTGGCTTCCTTCCTGGCACACAGTAGTTGCTCAATAAATGGTTAACCTCCTCCCATTCCTCTTCTGCTAAGACCCGTAAAGACAAAGCCATGGTCACTGCCGGCTCCACACACAGCCCAGCACCAGGCAGTGCACACAGCAGGGGCCCCACGAAACCACACTCAGGAGGCGGTGCTCGGCTCGGGGTTTAAGAGCAGAGGGTTTAGCACCCGGCCAGCCTGGGACTGAATCCTGGCACCTACACTTTAGAGCTGGATGTTTTAGGTAAATGAGTTATCCTCTCTGTACCTCAGTTTCCTCGTCTGTAAACGGGGGGGATAATAGCACCCAGGCTGGGTGTGAGGATGCGATGAAGTAAACGTCAGGCGTTTAACAGAGCCTGGCATACAGCAAGTGCTCAGTAAGTGTCGTGGCCATTGTGTGATGTCTTGAACCCACTGCTGTGCCTGACACGGAGCCCCACTTGGTGGCTGAGCTCTGAGGCTGGGCAGAGCGCCAGGCCCAGCCCCGAAATTCCAGGGGGGATGGAGCAGCCACACTCCAGTGGCTGGGGCGGCTCCGGATTGCTGAGCTGGGGGAATCTGTGTGTTTGTATCCAGATGAGAAATCTGATAGACAGATCCCAAGATAGGGTTCCTGCCGCCCCAATGGGCCCGCTGCCCAGGACTGAGCCTGCCCCTTCATCTGAGATACTGGGCCTGGGGCCCGAGAGCTCACAGACAGGGAGTAGAGAGGGCTGCTCATCCCAGAGCAGGGACCAGGTGGGGCTGTGCTGAGTCGCTCCTGCGTGCCCGTGAGAGCTGACTGTCCCCTGCCTCGCAACTCCACGTTCAGCAATGCTATCTTGGTAACTAACAATCAACCAGGTGCGAGAATTTACACCACGGACATTGGCAAGTGCCATATAGATATCTGGAGAGTTAGTTTAACAACACGCCACCGGGCACAAGGTTTCCTGGCCACATGGCCCACTAGACACCACTTCTTTTTTTTTTAATATATTTTATTGATTTTTTACAGAGCGGAAGGGAGAGGGATAGAAAGTCAGAAACATCGATGAGAGAGAGACATCGATCTGCTGCCTCTTGCACGCCCCCTACTGGGGATGTGCCCGCAGCCAAGGTACATGCCCTTGCCGGAATCGAACCCAGGACCCTTCATAGACACCACTTCTGAATCCAACACCCTAAAGAGTTCCCTCAGCTCCCCACTCCGCACCCACACTGCCCTCTCCCCGAGAGTTCCTTCTGTCAGGAAAGGCTTCCCATTCCTTTTCCTCCTGTTTCCTTGTCTAAGTCCTGCGGACACAACTGAATAAAGACCAAGAAGAGTGGCGTGAGAGAAAGTAAAAATGATGCAATAACAAGGTGATGGAATATTATACAGCTGTCAGAAAGGATGTTCTTAAAGACTAATGACAGGGGAAATGCACAAAAAAAGTACAAATGCCACATAAGTAGTGGAGAAAACAGTACATACAGCCATTGGCACACCCTGATCCTGATGCAATCAGTATATTTATATATAAAATTCTAGTGGCCCGGTGCACAAAATTCATGCGCGGAAGGGAGGGTTCCCTCAGCCAGCCTGCACCCTCTCCCATCAGGGACCCTTTTGGGGATGTCAGTCGGACATCCCTCTTGCAATCTAGGAACACTGGCTCCTAACTGCTCACTGGTCTGCCTGACCCATCATCCCTAACCCCTCTGCCTGCCTGTGTGATCGCCCCTAACCACCTCTGTCTGCCTGATCACCCCTAACCACCTCTGCCTGCCTGCCTGATCACCCCTAAGTGCTCCCCTGATGACCTGATTGCCCCTAACTGCATCTGCCTTGTCCCACACCTGGGACCCAGGCTTCCCTCCCTCTGGCCACCTGTAGGCACCCAAGACTTGGGCCAGCTTCACTCAGGCCGGCCCCAGCCACAGGCAGCCTCAGACACCCAGGACCACAGGGCATGTGGCCTAACCCCAGGGCCGGAAAGGGCCCATGCCCCTCCAGCCACCACCCCGCCCCTTGCACCGCTGCCGCTTGTGCTGCCACCCCGTTCCTTGCACCACGGCACCTTGTGCCACCCGTTCCATTGCGGAGCAGCCTGGGGAGCGGTCCCAGCCAGCCTGCAGCACCCCGCGGAGCGACGGAGGTGTGAGGGGTGGGGCCGCGTGGCACTGACCCCGCTCCTGATTGGCTGGTAGCGCAGTGAAGGTATGGTCACAGTAGCATATTACTCTTTCATTATATAGGATTCTTTCTTATTCACCAAATATGCTTTTTTAAAGATATATTTCTTTACTGATTTCAGAGAGGAAGGGAGAGGGAGAGAGAGAAACATCAATGATGAGAGAGAATCACTGATCAGCTGCCTCCTGCACGTCTCCCACTGGGGATGGAGCCCACAACTCAGGCTTGTGCCCTGATCAGGAATCGAACCCTTCAGTCTGCAGACAGACGCTCTATCCACTGAGCTGAGCCAGCTAGGACACCAAACGTGTTTTGAGCATCTGCTCTGTTGCAGGCAGCGGGGCTACAGTGAGGCAGAGGACAGCCTGCTCCACGGAGGAAACAGTCACGTGGAGAGGAGCACACTCAGCAGGAAGTGGGAAGCGGTGCGGAGATGCGGGCAGGCCCGGGGGTGGAGGGCGCTCGGACACCACGGCGTGTGCTTCTGTTAAAATCTAAACGTGACTGGTTCCTCTGGCTTCTGAAGGCACGCGGCTCTTGCCCTGTAACTGGCTCCCGGCCGCGGGAAGCCCCGGAGGGCAGCTGGGAAGGCAGCGATGATCGCCCCCATCCCCGGCTCACTGGCAGCCCGCTCTGTGACCTTGGTCTCTCGTCCCCTTGTTTTCGTGGTGGTTTACACGCTCGTCTTATCTCCTAAATGTCAGGGACAATGTCTGATTCATGCCGCACCTCCCACACCGCCCGGCACACCAGGAAGATTCAACACACACTCTGCCAGGCTCGATAGGACCCAGTTCCCTGGAGGGCTGAATCGGGAACTCGACAGGAGTCGTGCTGTTTTCACTTCCTTCCTTTCTCCCCACGGTGCCTAGGATGGCAGCTCCATCGTTGCCAACCTGCCACCGCCCCTCTCCATCTTCGCCCCCAATCCAGAAGGCAGACTCCTCCCCTGACTCCACGGACCTGTTCCTCTCGAGACCTCAGTTTCCCCTCCTGGGAAGTGGCAAAATGGGAGCAAGGCAGACAAGCCCTGGCCCAGGTTGGGGGTAAGAAGTGTGCTCTTTGTCCTGGGAACACAAAGCCCCATTTGTGATGACTGGGCACGAAGCTGGGCAGGGAGCCACGTGGGACGGAGGCAGCGGTGGGAGGAGTGGGCAGGATTTCCACTCCCCCCCGCCCCCGTGGGCTGTCTGCCAGGAAGCAGGCGGCAAAGCCCCTCCTCCCTCGGCCTGAAACAAGGTGTCTATCCCTCCACACCCTGCTTCCTCCTTCCTCAGCCCACGTTCCCCACCCCGTCTGCACACACGCACCCCTGCCTTGGAATGGAGAAGCAGGAAGGGGGAAGCCAACAAACCTGAGATGTGGGGGTGGGGTGGAGAGTGGATATTTCCAGAGCTTGTGGGTGTGTGGCCAAAGGCAAGGCCAACAGAGTTGTGTCCTCCTGTGTTTCAGCGGCCCCACCCAGCCCATTCCCCAGGACAGGAGGACAGAGACAGGTGGGAGGCTGGGACCTCGGCCTCGTCAGTGTGGCAGGGGAGCACCAGCAGCACTTGGGAATGGTACCCCATTTAACAGAGAGGAATGCTGAGGCCGGGGGTGGAGTGGCTGGCCCCAGGACCGTCTCTCCTTTCCTCTGTGCTGTGAACAGCTCCTGAGCAGGGATGGGGGAGGGGTGATCTCTTTCTGAACGGGACACCAGGCTCCATTGCTTCTCAGCTTCCTATCCTCGGAGGAGTCACCTGACTCCCTCAGCTGTCACTCGAGCACAGGTGTGGCCACTCCTTGGCCCCATCCAGGCCTGACCTTCCCCATCATCCTTGAATTCTGCACACCAACCCACAAGCCTTTGTTCTCTTCTAGGAGGAGGGCAGTCCTCCTGCCTCAGGGCCTTTGCACATGCTGTTTTCTCTACTCGGAATACTGCCCTTCTCCTCTAGTCAGCCCTCCTCCTTCAGGTCTGGGCTGACGTGTCACTTCCTCAGGAGGCCTCCCTGCCTCCTCCTTGTACTCCAGGCCTCCCCTCACCCTAGCAGAGTGTGATGACACATTTGCAAGACTATTTGATTCACTTGGCCATCCCATTAGCCTGCAAACCCCACTAGGGTGGGTCTTATCCGCTACTGCATCCTCACGTAGCATCTGGTACATAGTAGGTGCTCAGTAAACATTTGCGGAAATACAATAGACATTGAGAAAGGAAGGATGCATACCGGCTTCGAGATTATGGCATCTTCGGGGGAGGGGACTGGGGGGGGGGAGGATGTCCCTGAGGAAGGAAAGACCCAAGAAGGGCTCACCTATATCTGCAGTGTTGTGTTAAGAAGGCGACTCTACACCCAGATGGCCTGAGTTCAAATCCCATCTTGGATTTGAGACCAAAAGCACGATCCATAAAGGAAATGGTGGCAAATTGCACCTCATCAAAATGTAGAGCGTTGCTTTGGGAAAGATCATTTAAAAAATGGATGAAAGGAGAGGCTCCAGCTTCGGGGGGAATACATATCTGACAGAGGCTCACCTGGAGCGCAGGAACATAGGTCTGCAGGCAGGGAGAGGTCGCGGCACTCCACGGGGGGAAGAGAACAATCCACTTAGAACACAGGCGACAGGCCCGGGTATTTGGCTGAGGGGGACACACGGATGGCAGATGGCACCTGAGACGGTGTTCGTCGTCACTGGCCATTAGAGAAATGAAATGCCACAACACACCCGTCAGAATGTCTAAAAAACGGGGGGAGGGTAACGGTGAGGATGTAGAAAAACTAGATCCCTCACACATCGCTGGTTGGGATATAAAATGGCACCGCCTCTCCGGAAAGGAATATGCAGTTTCTTTAAAAACAAAACAAAAAGTAAACAAGACATAGCTAAGTGAAGCCACGGAGCAATCAGACCTCTCATGCGTTGCTACCGTGGACATCAAAACCGTAAGGCACGCTGCAGACCGGTTTACAGAATTGTGTAC
The DNA here is from genome assembly GCA_027563665.1 of Antrozous pallidus. Classification (NCBI taxonomy): domain Eukaryota; kingdom Metazoa; phylum Chordata; class Mammalia; order Chiroptera; family Vespertilionidae; genus Antrozous; species Antrozous pallidus. Next base: position 20,642,807 of record CM050528.1, read on the forward strand.
GGTCGAGCGAACACTCACCACAGGACCCAACGAAGGCGTGTGTTCTCACACAGGCGTTTACTTCCCAGAGGACCCGGCGGGTGTGCTCTGGGACATGTGCTCTGCCGCAGAAATGATAACTTTTGTTCAGACAAAATCCAGGGCCTGACTCTTCAGAGGCGCGTTGTCATCACAGCCCCAAACTGGAAACAGCCCAGGGGCCCTCCAACCTGGAAGGCCAGACAAGCACGGCCGTTCCTGCTATGGAGTGCTATTAGGAACCGGAAAGAGCAAACATGGATCCGGGTGGCAATGAGGACGGCTCTCAGGGTGCAGCTGAGTGAAAAAAGCCACTCCCCCCTTAGCTGGTTTGGCTCAGCGGATAGACCGTCAGCCTGCAGGCTGAAGGTCCCTGGTTTGATCCCGGTCTCGTGCCCAGGGTGTGGGTTCAGTTCCCAGTAGGGTGCATGCAGGAGGCAGCCAATCAATGATCCTCTCTCATCATGGATGTTTTCTATCTCTCTCTCCCTCTCTGAAATCAATAAAAGTAAATATTTTTAAAAGCCACTCTCTCAAAAGGTCACGTGCTATATGGTTCCAATTACATAACCTCCCTGATGTGAGCAAGCCACGGAGAACAGATGAGCGGGCGCAGGGTGAGGGAGGGGCCTCTGAGATGAATGTTGTATCTTGACCGTGGCGATCGCCAGCGTCCACGTGAGATAAAAGTGCACAGAACCGAGTACAGTCGTACAAAGGAGTGTGTGTGACACTGAAACCTGAGTAAGGTCCGTGGGTTCTCAATGCCGGTTTCCGGGTGTGATAGTGTGAGGTTGTGCGAGAGGTCACCACGGGAGACACTGGGTGAGGGGATGTGGCACCTCTTTGTATTCGTTTTTAAACTGCAGGTGCATCTACAACCACCTCAGGACCAATAGATGGCTGCACACCTCTCAGAATGACCTTTACCGAACAACTGGCAGCCCAGCCAGCACGGCTCAGGTGCTAAGTGTCAGCCCAGGAACCAGGAGGTCATGGTTTGATTCCCAGTCAGGGTACACGCCCGAGTTGCGGCCTTGTTCCCCAGCGTGGGGTGTGCAGGAGGCAGCCAACTGATGATTCTCTCTCATCATTGATGTGTTTATCCCTGTCCCTCTCTGAAATCAATAAAAAAATATTTTTTTTAAACTGGCAATACCAATTCCTGGCAAAGCTATGGAGCAATAGACCTCTCATGTGTTACTGCTGTGGATACCAAAGCGGTAAGGCACACTGCAGACCAGTTGCAGAGTCTTATACAGTTGAACAAACGCTTACCGCATGACCCAACGAGGGCTTCACACATACACAAAAATACGTGGAAATACTATCTTTATACCGTAATTGCCGAGAACTAGAACTAACCCAGCTGGAAGGTGAGTAGACAAACCATGCCGTGAAATACTGCTCAGCAGTGAAAAGGGTGTGCCTCACTGATACACACACCAACATGAATGGGCCAATGAATATCGCTAAGTAACTCAAAAGGCTGCAAGGTATAGGATTCTATCGATGACTCTCTCTAAAAGGCGGAATTATAGGGCTAGAGATCAGGTCAGTGGCTGCCAAGGGCTGGGGTGGGGACAAGTGTTGAGTACAAAGGGACATGAGAACTTTTGGGGCAAACATTTTGTATCTTGACTGTGGTGATGGTTACATGCCTTTATGTATTTGCCAAAATTCACAGAACCGCATGTGGGAAAAATGAATTTTATTTTATTCAATTATATCTCAATATTTTTTAAATCAGGAAAAAACTAGATCATGTATTATGTTCCTTCATATCAATGTATGTGGATGGTCGGCAATTTACTGCAAACTGCTCAAAGATAACATTATTTTAGTTCCATTTTTAAAAATATGCTCCAATAAAATGCTTAGCAGTTGTTTTAAGCAATGCAGGCATTATAAGAAACTATAGTTTTTTAAGTAATGTTACATGCAATAAGAAAATAATTTTTTTTTAAATTGAAGAATCACTTCCACAATTTTAAACTGGAAGGATGCGTGAGTTTTTTTTAAAATATTAAAATGACTTCTTCTGGATGGGCAGCTACGTGAACCATTTCTCCTGGATGGGCAGCTACGTGAACCATTTCTCCTGGATGTGCAGCTACGTGAACCATTTCTCCTGGATGGGCAGCTATGTGAATGACTTCTCCTGGATGTGCAGCTAGCACTGTGTCTGACCCACAGTAATTGCCTAAACCACGTCAGCTGCTCCCCCATCCCCAGCCTCCAAATCCAGATCACGGTCTCTTCCAAGCTGGTCTCCAGCTGGTCCTCTTTACCTCCCTAACCAGACCCGGGGCTCCCTCCATGAGATGTGGCCAGGGGAGCCCCATCCCCAGCAAAGGAAGTGGACCCTCAAAGCGCTGGAACATGGTAGGCCCTCGGCACCTTGCCGGGGAGTAAGCGACCCCACCCAAGACCTGGCAAACAGAGGGTGCCCAATAATAGCGGACAGTTAGCAAGATCCCGCCCCGCCCAGCCAGGAAGAGGCCTGACAGACATGGGTCACCAAGAGGGGTAAATTCTTGGCCAAGGGACCACATCACTCCCCTGGCACCCCAGTTTAGACGGGGAGTTAAAGTCCCGGGATGGGCAGAGGCTGCCGCCCTCCAGGCAGCCTCTCCCTCTCCCTCGGGGTGGATTTCCCAGCCTTGGCCAGGCAATGGAATGTTGCGTTGATGGTTGCCTGGGCAACCAGGGCCTGCTTGGTGGCTGCCTTCTGGGAGTAGAACCCGCTGTGGCACCACCCTCCATCAGAAACCCTCCAGGTGGAAAGGAAGCCCAGCAATCGCCAGGAGCATGGCGGTGTCCGGGGAGAAATTATTGGGCACCCTCCGTTTCCCTCGGGCCTTGCAAGACACGCTGCCTGTGTGAGTGGCTCGGGGTGGCAGGGAGGGCGGGAAGGGGGGCAGGAGTGAGCGGGTGGCTCCTTCTCTCCCAAGCCCTGGATCCTGGCTGCCACGGCCTGTTCACGGCGGGAGATCACTACCCCCATTTCACAGATGAACACCACTGAGGCTCAGAAAGAACTGGGGACTTCCCTGAGGTCTTGGGCTGGTTAGAGCGGCTGGGTCAGTAGCCCGGGTCTCTAACCTGCCCCGGTCCCCACCCCAGCTGACATCCAGCTGCGATTACCAGGACAGGGTTTGAACACAGCGGGGAAGGAATTATTCTATGAACTTTTGCCCCCTGTGCCTGCAAACTGCATTTTTAAAGGGAGAGTGGAGGAAGCCTGTCCCAGGCCTGCACTGTGTTCCGTGGAGTGACTGAGGGTCCCACCGCAGTCTCAGGCTCTGAAAATGGCAGCATTTCCCCCGGAACCGGAGCTGGGAAAGGCTTGCCGAATGGAGTTCGTGTATCCCTCCCGCTCCCCACACAGCCGACCCCATGGGGCTGCCTCTAGACCCCTGCCCGGAGGTCTAACTTTCAACTTGGCCACAGCAAGGGGCTGGCCTCCCCGCCCCCTTCTCTCCCACTCAGCCCTCTGCCATCAGCAGCACCCTCCCAGCTCTTAGTCCTAGGTTCACCTTGAACTCCTTTCTTTCTATTTTTTAAAATACATTTTTATTGATTTCAATAAAAGTGGGGCTCACCTCCTTCTGGGCCCGCAGGGAGGGGAAGGGTGAGGGAGAGAGAGAGAGAGAAACATCAATGATGAGAGAGACTCATTGATCAGCTGCCTCCTGCGCGCCCCCTACTGGGGATTGAGCCTGCAACTCGGGCATGTGCCCTTGACAGGAATCAAACCTGGGACCCTTCAGTCCACAGGCCAAGGCTCTATCCACTGAGCCAAACCGGCCAGGACATGGCCTCCTTTCTCACTTCCCGCATCTCTCCATCAGCTCGGCTCTCAGACTGCATCCAGAACGGACCCCTCCTCCCCCTGCACTACAGCCACCCGATCAGAACCACATCACGTCACCCCATCACCTGGTCTCCTGCAGCTCGCCTGCCCCTCCTATTGCCTTTGTCCCCCACAGTGGCCAGGGGGACCCCTCCTCCACTCAGAAGCTCCCCTGCTGCCCACCTCACTCATAGTCAAGGCCAAAGTCCTCCCTCACCACCCTCTGGCCCCCAAAACTTCTCTGATTGTAATTCCCATCTCTTGCCTCCCTCCCTCCCACCTCCCTCCCTCCCTCCCCTTCGCTCACCAAGGTCCTGGCCCTGGGGCCTTGGCACTGGCTGTCTCTCGGCCTAGAATCTGTCCCCTTTGACCTCTGCTCAGTTGTCACTCCTCAGAGAAACTTCTTGACCTCCCCATTGAAGGATTTGTCACCTTGGCACCTACCATGTCTGCCATTACTTCTTGTTTGTTAGCTTTATCTCCTGTGTCCCCGCCCGCCCCCCCCCCCCCCCCCCGCAGCTCCCACAGGGCCACTTTCTGTCTGTCTGGTCCCCAGCGGGGGCCTCAGTGCTGTCATGGTGCCGCCGCATTTGCTAGGTGCTCAGTACAATTCATTGAATGAATAAAGAATTCCACAGCCAGTATGTGGCTAATGGGGGCATTTCAGGCCCTAGGGGGGAGTTTGGGGGTCCTGACTCTTGCCTCCTTCACCCCCATCTCATCTGTGAGCCCCTTCAGGAAGATCCCGGAGCAGAACCCCAGCCGCTCCCTGCCGGCGCTGTGCCTCCTTCGGAAGAGGCAGGAGCTGGAGGATGTGGACCAGGGCCTGCGGGCCCAGAAGGAGGTGAGCCCCCATTGTAGTCCCGAGACTTTTGGGGACCCCAGACCAAAAAATGGTGGTAAGCAGGGGAATGGGAAATCCTGGAGCCAACTTGTCCTGAGACAAGTCATGTCACCACTCCGAGCCTTGGTTTCCTCACCTGTCAAATGGGGATCAAAGGAGATCAGTTGTTGGAACAAATTAATGTGCACTGAGCACCTATGTGCAGGGTCCTCGCTGGGATCTAGGGATCTCACCATGGTCCCTGTCCTTAGGGGATTCACAGTCTAGAGAAGGACACAGACCATGTCCAGCTGGCGACTGCTAGGAGGGGGACGCACTGAGGACTGTGAGAGCCAAGAGAAAGCCCCTATTTCCACCTGAGGGTGATCACAGGGGGCTTCCTGGAGGAAGTGATGTCTTAGGGATGCTCAAGGGCAAGTTGGGTTATCCATCAAAGGGGGATAAGGAAGAAACAAAGAGGAAACAGCATAAACAAAGATTGGAAGGCCAGGGCAAAGCACAGGTGGCCAAGTGACCAGAAGACAGAGTGTCAGAGGGGAGGGGTGAGATGAGGCCTGGGAAAGGGCAGGGATACGAACACAGACATGCGGGGGCTGAAGGAGGGCACCTGGGCTCCCCTGTGGCTGGCAGAGCCGTGGGTGGATTTGAGGAGGGGCGCAGCGACATGATCAGGGACCACAGATGAGAGGAGTTAAGTGTGAATGTAAAGGTGCTGGATGACTTGAACCCCCAAACACACACACCCATGTTTACACCCCAGGTGTTCCAGACCAGGATGGCTGTCCTGATGCAGCGTCGGGAACAGTTGGAACAGAAGAAGCAGGAGCTAAAGGGGTCCTTCCTCCGCTTTGACAAGTTCTTGCAGGTGGGTGGGGCCTGCTGGGGGAGGCAGGTCACAGGGTCAGACATGTCACAGAAATGTTTAAAAATGGCTGTCCTGCTGAGACAGGTTTGGCTCAGTGGATAGAGCATCGGACTGCGGACTGGAGGGTCCCGGGTTCGATTCCGGTCTAGGGCATGTACCTTGGCTGCGGGCGCATCCCCAGTAGGGGGTGTGCAAGAGGCGGCTGATCGATGTTTCTCATCGATGTTTCTGACTTTCTATCCCTCTACCTTCTGCTCTGTAAAAAAATCAATAAAATATATTTTAACAAATTAAATTAGAATAAAATAAAATAAAATTAAAATGGCTGTACTCCTATAGTTGGGGACTCCAATACCTGTTGGCTAAATCCAAATTCATGGATGATGAGTCATCATTTTAATGTCAATTCTCCAAAAATCATTCTATAAATTTATTATATCCCCTAAGATCAACAGAACGTTTAATAAACTTTTATGTGCTCATTATTTTTTCAAACGGGTGCACCAGCCCCGCTGGCGTGGCTGTGATTGAGCTTCGACCTCTGAACCAGAAGGCCATTGTGGGAGTCCTGGCCAGGCCACATTCCGGGTTGCAGTCTCCATCCCCAGAAGGGGGCGCGCAGGAGGCAGCCGATCAATGATTCTCTCGTCATTGATGTTTCTATCTGCCTCTGCCTTCCTCTCTGAAATCAATAAAAAATATATTTTTTAAAATTGGTGCACTAATACAATGGGGAAGTGGTAGGAAAACTGAAACGTTCACGTTTTTTAAAAACCATGGGAAGGCCCTGATTGATTTGGCTCAGTGGATAGAGCTGTTGGCCTGCGGACATAAGGGTCCCAGGTTCGATTCCAGGTAAGGGCATGTACCTTGGTTGCGGACACGACCCCAGTGGGGTGTGTGCAGGAGGCAGCTGATCGATGTTTCTAACTTTCCCTTCCTCTCTGTGAATAATCAATAAAATACATTAAAAAACAAACAAACAAACAAACAAAAAACCGTGGGGAGGAGTGAAGTACCAAAATCAGATTCTGGCTGCGTTTGGCCCGCGGGCCATCTGTTGGCACTCCAAGGCTGCACATGCTAATTGATGCGGGGACGGGTGGGGGGGGCGAGCTCCGCAGGCGCCCAGTCCTGAAGGTCCTGGCCTCCTGTCCATCCCTCCTCCACAGGACGCCGAGGCCCGACGTAGCCGCGGGATGCGGAGGGCGGCGGCGGAGCGACACCGCGCGGGCCGCCAGGAGGCCGAGGCGGGGCGGCTGCGGGCCCAGCTCGAGGACCTGCAGCGGGAGCGCGCGCGCCTGCTGCGCCGGCTGGAGCGCCTGGGGCCCTGCGCGCGCCTGCTGGAGCAAGTGCTGGGGCAGCTGCCCGAGGTGGGTGCCCTGCGGGGAGTTTGGGGCTCAGAGCCTCCGCACAGCGCGGCGTGGCCGCAGGGGCGGCTTTGAAACGGTGCACTGCTGGAGCGCTGACTGTATGCCAGGAATCACCCCTTACTGAACACTCACTGTATGCCGGGAGCACACTTTGTTCTTGAATTTCCCCCCAAGGCCCAGAGCAGGGGGTCCTGTGATTGTCAACCCCGTTTTACTGATGGGGAAACCGAGATTCAGAAAGGACCCCCGGCAGGCGCGGGACGGGGAGACCCGGGCACTCAGAATGAAATTGGTGGCAGGCAGTGAGCTCAGCTGGGCTTAGTGGAGGGTGGAGCAATCTCCACTTAAGGGGCAGCGGCTGTGATGCCCCCATCTCACAGGTGGGCTGGGAGGCGCTGGAGAGCCGAGTGGCATGGGGAGGGCAGGGGCTGCAGGCCCGGCGAGTCCCCCTCCGGGCCCCGGTCCAGTTCCAGGAGGTCGCTGAGCTGGTGGCGCGCTTCGATGCCCTCGCGGACACGCTGGCCGCGCTGAGGCTCCGGGAGCGCCGGCGGCGGACGGAGCTGGAGGAGGCGCGCACGCGGCTGCAGCGGCTGCGGGACGCCTGGCAGGACGAGCTGCTCCGGCGGGGCCAGCAGCGCGCGCAGTTGCTGGAGCGCCTGGAGGCGGCGCGGGAGCGCACGCTGCAGTGGGTACGGCCCAGCGGGCGCAGGGACCCCGGCCTCCCACCGGACCCCGCCTCCCACCGGGACCCCCGCCTCCCACCGGGACCCCCGCCTCCCACCGGACCCCGCCTCCAACCGCGGGGTAGAGCGCGGGCGGAGGAGTGGGGATAAGAGCAGATGGGGCGATGCTTACTGCCGCGGGGCAGCCGAACAAAAGTGCGTGTTTGGCTTCAGAAAGCACTTTAGGGCACGGGATGCCTCTCTGTACCTGCCCTCCTCTCCCGAGAGCGCTCCCGGGTACGTGGCTGGCGGGAAGAAACTGGGCACGAGGCCCAGCCCTCCTGCAGCCGTCACACCTTAACCGGGAGGGGCGGGGCATTCTGCAGGAATCCAAGTGGGTGCAGATCCAGAACACAGCGGCTGAGAAGACCCTGCTCCTGGGCCGCGTGAGGATGTCGGCGCTCAACCTGTTCCAGTTAGTGTGCCAGCATCAGAGGCAGCCGCCTGGCCTGGACATTGGGGACACCGAGGGGCAGCTGGAGCAGGTGAGGGCCCCTGTGGTCACCTCCAGGCCCCCCCCCCCCCTTGGGCACATCACCTAGCCGGAAACCCCGCCTCTCTGGGTTAAGCTTGGCCCTCTGTGATCAGAGGCACCACAATATGGGCTCAGGGCCACCCAGGCTGTCAGGTGGGTGCTGGTTCTGAGTCACCTGCTAGGTGGCCAGAAGGACCTCAGGCCCCTTGGGTCTCAGTGTCCTGCTTATGCGGGAGGGCCAGGGTGTATGCTGACGGGACTCCATACATTTATGCCGAGAGTCAAACAAGTGACATCAATAAAAGCCAGGAAACTGAGACTTTTAAAAAATATTTTTTATTGCTTTCAGAGAGGAAGGGAAAGGGAGAGAAACACCAATGATGAGAATCATTAATCGGCCGTGGGGGTCAGCAACGTGGGGATGTTCCCTGACTGGGAATCAAACCGTGACCTCCCGATGCAGAGGCTGATGCTCAGCCACTGAGCCACACGAGCTGGGCGAGATTCGCTTGGCATTCATCAGACAGGCCTTGCTCCGCTGGCGGGGGGCGGGGGGCCGAGCAGTGGTCTCTGCACATGCCTCACAGGTCACTGTGGACCAGCACACCATTCTTCTACCAGGTTTGCAAGGTTTACAGCCAGAGGGGCTTCTGACTTTGGAGACACTTATTGTTTCCGGGGGTTCCCAAAGCATGACCCCCTTGAGGAGTGGGGGAAACAAAGAGAGGCACTCTCCTCCCCCCAATGGCCAGGATTCCAACCAAATGGCAAGAACCGGGGCTCCGGAGCCCACGTTTGTGCCATGTCCTGCGCGGGGTGGGTTTTCGTGGGCCACTGCTCTCCCAGATGTGGCTCGGGTGCCGAGGTCCACACCCAGGTGACGTCACGCTAGGAGGGCCAGAGGCTCGACATGCAGTGACTGCAAAAGCTGGTCCCTGATCCCAACACGGGCGACTAGGCCTTCCACTCCCTGGTCTGGTGCCTAGGACTCACCCTAGCAACTGGTCTGGGGCCTAGGACTCGGCCACAGCAACTGGCCAAACTCAGTAACAGTTTCGTTTTCATTGTAGCTATTTTTCGTTACTCCTACTTAAGAAAAGGGTGACTTAGACTTTCTCCATCTTTGCTGGAAGAGTTTCCTTCTCAGAAGGTGGTTTCAGTGAAACGTGTGAGCGGAACGCCCAAGGGAAGGTCGGCATCGTGTCTGGTTCTTGGCAGGGGAGCAGGGGCTGCTCATTAAGTCCGAGTCAGTAAGTGAATTAACTCAAAGCAGAGGAGGCCGCCCGTGGAGAAAGTAAGCCAGACGCCAACAAATATGACTGATCCAATTAAAGGGGGAAAATAAATTGATGGAAGTGAAAATGTGAATTATAATGCAGGTGGTAGCCAACTGTGAAGGCATCTGCTAAGGAATCATTTGGGAGGATGACTGGGCCTTTAAAACCCCGGCACCCCCAACATTGCTGGCTTTTAGAGGGTCTCAGCCCTGACCCCGACCCAAACCGGGTCTTGCAGCATTGAGGGTGGGCACGGGACACGGGCTGGGATGTGACTGTGGCTGGCTGGGGACCCACAGGTGAAGCTGTTCCTCCTGGACCTCTCTGCCATGCTGGCCAGCCTCCCCCAGAGCGAGCCCGAGACTCCGGCCTCCTAGCTCCACCCTGGTGAGTAGTGGGCACCCCCCAGGGGCTTCTCCCGGAGAGAAGGGGCACATTTCCTGTGGACAGGGCGGAATGGCTCTCACCCGGAGATGGGAGGGGCGCGCCCACTCAGATGGCGGCGGGACAACACGGGGGGCACACAGCAAGCACTCAGAACACGTGGCGGACAGGGGGACACCCACCCTCACCCACCACCTGGCCTGGGGCCGGGTTCTTTCTCCAGGACCGTTGGGGGCATTAAAAAGCAGGTTGTCAGGTGCTTGTAATGGGGCCAGGTGCAAATGCTGGTTAAGTCAAGTAAAATCAATAGGATCAGCAAGAGGGTCTCAGGAGCCAAAACCCACTCCCACAGCACCTGCTCACCAGGTCCCTCCCCCGGCTTGATATGCACCTGCTGGAGGCTGCCTGTGACCTTCCCAGGACCTGGTAGGGGCTGAGGAGCACAGGCCTCAGGCAGGACAGGCCTGGCCGGGCACTGCCCACTTGGTGTGTGGTGGGGCAAGCTTAACCCCTGCACAGCCAGAGGGGCAGCTGTGCCCCTAGCCCAGACCCTGCATCCTGTTGTGTCATACCCAGCTCCCCTCGCAGCTGTGAGGCTGCCCAGCAGAAGGGAGGGGACCGACTGTCAGCTTTGGGGTTCTCCCACCTTAGGCAACTAACTCATCTTCTGAGCCTCATTTTCCTCATCTGCAAACTGGGGACATCAACAGAACTCAACCTCAAGGGGTTCCGGGGATCCCACGGGACTTGCCCACACACATGCCCTCAACTCACCCAGCGCGCCAGCTGGGATTTCAGTGCCTGCGCCTGTCCCTTCCAACTCCTAGAGTGGACTGCACTCCTGGTCCGCCAGAGGTGCTCAAGAAAGGTTTATTACCTTAAAAATACATCACTGGGTCTTCGGCACTCACAGCTCAGACCCATGTGACCACCACCTCTGAACCCAGAGCACACAGAAGCAGCAGGAGCCGAGTTGCCAATTCAGAGCGCAAACTCCTATGCACCCTTCAAAACCTTGCTCAAATGTTCCCGTCTGAAGCAGAGGCAGCTGCTGCCCTTCGGTGGCCATACAGTGCTCCTTCTCATGGGCGAGGGCTCTGCAGGGAGCTCCCCAAACGCCCTGCACAGGGCCAGGTACATAGTGGCACTCAAGGAGCATCGGCTGATGTTCACACTTAGAGCATGTGAGGAGCCGGGGCTGGGTCATCTTCTTCACATCCTCTTCCTCATCTTGCCCTTCTTGGAGTGCGCGCCCCGGCCAAAGGCGCCCTGCTGCAGCTCCCGGGCATGGCGCCGGTTGCGGGCAGAGAGCTGCTTGAGGCCCCCACGCTGCAGGAAGCGCATCTTCTGGGCCTGGCGCCTCTGCTTCAGGATCTGCTGCTTGGTCTTAAGCTCTGAGCGCACGCGGCCTGCAGGGGGGCCTGAGGTGCGCGGCTGGGAGGCACCTGCCAAGACAAGGATCCAGGGAGCTCAGCCTTTGGGTTGATTCCCAGTCTCCCCCTCCCAGGACTGCTCCTCTGCCCTCACTCCCATTCTGTGTTCACTGCTGTGGCCCCAGGCTCTGGCACATAGTAGGTAGTTAACAAGGCTTAAATAGTCTACAGTCTAGTCTGGAACCTCAAGCCAGGACTTCCGGGGTTCAAATCCCAGCTGTGGCCTCAGACCTGGGCAAGTCACTTAATTTCTCTGTGCCTGTTTCCCCTCTGTAAATTGTGAATAGCACCTCCCTCCCTCATGGGTCCTAACAAGTCAACGATTTAATATGTGTACAATGCTCAGAACAAGGTCTAGCCCATAGTGAGGGGCTCCTGGCCGTACTTATTATGATTACTAGGGGCCTGGTGCATGAAATTTGTGCACTGGGGGTGGGTGGTCCCTCAACCCAACCTGCCCCCTCTCACATACTGGGAGCCCTCAGGGGATGTCCAACTGATGGCTCACCCCCAGCCTGCCCAAGGCCTAAAGCCTTGCCTTGGGCACCCAGCCATCACCCTGCTCAGCTCAGCCCAGGCTGCCTGTGACCACCTGGCCCCAGGGGCTGGGCGCTCGCCGCCACTTCTGCTCACAGCGCCCGGGCACCGGGTGCTCCCTGCCGCCACCACCGCTGCTGCTGCTGCTGCTTCCCTGCACAGTGCCCAGGGGCTGGGTGCTCACCACCACCGCTGCCGTTTCATCTCCACCCCCGGGCGCTCCCCTTCGAGCTTGCCACTTGGCCCCACCCCCGCTCCTGATTGGCTGGTAGCATAGCCAATCAGGAGTGAAGGTACGGTCAAATTTGCATGTTTCTCTTTTATTATATAGCAGGATTAATACTTCATCAAAGCTTGACTGAGAGCCCAGGACATAGTGCCAGGGGAGGTGGCAGGCAGCTGGGTAGCCCAGGGCCAGTCACTGCCCGTGACCCACTTCAGTGTCCCTGCCTGTAAGGTGGTCATTTTCAGTCTTCGCACCCCAGGCCCTGCGTGGTGAGTGTCTAGCAGAGTCTGTCTCCACACAGCAAGCTTGGGGGACGGGACAGGGTCGCCCCCTCCCTTCAGAGCCCTGAGGGGCAGCCCGAGGCCCTGGCATGCAGGGCAGGGCCCATGGTGCCATCTTGGCGCACAGGCTCTGGCAGACAGAGCGGCAGAAACCCCTCAGCCCGTCACCAGCCGAGGGACTCGGGAGGGATCAGAGCACCAAGCTCCCAGGTGACCACTTGCCAATGCGCACGCTGAGTGGCACCCTACCTTGGCCTCGGCCCCGCTTCCACCCTCTTGGCTGCGGGCCTCGCCGGCCCGATGCCCCTTCCTCCTCGGAGTCGCGGTCGTCGATTTTCTGTTTCTGCTTCCACTTCTGGTAGCTATGAAGCGTGTTAAGGGGGTGGCGGCTGGATCCTGAACCCCAGAAACCCGAGCTGGGAGAAGGCCCTGCCCCCTCCAGCACAAACAGGTCCCGCCTACAGGAGGTGCCACTCAGCCCAGCCCCTCAGGATACAGGTCGCGCTTGTAGGAGCTGCTGATGTAGCGACCGCTTTCTGTCTTGATCTTCTTCTTGTCCTCCTGTCCTGACTGTCCCACAAACCGCTTCTTCTTCCGGTCCCTGCAGGAGAAGGCTGGGTGGCTGTTGTGTACGGAGGGGCCTGGGCGGCCTGCTCCCTCCCGGCCCCCTCACTGGGATGTCGGAGGACTGCAGACAAGCAGTGTGGCCGTGTCTGGCATGCAGTAGGTGCTCAATAAAGCCTGTCCCCAGCTCCTCCTCACCTTTCTCTGGTAGCCCAGGTCTCAAAGGCAGTGTGTGGGGGAGTCACTGGAAACGGGGGAGGGGGGGCCCAGTCAGGGTTTCCAACCCCTACTCTGCCATTTCTAGGTTGTGAATGGAGGTGGGGTACGGTTCTTCATCCTTACTGTGTGATGACACGGGGACTAGATAGGGGATCACAGATCAATGCGGGGATGGCAGTGGCATATTTCCTGCTCTAGGGATCAAGGGGAGTCAGGACAGGCTAGGGGTCAGATGCCAGTGGGTGGGGACCACGTGGCAGAAAGGTGGGCATGGAAGGGCTGCACTGGCGAGCTCACTCACCACTTGAGCTGCTGCCGGCCCCTGGTCAGGTTCTGGGCCTCGTCCCCCATCAGGTCCAGGACAGCGCCAGCCACCTGCTGCTCAAAGGCGCCCCCATCCCCACCAACGCTCAGGCTGCAGAGGGGCAGTGGGGAGAGACACAGGGTTGATGGGGACCCATTAGGTTCCACCTGCCACACATATACATGCATATATACACACACACACATATATACACCACGCACACACCATGCATGCACATTTATACACCACACACATACATATATAAACCACATACACATGCACATACATCCATCACATGCACACACATACATACACCACACACATTCAAACCCCCCCCCCCCCCCCCAGCCGACTGCTCACCCCCGTTCACTGTCGAAGTCCTTGGGCCGGTAGGGGACATAGAAATCCTGGTCCCGCTGCCGGTCCTCCTTCCGCCTCTTGGCTCCCCGCTCAGGTCCTGGCCGCTGCCGCTTCCGGCCCACGACCTCGGTGAACACGTCCTGGCAGACAAGGCCCAGTCACACCCGCAGCCCCTAGGAGCCCACCTGCCCCCCAGCACCAGTCTGGCTTGGGGTTGCCATTTCCTCCTCTGCACGTGCAGCTCACCCCACCTCAAGCACCGGCAGGGTCAGGACAGATGGGGGCTGGGGCTGAGGTGCCAACCAAGGAGGGACCCGTGCTCCATCCCAGCTTAACCCCCCGCTGTGGCCAGGCAACGCCCTGCCCTCTCTGGGCCTGGCCCTCCCCGTGTTAGCGACTAGTCCAGGGGTTTTCAACTGTTAGGTTTTGGCTACTGAACCCCCACCCAAATCAAATGTAAGAGGGGTGCATGAGCAGGCCCAGGACCCCGCCCACCAGGTGACCAGGACACCTCTGCGGTCCCCTGCCCTGCCTCTGGCACTATGGGCCAGCTTCCGAGCCAGCCCAGACCCCAGGGCCCGGGTGGGGTGTACCTCCACGCTCTCTCCCGCTGCCTCTTCCTCCTCCTGCCCAGGCTGCTCCGCCTGCGGCGCTGGGCGGCTGCGGGCTGTGGCGGCCAGGCCCTCCTGCCGCTCCTGCCGCCCCTGCTGGAAGCTGGCGATGGCCTTGGCGTCCTTCTGCCGCTTGGCCCGCATCACCTGGCTGCTCAGGTCCCGGCTGGAGGCGTTGATCTCAAAGATGGTCTGTGGAGGTGACACCCCAGTCCTTCACCCACTGGCCTCTCCTCCCCCCAACTCTTCCCTCACCACCTGGCGGGCTCCCTATGGCATTCCTCCCCAAGTCCTCCCAACCCTCCTGGCAGGCTCTCTCATTATCTGCATTTCACAATCAGGGAGCCCAGAGAGGGCAAGTAACCTGCCCAAGGTCACACAGCTGGGACGAGCCGGAGCTGGGACTTCAGCTGGCTCTGAAACCAGTGCTCCCAACCATGGCCCTCCAGACACTTTTCTCTGAGGCTGGCTGCCTGGCAGGCTTGTAACCCTAGGTACAAAATGGGGTGCTCAGAGGGAGTTAAGAGGAGACGAAAGGTGAGAGAAAGCCAGTTCCTCAGGCCTCTACCAGGTCTAGGGCAAGTCACTCCGTGAGCCTCAGTCTACCCATCAGTAAGTGGAAGGAAATGGCTGCCACACAGGAGCCTGCTGTGGACCAGCAGAGATGGTTCCAGAACAAGGGGTGTCTCTAGAGAAGCTGACGAAGCTAGAGATCTAGTTTCAGAAGCTTTGAGCTCAAATAGAATCCCCGCTGGGGTCCTGCCAGGGTTGGGCGCTCCGTCGGCCCCCAGGCCCCCGCTCACCGCCCGCGAACGGTACTGCTTGATGCTGTCCACCAGCCTCAGCCGCTGCAGCTCCTCTTCCTGGAACCGCGAGCCTGGCCGGGAGGGAGGCGTGAGGCCGGGGCTGGCTCCGGGGCTGCCCACCACCCCTGCCCTGCCCTGCCCTGCCCTGCCCGGGGACTCACTGAAGAGGGGGTGCAGGCCCAGCCCCGCGAGGTCCAGCTCCTTGGCCCGCTTGATGGACTCCGGCGAGGGCGCTGGCCGCGAGCGCACGTACTGCTGCTGGGCGTTGTCGGCCACGCGGCCCAGGCCCCGCAGCTCCAGCGACACCTCCAGCGTGCTCCGCAGGCCGCAGTCCTCGTCGTCCACCACGCTCTGTGGCACCCGGCCCAGCACGCCGTCCACACCGACCGCGCCTGCCACCCCCGGAGCCCGGTCACAGGCTGCCACCGGCCCACCTGCCCACGGCCCGCCTCCCACACGGGCCCCCCTCACAGGATTGTCCCTGTGGCTGCCGATGTGCTACATGGTTAGGCCCACGATGGTTGCATCTGTACTAACCGTGTACAGAATTTTGCCATTATTCCTTAAACCATACAGTAGAACACCTATTTACACTGTTCACATTATACTACTATACGTAATCTAGGAATGATTTAATGTTAGGGAAGATGCGTGTAGGTTATTTGCAAATATGTCATTTAACATAAGGAACGTAAGCATCGTGGAGTGTCGTATCTGAGGGGTCCTGGAACCAATCCACCATGAATACCGAGGGGTGACCGTACGGGGATCTTCTGGGGTCAGATCCAGCCCCAGCCCTACCAGAGGGGACAGCTTTGTCCCTCACCCACATGAGAAACACGGAGGACCTTAGCCCCGCCCCGGCCTCCACTCACCCGAGGGCTCCTCGTGGGGGCGGGCGAGGGCGAGGGCTCGGCCCAGGAACAGGTGCAGGTCCAGCAGGTAGGGGACCTCATCGGGGGCCACCAGGGAGTAGGCGGTGCCACTTCGACCAGCCCGGGCCACACGACCTGCGGGAGGAGGTGCTCAAGCTTCAGCAAAGGAAGAGTCACCACAGCACAACTCCCACCTGCCCAGCCCTGAGGGAGCACAGGGCCCGGGAGAGGAGCTAAAAGGGCAGCGTTACTGAGAGGACTTTGGGGACGAGGGGGCTGAAGGGCCACGTCATCAAGGAGCATGACCGAGTGCCTCCGTGAGTCGCCCATCAGAACCGTGCCGGCCACCCCCACCAGGTCCTACTTTACAGGTCAAGCCCTGGGCCGGCTTCCCCACCGGCAGGGCGGGAGCGGAGCCCTGCGCCCACAGCTCGCACTGGGGCTCAGCGCCCCGCCGGCTCCTTACCCACGCGGTGCAGGAAGAGCTTGCCCTTGGCCGGGAAGCTGAAGTTGATGACGTTGTCCAGCAGCGGGATGTCCAGGCCCCGAGCTGCCAGGTCCGTCACGATGAGGGTGGAGCACTTGCCGTGGGTGAACTTGGCCAGGTTGATCTTGCGGGCCGTCTGGTCCAGGGCGCTGTAGATGTGGGCGCAGCTCACCCGCTGGGTGGTCAGCAACTGCTCGGAGCCAGGGCGGGAGGGGAGGGGGGAGGGGGGAGGAGACTGGTAGGAGAGGAGTCTGGGCCACAGCGGGATGCCACGACCTGGTGTAAGCCTCATCCTGACTCTCCCACTAACAAGCTGCAGGACCTTGGGCAAGGTCTGTGCCTTCATTTTCCTCGTCTATAGACTGGGGAGAACTGTTCCTTCTCTGAGGCTTTGTTATAAGGACTAAACGAATTACTATAGTGCTGAGAACTCGGCCCAGAACACAGGAAGCACCGTGAGTGTTCACTGCTCTTTGAGAATTACTCTTTCAGCCTCATTCACCAGAGACCCCAGCAGCTGCTGCACGCAAGGAGGAAGCCCCATTAATGTCTGACAAGTTCATGAAACCCAGTGAAGTGTGTCATCAGAAAGCAGACCCCAGGTGTGGCTGACAGGAAGGGGCCCCAGCAGCCTTTGGGGCACGGGACCTCCATGCTGTCATATGGAAAATCTCATCAAGTTGCGCATGTAAAATTAGGACACTTTACATAGCTCACTGCATGCAGGTTACGCCTCACTTTTAAAAAACAAAACATATGGGAAAATTCATACAAAAGTGATAGCACAGCTGGGGAAATACTTAAAAATAACCTCAGTGGAGAGGATAGCAACAGATCAGTCGAGACTGGCCATAAGTTGATAACTGAGTACCTGAGAGTTCATTAAAGTATTAAGTCCTGGCCAGGCCCCTATCCTGCTCTGGTGCTGCCCTCTGGTGTCTGTACTTGGAACTGCATCCCCAAGCTAATGTGCAGGTCCCCAGGTGTCTTCCTCACCAGCCAGGCCCTCACCTCACTGAGGTACCCCCAGACCCTCACCTCACTGAGATACCCCCAGACCGTCTCTCCGCACTGAGATACCCCCAGACCCTCACCTCACTGAGATACCCCCAGACTCACACCGCACTGAGATAACCCCCAGACCCTCACCTCACTGAGATAACCCCCAGACCCTCACCTCACTGAGATAACCCCCAGACCCTCACCTCACTGAGATAACCCCCAGACCCTCACCGCACTGAGGTACCCCCAGACCCTCATCTCACTGAGGTACCCGCAGACCCTCATCTCACTGAGATACCCCCAGACCCTCACCTCACTGAGGTACCCCCAGACCCTCACCTCACTGAGGTACCCCCAGACCCTCACCTCACTGAGGTACCCCCAGACCGTCTCTCCGCACTGAGGTACCCCCAGACCCTCACCTCACTGAGATACCCCCAGGCCCTCACCTCACTGAGGTATTCCGCATGGTGCTTCGTGGCCACAAACACCACGGTCTGGTCCTGGGGCCGCACCACGTTGCGCAGCAGGTGGAGGAGCACGGCGGCCTTGGTGTCCTCCCGCACGAGGAAGAAGGAGGTCTGCAGGGAGAGGGGCCATGAGGGTGTGGCTCTCAGGGCCCTGGACAGGCCAGGGGCACAGGCAGACCCTCACCTTGAGCTGCTCGTTGAGTTTGGCGTCCACATCTAGCCGAATGAGCACGGGCTCGGTGAGGCCTGCGGCGGGCACAGAGGGGAGTGGGAGGGTGAGTCACTGAAGGACAAAGCCCGGGCCCAGGCCCCCACCCGAGCTCACTCACCGGCCCGGGCGAACTCCACCAGCATTTTGGGCAGCGTGGCAGAGAACAGGAGCGTCTGGTGGCCCCCCGGGAGGCGGCTGATGATTTCCTGCAGCTGCTCTGCAAACCCCATTTCAAAGAGCCTGGGAGGGCAGAGGGCAGAGGGCAGGAGAGGGACTTCCTCCAGTGAGTTCCCAACTTCAGCCGTCCTCGCCCCCACCACACTTCTCCCAGGTGGTTGGTGTTTGCCTGGCCTCTTCTATATCTGACAACTTCACGCTAAGCAATAATGACCTTGAAACCTTGGGTCTGGTCTGTTCTGTTTCCTACAAACTTGCATTGAAATAAATGACAACAGCCCTCGCTCTGGGTCAGGCACCGTCTTAGTTTACAAATATCAGCTCCTGAGTCCTCACGGCATTCTGGAAGGCACGTGCTATTTTATGCCCACTCTGCAGGCCTCCAAGGCCCCCAGTGATCTGTCCAAGTTGACGGAGCTGGGATTTGATCCCGCCTGTGTTCTCAACTTTGTGCTCCTTTTTCTAACTCTGATCCCAGTACACAGGTCTCTCCCCGCAGAGCCCCTCCTCCCAGACAGCGCACCTCCCTCTGGTTTCCCGCCTCGAGCCAACCCGGACACTGCGAGGGGGTACCTGCAGCCTTACCTGTCAGCCTCGTCAAACACCACGTACTCCACACTCTGCAGCTTCAGGTTCATCTCCACAGCCACATGCATCAGGCGGCCAGGGGTGGCGATGATTCTGGAAGGGGTGTGCAGGCCAGGTCACCCAGGGCCACCAGCAGAGCCCTCCTCTCCCTCCCCAGGCGTGGGCCACCTGGGAAGGGACCCAGGCGGTACCCCCAATGCAGACTCACATGTCAGGGTTTTCGTGCAGGGCTGAGAACTGGTCTTCCATCCTAGGAAGAAGGGGAGGTATCAGCTCGATACAACAGGTCTCAGTCTAGTCCCTGTCCCTTCCCAGGCCAAACACCCGGTGCGTCCCACTCCCTGACCCCAGACTTGCAACTGGGGAAAGGCTACTGCTGACATCCTAGGCAAAGGCACTGCCCTGACAAGAGATACCAGTTCAAACATACAAAAGGACTGAGACAACAAAGAGTTCCCCAAAGAGTGGGCTCAGCCTCCAAACCCACCTCACTATCTCTAGAGGCAACTAAGTTGCCTGTCACTCACAGCCACCCAGAAACTAACCCTGCACCTCGAATCCAGTTTCTGGGATCTCTCTGTCCTTACTCTTAAACCTTTTGAGCACACACCTCCCTAACTCTAGTCGTCCTCTGAAACACCTTGGGACACCTGTAGGAGCCAGAATTCTGGGCCAGGCCTAGCCTGGGAGCACTGCTCACAATAACGAACTGGAGATGATAATTGTAATGTAGGCAAAGGGCCTGGGCAGCAAAGCACTGGGAACTGAGTGACTGTGGCAGTGGCACTGGGACTAAGGAAGGGGCTGCCCGGGAGGAAGACATGTGGAACGGGGAGGGGGCACGGCAGTCCGGCCCCTCACCTGCTCGGCGTGCTCACCTGCAAAACAGGTGTGAGGCCTGCCACTTCAGAATGGTGCCAGCACACGAGGGAGAATACATTTTGAAAACCTGCTATCACAAACATGCTTTGGTTTGTGCAGATTCTGCTTTAAACAACCCACACTTCCGCACGTTAAAACACAAACTGAACTACCGTGTGGATGACCGATGCCCTCAGCTCTTTCAGGGGCATCAGCGCCTCCGCAGTGCTCGTGTGGGAAATTTCTTCTCGAATTTCGCTGCATGTTTTCCCTTATTCTTCACAAGTATCGGTCTTATTTTTTAGAATGTGCTAAGAACCTGCTGTTGTTAAGAAGCCACAGGCTCCTTCACTCTGATACCCTGGAGGCACGCTGCACGCACAGGGACAGGGGTGTGGGTGACAGAGGGTTCTTACTTGTCCCCACCCAGGATCAGGGCAGTCTTGAGGCCGGTGAACTTGCCCAGCTGTGGGGAGAGACAGAGAAAGGTTGGGAGAGAGGAAGGGGGAGGTGACTCCACCCACTCAGGCCTCCCCCCTGATCCCAACCCAGTCTGCCTCTCCCTGCCCTCCCGCCGCCGCCCACCCCCCAACCCCGACACACCTCCTTGGTGAACTTCATGGTCTGCAGGGCCAGCTCCCGTGTGGGCGAGAGAATGAGGGCACGGGCCCCCGTCTGAGCACTGCGTGTCTTGAGCCGCTCGAACATGGGGATAAGGAAGCAGGCTGTCTTGCCACTGCCCGTCCGCGCCATGGCCACCATGTCTTTGCCATCCAGGATCACCGGGATGGTCTGCAGATAAATGGGTAGAGGAGGGGCGGGGTCAGCTCCTGCACCAGAGCTTCCAGCTCCCAGTCGAACTAGGGGACCTCAGTGAATGTTGCCCAGCTCTGACCCCATTTCTGCCAAAGCTTGTTTGCACACCTCCAGGGATAAGCAACTCACCACCCCCAACTCTTTCCATGGTTTGAACACCCTTCTGCTGATTAAACCAGACTCTACCCTCCCTGACTGCTGTGCCTCACTGCGCAGCCTCAGCAGAGAACAGCCTTAAATGGCAAAGAGGCACAGGGTCGCGTCTCCTCTCTGCTGGGCCCAACTTCCCTGATCTGGGAAACAGGCAAGCTTGTGGGGCTTCAGAATAAGAGGGGGGGAGATGTGACAGCTGGGACAAGGGGTGCCTATCAAGAGGCTAAGAGAAGGCCAAGTCCCTCATCCCCTCCTTCCAACCCACCAGCCCTGCCGCCGTGTACCTTTCTCTGGATGGGCGTTGGCACCTTATAGCCTTTCTTCATGATGCCTTTGAACACCGGGTAGCTCAGGCCTGGGAAAGACACAGGAATGACGGGGGTGGAGGGAGCCCCCACAGCACCTGACTGTTGCATCTTTCCCCCTCTGCTCCGAAATGCTATTGTCGTGCACTAAAGCCCCCAAATGTCTTTGCCTGTTCCTGCTCTAACTGCTCTCATTGTGTCAGGCCCTGACTGGCTCTGAGACAGTGTCTGCTGCCTCAGTTTGCCCAATACCTACCATAGTGCTGGCCTAGAGCAGAGCTCAGAGGGCATGGTGACCTCCTGCTACCCCCCACCTCCCCAGATGCCTGGAGCACCCACCCATGGACTGGAAGCCTCCTGACTTCTTCTTCTTCTTGTTCTGGGCTCGCACCATCTCCCGCGTGTCCGGCTCCACGTCCGAGGTGCATTCCGAGGTGGGGAAGGTGGGGAGGGGTCTGCCGGGTCCCAGCTGGAGGGGGGAGCAGAGAGGCAGCATCACTCCAGTACCATCAGACCACTGGGGCAGGGAGGGGGGCCGTCCTGTAGCTGGTCTGCACCCCATTCCAGTCAGTGACTCCCCTGCCAGATCATGAGACATCCCTGGTACAGGGCTCCCCTCTGACTAGGCCAGGACAGGACAGGGCGGTGGGGCAGAGAGCGGGCTCTGCAGACACACAGCCTGGTTTCAATCCCAACCTGTCACTTACCAGCTGGGAGACCTCACACAGGGACTTAATCTTCCCGGAGTCTGTGTTCCCAGCTCTGGGAAACCGTGACGAGAACATAAGCCTCACAGGGTGTTGTGAAGACTAAGCAGGTTAACTGCGAAGCTCAGAACAGTGGCCAGCACAGAGATGGTGACTATCAACCTCCTCTTCCTCCCCCTCTTCCTCCTCCTCCTCCTGGCCTGTCATTCCCAGCTCCGGAAATTAACTCTAGAGAACTAATCGCAACTAGACTTTTCCAAGCTGCCCTGCCCTCCTCTCCTTAATCCCCTTTCTGACCCATTACCCTTACCCAGCTCTGGTCTCTCTTGTGCCTGCCTCCTCTCTGCCCATCTCTCCTCTCTGTCCCAGCACAGCTAACCCAGATGCCTCCTCTGGGGAGCCCTCTCAGACTACAGGGCTGTCCCCTTCCTCCCAGAAATAACTGTATGGGCCGCTGATTCACTATAATGATTAGAGCTCACGTGGCTCTTCCTGGAAGCCAGGTCTGCTGCATTCACATAAGTCAACCCACTCAACCCTATGACAACAGCAGGAAGTGGGTACTATTACTTTGTCATCTTACACAGAAGGAAACTGAGGCACAGAGGGGTGACATGACCCACCCAAGACCACACAGACAGCAAGTGTGGGGACCGGAGTCTGTCTTCTTCCCACTGTGGCCCTCTGTGGTCCCTGCACCATCCAGGCAGGGCTGCAGCCTGTCTAGTATAGTCTGTGAGCTAAGAATGGTCACATACATTTCAAAAAAACAAACAAAAAAGACGGTGACCTTAAAGGGCCCCACAAGCCCGAAATAGGTACCACGTGGTCCTTGGAGGAAAAGTTTGCCAATCCCCGTTCTAGGCACAGAAAAAAGTCCTGGAACACATCAGAGCCCAGCATTCTACGGCACGAGGGAGCACATCAACATGTCCTCCCGTCCTTCCCACGGTCTGTGAGGCACATGTCATCATCAGCCTGCTGCACAAGTGGAAACTTCTGTCCTCTACAGATGTGGCTCAGAGAGGTTAAGCAACTTCTTCGCTACCGCACAGCCTGTTCAGGGTTGGGCCAGGTTGTGAACACAGGGCTGAGCCAGGGAGAGTCCTGGTCTGAACCACATACATGGGCTCCTCTTTGGCACTTAGTACTCTGACCTGTTCATTACCTTTAGCAGTTTCTCCACAGTTATAGAGCACCTACTGTGCGCCAGGCGTTAGCGAGGCTGGGGAAACAGTGGAATAAAATCTGGTCCCTGCCTCAGAGCAGTGTAGGCCTCTCCTTACATAAACACTCACTCATCTACTTACCCAAAGCTATTCTGTGCCAGGCACCAGCTGGGCACAGTGCTGTGGGAAATAACGGGCTACTGCCCTCCCTTTCCATTTGCATTCTGGCTGGCATTCAGCAGTGGAAATAGCACAGGCTGAAACAAGGTAGTCCCCGGTTTGAATCCCGGCTCTCCCACTCACAAACTGTGAGGTTTTGGTCAAGTTCTTTTACCAATCTAGGCCTCAGTTTCCTCCTGTGGAAAACGGGAGGACAATACATAGCTCACAGGGTGGTGTGATGATTAAATTATAAGGCTGGTAAAGCTCTTAGTACGGAGCCTGGCACACACTTGGTCAACAAACCCAAGTTTAATTTATTACTATTAATTTCCCAGAGGTTTGGGGCTATCACTGTCCCAATCTACAGGCCTCGGCTTCCCCTTAATACAACCTCTCAAGAATCCCTTAAACTCTCCAAGTCTGAGCTTCAGCACCTGCACTTTTCATTGGGCGAATGGGCACTAGGACCCGCCCACTGAGTAGGAAGTAGCCAATGAAAAGCGGGCAACCTAAAAGCCGACCAGGAAGGCCCGCAGGCCCCAGCCTTCGGAACGCGGTGGCTCCGGCCGTCAGGACCCGGGTCAGCCCCGCGGACCTGCCCCCCGATCTCCTGCCAGCAGACCTCTCCCCACCCCAGGTAGTGCCCACTCTTCGGCTGGGGAAACTGCGTCCGCGGGGCGCCCACGGAGCCGGGAGTCAGGCTCCAACGTGTATCCCACGCCCCGCTCCCACCTTTTGCGCCCGGGTGTCATCTTCCGCCTGGACCTCAAACTCGCCGTCCTCGGAGTCGCTGCTGCGGGCGTGGGAGGTCGCGTCCCGGCGCTTCCGAAGCCCCTTCTTTTTCCTCCGTTGGGCCATGGCAGGTCGGGACCGCGGTCGGGCCGCCGGGCGCGTCCCCACAGCCATGCGGACCGGCACCGGAGAACGGGAAGGGGCGGAGCCAGCGGGGACGTACCACCGCGTGGCGGGGGCGGGGGCGGGGGCGAGGGCGGGGCGGGGCACGGCGTCTCCTGGCCGGCCCTGCGCTCGCTCCCCTGCCGCCGCCCCGGAGGCTGGGCGCGCCCACAGATGCTCCCCTGTCCCGCGCGAGAGGCCCCCTCCAATGCTGTGGGCAACTCGGGGCGTCCGGACCCAGGCGCTCCCCCTGCGCGCGGATGGTTCCGGCCGCGCCAGCCGGACGCCGGCTGGTCGCTGTTGATGGGCGCGCGGAGCACACGTCGCTAGGGCCCGGCTGTCCCCGGGAGTCGGTCCACGCGGTGCCCGGGGCGGGGACCCTGGGCGACCTGAGTGGCCGCGGTTCCAGGACTCCGGGCCCTGGATAAACTGGGATCACGGATGCGCCGCGCGCCGCGGGTGCCCGGGCACCTCACAGAAGAGTCCAGCCCGTGGAGAGGGGGCACTGAGGGCTGTAGCCGACGTCCAGGAGCCAAGATACTCAGGTAAGAAATAAGTCAAGAATGCAGGGCCAAAAAAAAAAAAGAAAGAATACAGGGTCGCATGGACACAGACAATAGTGCGGTGAAGGCCTTGGGGGTGTGTGTGTGGGGGGGGGGCTGAATAGAGGGGAACAATGCGGGGGGTGGAGTGAAAGTATTGTAATATTTTCAACAATAAAGATAAATTTAAAAAAATAAAAGAACACAGGATCCTTGGACATCAACCCGGACATTAATTTGGAGATGAGGCATTTGGACATTTGGGGGGCGTGACCCCCCTATAGTAGGATGGTTAAGTGCACAAGCTCTGGACCCCTGCCAGGTCCACATTTGGCTTGCTGTTTTAGCTTTATAGGTGTGACTGACATGTGACGTCACCTTTTGAATCCTCAGTTTTGTCATCTGTAGACGGAAAGCTGCACCACAGAACTGATGAGAGGATTCAGTGAGGCGGTGCTTCTACAGCTGTTTGCAGAAGGTAGGCATGAGAGTGAAACTGGTTATTTCCTGCCCCATAAATATATTCAGAATTCAGAGGCCTGCCCTGTCCTCCCCTCCCACCATAATTTGTTTTGTGGTTGGTCCAGAGTGGACACAAGCCCCATCTCTCCTTCACCCTCCAGCATTCTGTAAACATGTATTCAGTACGCACTGTATGCTAGGAATGCATATTTATTAAAAATTTGCCTGCAGCAACGTCTCCCCATCATTGTGACAACTAAAAAAAAAAAAGTCCAACAAATTTCCGAAATGTCCCCGAGGTTGGCAGTTCCCCTTTGAGGAGGACTGCTTGACCCTTTCGCCCTTGGGGTGAGGACTTAAGAGGCTGCCAGTCTTTCTCCGGTGGCACTGCCGATGACTGAGGGATGGCACCCTGACCCCCTTTCTCAGGGAGCTCTGGAGGCATGGCCCGGTGGGCAGCGCATGCCTGCAGTCACCTGGGACCACCGGCAGCATGAAGACCCCGGTGGAGCGGGCCATCAGTGGGATGCAGACCCTCCACCGTCAGCACCGCTGCCGGGGCGGCTATCCGGTCAAGGCCAGGGCATCGTACGTGGATGAGACTTTGTTTGGCAGCCCTTCAGGCGCCCGGCCCACACCGCCTGACTTTGACCCCCCCTGGGTGGAGAAGGCCAGCAGAACCAAAGGAGTGGGCAGAGAGGCTCCACGGGCTTCAAGGGCCAATGGGAGCAGTGAGCCCACCTCCTCCAGGGGCAGTACCCCGACCCTCACGCCAAGGAAGAAGAACAAGTACAGGTAACAGCGTGGGGAGGTGCACTCCTGCACTCAGCATTGCCACCTAGATTCCTCTTAGAGCCCTGCTGTTCACATGCTGTGTGACCTCGGGCAAGCCCCTTGCCCTCTCTGAGCTATAAGTTCCTCCTGTGGAAAGTAGATTTAGTGGTTTTGCTGAGAGGATTAAATGGGCACAGTAACATGCCACTAAGGAAGCTCCTGATAAATAGTAGTGAGGCCGGCATCTGAGGCCCAGCGAGGTCAGGATTGGCCCACGATTACGGAGCAGTTTGCATAGGATTATTGGGGTGGTTGACCCATGAAATGGCATAGATGTGCTGGTTTCAGATTTCATTTTGAAAATGGTTCTTCCTGCATTTTCATGAACAAGTTAGAAAACCAGGAGCTAATGCTAGTGCAGTGGTTCTCAACGTTCCTAATGCCGAGACCCTTTAATACAGTTCCTCATGTTGTGGGTGATCCCCAACCATAAAATTATTTCCGTTGCTACTTCATAACTGTAATTGTGCTGCTGTTATGAATCGTAACGTAAGTATCTGTGTTTCCGGTGGTCTGAGGCGACCCTGCGGTGGTTCTGGACCCGCAGGCTGAGCGCCGCTGTGGAGCCTGAGGTGGTAGGGTTTGTCCACTCACTCCGTTTCTCTTTCCGCTGCCAGGCTGACCGGCCACACGCCTTCTTACTGTGATGAGTCACTATTTGGCTCCCGGCCCGTGGGCGCCTGCTGGGAGGCCCCGTGGATGGTGAAGGGGGGCGCTTCAAAACTCCACACGCTCTTCTGGACACCCCCCGCCACCCCGCGGGGCCACCTGCCCCACCCCGGGGAGACCCCAGAGCGCACCATTCACCCACCTGCTCCCACGAAAACAGAGTCCAGCGAGGGGTCCAAGGGTGGATTAGACTCTCCGCGCTCTCTGAGGCGGGAGCGTGCCCATTCCCTCACCCACCTGAATGTCCCCAGCACTGGCCGCCCACCCACCAGTGGCCCCCAGACGAGTGGGCCTCGGGATCCCAGGCCTTCCCCATCGGGGGTGACCTTCCGGAGCCCGCTGGTGACTCCCAGGGCTCGGTCAGTCAGCGCTTCAGTGCCAGCGACGTCCCAGCGAGGGGGTGCCACCCCAAGACCAAAGCCCCCTTGGAAATGAGTTGCCCAGTCCTTTCATCAGGTTTGCCCTTGGGGGTCACAACAAGGGGAGGAGTTTCAGAAGATGACACAGGTGGGGGCTTCTGGGGAGACCCCCAGGCGTCGGCGAGGCACTCACAGTGGCAGGCACAGCGAGGGTGGTCAGGGACGCCCTCTGTCCTGACAACCTCTGGTTCCCTGCTGCCCCCACAACGTGGACTTGAGGGTCACCCCTTAAGACACCTATTCTAGTCCTGTTGGAGCCACATGCTGTATCAGTGCCAACCCAGGGATGCCCCCCCCATCACTCCCACACATTGTCTTGCCGCCAAGTATGATTAAATGGTGTGGTCGCCAATCTGGAGGGTTCTCCCCGCCCCCCGCAAATCCCCTTTCAAGCCAAACTTCCTGCTTCGGATGAGTTCCCAGCTGAGTCTGGAGGCCTCAAGAATTTTCCCTGGCACGATGTCTGGGTGTTATGTGGGTGGACTTTTTATTTTAATGATCATGTATTTATTTTCACGTATTAAATATGTCAGTAGCTCACCAAAGCGTGACTTTTGCTAATTTTTTTCCCTCAGGCCTGAGTTGAGTTAAATAACGATGAATGATATAGCACGGGAGCAGCAGAAATTGTGACAGTGGCGAGTGGGGGCCCGAAGTTCGGAACCCAGGCCTCAAGCAACACTGGGGCTTCCTCCGTCAGTTTTAGCTACTGCCACTAACTAGGGGCTCGGCTGGTTCTTCCTGAGATCAGAATGTGGGCTAGAGTTTCATACATTTCCCACCTCTTCAAAAAACAAAACACAGTGACTGGGACTTGACCAAGCCGAGTGGTCCAAGGCGAGGAGGTTGCGTGCATCTGGAGAGCTCTCAGGGTCCAGGCCTGAGGGATCAGATGTGTCTTCCCTGCACTGAGGCTTGTCAGCTGCACCCCCTGGGTCAGGCCACTGACGGGCAACAGCAGGGCCTTTGCTCAGATGGAGCTGCACCAGGATCCCAGCATCCTGGTAAGTTGGGGCGGGCCTGGGCGTTGGGCCTTGCCTTGACCCCATTTGCCCGATGCACCTCCAGGAAGCACAGGGATTCCAGAACCAGGTGGAAGCCCCGTCATTGGTTCTGTGCTGCCTCTTGGGGAAGGGAAGGGCAGAGACATCCGGGTAGCAGTCCTAGCAGGACCGCCAGTGGCCATGGCCAGGGGTGCACGTGCAGACACCCGCTCGGGGCAGGCGGGGGACGGGGGAAGCAAATCAGCAGGTCTCTTGGCATTTTAAACATGTGGGATGTTTAAACTTCCTAAACTTTCACGAAGAATTAGTTCCCTCCCTTCCAGCTCTCATTTACACACACACACACACACACACCTGTTTAAATAGACATGAGCCAGAAATGCCTCTCTTTCCTCTGACTAGATTAAAAGAGGCAACAGCCCGAGTGTGATGACAGGCAACTGACAAGGCTGCGGGGCGTGGTGGCTGGGGCAGCCTGCAGTCTCCGCCCTCCAGCGGGTGCTGGTGCTGCAGCTCAGCTCTGGAAGAGCCCAGGGTATCTGGTTGGTGAGATTTTTCCAGAAAAGGCAGGAAGCTGGATTTCGGGGCGGGGGGGGGGGGGGGGGGACTGACTTTTTAAAAAACACCTGCAGTGAATTTTAAAAAGACACATTGTTCAACTACCCGAGCACCAAATAAATCTTGGGACTCCTGAGCTTTCACAGTGCGGATTCCGGAGAGGCTGTGGGCAAATGGGCAACCCCAGATCGGGGGTGAGGGCAAGGAAGCCCGGTCCTGCTGCAGCTCTGCCCGCCCCACACCCTCGGTGGGCAGTCCTGGCGGTGGATGCGTCTATCGTGGCCTTGGCAGCTTCTGGTCTGGGAGCCAGGGGGCTGCAGCTTGGGCTCTGGCCTCCCACGGAGGCCAACGGAGGAATGGTTGGCGCTGGCACCCTGTGCACTCCCCTCATGGGGAGGGCATTTATAGGCATGGGCAGGCACAGCCAACCACCCTGGGTAAAAGGTTTATTCACACGAAGTGGTTTAAAATAGCTTTTAGTTTTGAAAAAGGTATGCAAGCCATGATCCAGGGGCTTCCAGGCCAGCTCTCTGGGAGGGGCCGCTGCTGGGGATCAGAGCAGGGCTTGAGGGAGGGGCTCATTTCTTGCCCTTGCCCTTGCCCTTGCCCTTGCCCTTCTCGCCCTTCGCTTTGGACTTGCCCCGTTTCTTCCTCTTGGACCTGAGCAGGGAGCGGACCAGGTAGCCCTTCCACACGGCCTGGATGAGCGTGGCCGCCTTCACCATGCGCATCATCTCCTGCTCGGCCTCCATCCTCTTCTTGGAGCTGATCTCCCGCTCCTCCCGGATCTGGGCGAACTCCTCCACCAGCACCTCGTACCTCTGCTGCAGCTCCTCCAGCTGGATCTTCTCCTCCTTGTGGATGATGTCCAGCTCCTCGTACTCCTCCTGCGGAGGGCTGGAGGGTCAGTGGGCTCACCTGGCGTCAGGCCTGCCTGCCATGCCCTCTGCATGCACCCCACCCTTCCCGCAGGGGCTTCTGGGGCAGCAAGGCCGCCGAGGCCTGCACTAGGCTTTCTGCCTCCTAGGCCCGGAAGAGAGTACGGGAGGTGATGAGTCCATAGTAGTGCGAGGTGGGACCTGACAAAAATTATCCTGGGACCCGGGAAAGATCACGGCTTGTGGTTGGCCAGACTGAGTCCAAATCCCAGCTCAGCCACACGTTCAAGCCTTCATTTTTCCTCCTGAAACATGGTGACAATTGCAAATGCAGGAGGGGGTGCGTGGGAGCTGTTTCCAGGATTAAATGACAGGGTGGACACAATTACTGGATGCAGTGCAGGGCACACATGGGGACATAAAAAATGCAAGCTGCTGCCCCTGAAGCCGTCCGTTTCACAAAGAGCACGAGTGGGACTTCCTCAGGGGACTAAGTCCCTCAGTTCCTCCCTACGTCTAACTCCAGCCTCTCCTGCTGTAGTTCACACCCACCTTCCTCCCTACCCTCCCACTCATGTTTGCCAGCCTCCCCGGGGTCCCCTCCCCGGAGCACTTGTGGTCAGACAACCAGGCCCCAACTTGCCCTTCCCTGAACAGCATACTGACTGGACAAGTGGTTGGCAAACTGCGGCTCTCGAGCCACGGTTTGCCGCTCTGTTGACTAATGAGTTTGCCGACCACTGGGACAGGGGCTTAATCAGAAGGAACAATAACAGCCTGTAATTATTGGAATTGAGAGTCTAGGACCCTCAGAGGCTGATACCGCTTTCAGTGCCACCAGGCTTCCTGGCCTCACAGCCAGGGCCGTGGGCCACCGAGGTTACCACTGAGCTGGTGGGGGGCTTGAGGGCACCCCACATTGTAGGCTACTGTTCCCTGAGCACTTCCCAGAGGCCAGACCCCGTGCAGGGCACAAGCATTGGCAACAGTGGTGCTTCACTGACTGCATGCTGCCCAGCCTGGGGCTGACGACCCTGCTGATTACGTGCAGAAATGGGCCCACAGCTGGAGAGTGACTCTAGTGGGGAACCTCCAGGTGGCCACGGGCCTTTTTCACTGCCGGGTTCCAGCACCTGGCACATGGCGGGCACGCAGAAGGAGCTTTTTGCATGGTGGAGGGATGTGGCAGAGGGAGCTCATGCCTGAGTCCACTGGGGATGAGCCCTGGCTTGGGTGCTGTGGGAGCAGAGCAAGGAAGGAGCAGAGAGTACAGGATGTGGACACTAGAGGGAGCCAGGGTCACTGGGCTGGTGTCAGGCACTTAGAGGCTCACAGCTTCTGGATCCTCCCCTTCCCACCTCTCCCCTCACTGCCAGACCAGACAAACCCTGGAGCCTAGGGAGGGAGCAGGGAAGCCCAGGAGTTGGCTAAGAATGCAGACCATCCTGGGGCCTCTCCTCCCATCCCCCACTAGAGGATTGTGGGAAATACACTTGAGAGAGACCTATGCAGCAATAAATACCTGCTTTTCGGTCATCTCCGTATCATATTTCTGGATCCAGTTCTCGATTTCCGTCTCCACTTTATATTTCTTCTAAAAAAAACACCCCAAACACCCAGTTAGTCATTGACTGATGGGATAGTCCTATCTAATAAAGAGGCAATATGCAAATTGACTGTCACACTGTAACAAAATGGCTGCACCCACAGCAGAGGCAGGGATCCCATAACACAGATGGCTGTGCCCACAGTGGAGGCTGAGTTTCCATAACAAGCCTTAATGAGCAATCAGCAGGGACCTGAGGCTGTGTGGGGCGGGGCTGGGGCAGAGGACCTGAGGCTGTGCCCCGTTTGGTGGGGCCTGACAGGGCACCTCAGGCCATGCCCCCCACCCAGTGGGGTTTGATGGGGGATCTCAGGATGCACCCCCTGGACCAGGCTGGGGGGTCTCAAGCCACACCTCCCACCGGGTGGGGCTTGACGGGGGGTAGGGCCAGCTGGGTCTGGGTCTCATGCAATTTTGAGGCACATGTGGGTGGGCGGGGACTTGACTCTGGCCCCTGTGGCACGCCCCAGACTCTGACAGGAGGAAGATTTTCATATACATTTTATTAATTTTCTTTCATCTCTGACACTTATATTATAAAGGGCAAATAGCAATATTAAAATATTTTCTCTAATTAATTCCCTTTTAATGTGCACGAATTTTGTGCACCGGGTCAGTAGTATTTACAATAAACAATGCCGAGCAGGCTCCGCACCAGCCGGCCCTGTGATGGGTGCCCCACATGCCTCGTCTGTGAATCCAAACACGGTAGGTCCTCCCCCCCCCCCCCCCCCCCCCCCCCCCCCCCCCCCCCCCCCCCCCCCGTGGCTCCCCAAGCACCTTCCTGAGCGCCTGCTCTGCCTCCCGGTTCTCCATGACCAGGCTGTGGAACTGCGAGCGCAGCTGCAGGATGTCCTGCTGGATCTTGGCCACCCGGGCCTGTGAGGCCCTGTAGTCCGCCTTCTGCTGCTTCTCGGCCTCCTGCTTGGTGCGGAGCAGGCTGTTCTCCGAGAACTTGAGCACCTGGTGCAGGTGGTTTTTCAGTTCCTGGATCACAAAGTTCTCCTTCTCCACCTGCCCGGAAGAGGAGAGGCCGCGTTAATACCTACCGGACCACGGCTCAGCACGAACGCCAGCCATTGCTGTGTGATCACTTGGCCGAGTCCTGCCTCACTGCCCGTGGGCACGAGGACAGCTTTATGACAGACAAGGAAACTGAGGCTGAAAGGGTCAAATCGTCTGTCCGAGGTGATGCAGCTGAGCCGGCATTTGAAGCCAGGTCTGTCTGACCCAGAGCCCGGGTTCTTGGCCACCCCCTCTATTTCCTGGCATGAACGGAGAGCAGGGGACAGGGCTGGGCAGTGGGACACTCCTGCTGGAGCACAGTGGGGGTGCCCAGTTGGCAGAGACACAGCGTGATGCACGCCCCACAGGACTGCCAGCTGCTCTCCCTGAGGGCCTGGCTTGACCCTATCCTCACTTGGTTCCAAAATAGACAGAGCCCCAGCCTTTTGGCTCAGTGGAGAGAGCATCGGTTTGTGGACTGAAGGCTCCCAGGTTCAATTCTGGTCAAAGGCACATGCCCGGGTTGTGGGCTGGATCCCCAGTAGTGGGCGTGCAGGAGGCAGCTGATCAATGATTCTCTCTCAGCATCATTGATGTTTCTATCTCTTCCTCTCCCTTTCTCTCTGCAATCAATAATATGTTTAACAAAAAAATAGGAATGTGGTTGAAGAAAGGGCTGTTTTAAATATAAACTCGAAAGGCTGATCCCAAGCCTTACCAATAACATAGTCAGTTAACACATATTTTTTCTGTCATATGTGTTACTACTATATTCTTACAAGAGAGTAAGCTAGACAGGAGACGATATGGTTAAGAAAATCCTAAGGAAGAGAAAACCCACGCATAAGTGGGCCTGTGCAGCTTAAAGCTGTGTAGTTCATGGGGCAACTGTATTAACATGGGACTTATGATCATTATTAGATCCAGATTGTCTGTCTTCCTTTAAAAAAAAATCTTTATTGTTGAAAATATTACATATGTCTGTAGAGAGTGCCTGGGAAGGCACATGGGCATTCTTTAATCATTGTCAGCTGAACCCAGTGGTATTGGCAAAGCCACACCCTGAGAACACGCTTTGCCAAAAAGGCAAGGGTGTTGTCAGCTTGACCTTCATTTTAGCCCAGGTGTCAGGAAGTGGGTTTTGATATGTGAATCCAGTCTAGCACCAGGAATGCTGGAGCCCACTCAAGCTCTTTTATCTTACATTTTGGTGAAACTTCCTGGTATTTGGGGGTATAAAATAAACATGCTGCATTGGTTCTGGGTCACTGTCTCTCCATCAGAAGAGGGCAGTGGTCCTACCCAGTCCTAGCTTTTTCCTTCCATTTTGTGTCTTGTCTCTTTCATATTTTCAAAATCCCCAGCCCCTCTACTCGAAGAACCAGATGGTTCTCTCTCCGTGCTGGACACGGAAAAGAGAGACCCCACCATATATGCCCTTTTTTTTTTTTCCCCATTAACCCCTTCTACTGGCCCCCGCCCCAGGCCTTCACCACCCTATTGTCTGTGTCCATGGGTTATGCATATATGCCTACAAGTTCTTCAGTTGATCTTCTCCCACCCACCCATTTTCCTTCTTAAACATTTTTTAGTGCTTCCACCCCTCCCACCTGCCCCTTGCCCTGAGGACAAAGACCACATACATCCCTTGATTAGTCCTCAAACCCCAACCCCGAGTGATCTGCCCCTGCCCCTCTCTCCAGGCCCATCTTTGCCCCTTCCCTTTGGCTGACTGGAAGTTTTGGGTTCCTAGGTACACACACTCCCCCCCTCCCGCTCCACCTGGGACAGGGGTCTGCAAACAAAGGCCCACAGGCCAAATTGGGCTGCTTGCCTATATTTGTAAATAAAGTTTTATTGGAACGTAGACCATTCAGTTATGGGTTGCTTATGGCTGCTTTTACACTAGGGATAGAGTTGAGTTCAGCAGTTGCAACGGAGACTGGCCCTCCAAACACAGTGTTTACTGCACAGCCCTTTGTAGGAAGTGTGCCTGCCCCTGGCCAGAAAGTTGTCCCTGCCTCACCTGTCTGCCTCACTCCCTCTCGTTCTTCGGGTCTTGATTTCACCATCCTTGACCCTTTGGGTGTGAGTTCTGCTCTCCTGTAACCCTCTCTTACAGCACCTTATACTTACCCTTCATTGTATGTCTCACAACTGTAATTAGCTTGGCTGGAATATCTCAGTGGTTGAGCGTCAACCTATGAACCAGGGGGTCAGGGTTCAATTCCCAGTCAGGGCACAATCCCAGGCTGTGGGCTTGGTCCCCAGTAAGGGGCATGTAGGAGGCAGCTGGTCAATGATTCTCTCTCATTGTTGGTGTTTCTATCTCTCTCTCCCTCTCCCTTCCTCTCTGAAATCAGTAAAAAATATATATATATATATTTTTTAAAAACCTGTAATTAAATCAGCTCTTTAAGTTCTATCTTCTTTACTGTGAACTCCATGAGACTGGGACCATGTGGGCTTATTTATAAGACCTGGCACCTCATAAGTACTCAAAACCATATTCATGGAATAAATGAATGAAAACATCTACTTAAATCCCTGGGGAGCGGGGGCAGGGGATGGGGAGGCGGAGAACCCAACTGCCAGAAGATTTGGGCTCCCCCGTGGGGCTCCTTCCAGAACTGGCCCCCCACGGTAAGCGATACCTCTGCAGCCCTGTTCTTCATTCTCTCCTCCAGTTCCTTTTCCAGCGCATCGATCACCTCCTGGTTCCTCATGTTCCGCTTGGTGATGTCATAGATGAACTGGGACTTGTCTCTGGCTTCCATGGGGCTGGTGAGCAGCTTCTCAAACAGGAAGCCGCGGAGCTCCGCCAGGCTGTCGATGAAGCTCTGGGCTCCCAGGCCCCTCTCCTGCACCTGTGCCCGCGCTCGCAGGAGCTGGGCCGCCTGCGGGCTGCTGAGCAGGAGTCTCAGGATGTTCTTGGTGGAGTCTTTGATCTGCCCCATGAGTGGCAGGAGGTTGGACTTCTGCTGCTCGATGGAGAGGAGGAGCTCTCGGAACCAGGCTTCCTCCTCGAACTCCTCCTCGGCCTGCAGCTGCATCTCCGCCTCCTGCAGGTAATTGACCTTGTCCATGAGGACCTCGCACAGGTCCTCGTGCTCCCGCACACCCCTGGTGAGGTGCTCGCCCAGCAGGCCCTCCATCTCCTCTGTGTTGGCTGCCACATAGGACAGCAGCGTCACCAACTCCACCTTTTGGATGGTCTCATCCAGCACGGACATGATCCTCTTGGTCTCGATGGTGGTGAGTTTGGTCTTTGAGGGGGCGAAGGATTTTGGTGGGGAAGCTGTCTTTTTGGTCGAGTCTGCTGTCCCCTTCATTTTGTTGATGTCAGTGCCCTGGTAGAGGGCACCCACAGCCAGGATGTCTAACGCCATGTTATGAGCAGCCTTCTAGGTCTTTGTGGGCCCTGGGAGACTTTGATAGACTAGACAGGTCTCCTGCCTCTATTTTCCTGAAAAAAGGAAGGGGCACGCAGTTAGAAGAGCTATGCAGACATCAACCATAAACTTGCCTTTGAGGGTTCACTAAGGGCTCTGCAGCTTGTCCCCAGAACCCCTCACTGACAGCAGTTGGCAGCTTTGTGACAGCATCAGGGCCACAGGGGTAGGAGGGCCAAGTGTGGAGGTGGGTCTTGGGCACAGGTGTCAGGCAGGGACCAACCAGGGATGAGGACATTATTCTAAATATTTAAGTACAGAAAACTGGTAACACAGGTGATGGAGAAGTTGAGAGGCCAACCGGGACAAGGTGAAGTGCCCCCTGGACAGCTCCCCACCAGAAATGGTTAAACTGCTAGTGGCAGGAAGCCACCCCAGGAGGAGGTGGGGAGCTTCGGGATCAGGGTCAGCTGGGGGAGGCTGGAACTCCGGTCATTTCCTATCCAGGAGAGGCTACAGTTCCAGAGGACCTGTGGCCACTGCCACAAACAGCCCAAAGCAAAGAGGGAGAGGTACTTTGGCTTCTCCCTTCATCCCACCCTCCAATCTAACACCAGTGCCTCCCATTGGTCAAACCTAGTGAGGAACCAGCTGACAAGGGAGCCTGGCCAATGCTGCCTGCTGGGGAGGTGGGGGTGGGGGAAAGGCAGGGAGAACAGCCCAAAACATAGAGCAGAACAGGGACAGTGCAAACAGGACTAGGACCAGCACAGCCCACCTTGCGCTGGGTTTTAAATCGGGGTGGGATGGACAATTACTTTGGAACGCATTGTTTAAAAAAAAAAAAAATGACTTTGCTACATGCAACACTGTATCCGGATTGAATTCTGAAAGGGAAACAAGGATATTAGTAAGAAAACTGGTGAAATCCAAATCAAGTGGATAGTTTGGTCGATTGCATCGCATCAGTGTTAGTGTCTTAGTTTGGACAAACGTAACACACATGTGTAAGATGTTAACGGTAGGGGGAGCCAATGGAGGGCATACGGGAATTCTGTATTGTCTTTGCAAGTTCTCTGGAAAGCTGCAGCTATTACAGAATAAAACGCCTATTTATAAGACCGCTTCAGAAAAATCTACGGGGGCAGCCAGAAATCAATAACTTACATTGCTACACGGCACAATGACTAAGAGCTCTCTCTGCAGCAACCCCACTGGGTCCAGATCCTTGCTGGGGGACCTTGAGCTTTTATCTAATTCCCCTAAGCCCCGGCTTCATCGGCCATAAGACAGGGATCTTCAGCTTCTGTGGGATGTTTCTGGCACGGGGCCTGGACATTGTGAGTGCTCAATAAATAATAACCAATATTATTAGCCCAGGGAAACCGAAATCCCAAGTCCAGGACTTTGACGGTTTCCCAGTTAGAGTCTTGGCCCCATTGGAGATCCGGAAGTCTCTGATGAACCTGGGCTCCCAGCATAAAGCATCTAAGACAGACCCCCCACCCCACCCCCATACCTCCTGCCACACACCCATCCCTCACCCTGCTCCGTCTTTATCCCTCGTCCTGATGATCAGCTATCCTAGTTGCTCAGGTCAGAAACCTGAGTGCCACCCCACACTCTTCCTTCCCCACACATCAGCTCGGCCCCCCACTTCTGTCCGTGATCTCTCCTCGACAGCTCCCTCTCCACATCCTCCCTTCCAGCAGCCCCTCTGCCTCATAATCTCTCGCTTAGATGATGAAAGAGCTGCCCAGCGTCGGCTTACATCTGCTGCTGCCCCCGGCAATAACCATCATCCCCGTAGAGATCTAGTCTGGTCTGTACTGAGCCCCCGGGGATATGAAGGCGATGCCAGGTGTGGCTCCTGTCCTGCCCGGGTTTATAACCTGGTTTGGGAGATGAAACACGCGTGCACGAAGGTCAACCACTGGAGGAGGGAGAGAATAGAGCTGTAGTCACAGAACAGGATGAAATTATGGCCAGTCTTCAACACCAGACTGGGGACTTTATCTGGCAGGATATGGGGATCCATTTTGATTGTAGGAAAGGCGGCAGGATAAAATCAGATTTTTTGAAAGAGATCTGTTGTATGGATGATTTATAGGGAAAGGACTGGTGGCCGGCTGGTAAGTTGAGATACTATAAACCTCCCACCTCGGGGCTTTTGCACATGCTGCTTCTTTTTCCTGCAATGCACCCTCCTCTCTCTTGCCAAGATAATTCCTTATTCTCAGTTCAGGTGTCACTTCTTCAGCGAAGCCTCTCCTGGGCGTCCAGCCTTGGTCGAATTCACCTTTCAGGTTTTCACAATGCCGAGCCCCCTGTGGCAGGCGCCACCCCCATCCCAACTTGCTTGCCTATACTGTGCAGGCTGGGAGCACTGCGCTCCTTCCCAGCTTCCCGCATAGCCAAGGGTGGCTGCAGGCACAATTCAAGCCCATGAAAATCGGAAGAAGGGACCAACAGGACTTGAAGAGCGAACGATAGCTTCGGGTTTGGGTGACGGGGAGAGAATTTCGGGGCCCTTGAGTCACTGGGGAAACTGGGAGAGGCCGTTTAAACTCTGTGGGCTCCAGCTGCCATAGCCAGAGCAGACAGTGGACAGGGTGTCCTGGCCTTCCGGTGGTGATCCGTTTCCTCTTTGTCGGGCGACAGGCCCCCGTTTCCCTTTCAGGACTCAGGTCCTCTCCCACTGTGGGCAATCTGGTGGGGCTGCTGATCAGACAGCCCTGCTTTCTTCCTCCTGGGAATCCTGAGGGCCACGGGGATGGGAGATGGAGGCGGCTGATGCCTGCCAGTGGTGGGTTCTGAGGATCCTGCCACCGAGATCCCCAGAACCCCCTCAGCTGCCATCCTTTCGGACCCCGGTTCTTCAGCTTTTCCATCACCGTTCACCATTCGTTTAGCTGGGGCCAGTTTCTGTTGCCTGCGACCAAAGAACCCCAGCGGACAACACAGTCTAGGCCACTGACAGCACAAGATGGAGCCCGCTCCAGAGATACAAATGCAAAGGAGGGGGAAGAGTAAACCCAGAAGGGGTGGGAATCAGAGAAACGCCGGAAGTGACGAAAACCAGGGTCGAGGTAGCCAGTTCAGGTGCCGAGGCTGCTTGTTCTAGGCCGGGCCCAAGGGATCCCAGAAGCCTCTGGGAACTGAGGACTGAGCAGAGGAGAAAGGCATCTCTTTCATCCCCACCCACTTCCTGCTTTTCCTTCCATCTCCTGAGTTCCTTTAAGGCTTTTTCCTGAGGATCGCGTTCTAAGGACAGCCAGGGACCATCCTCTCCCAGGATGAAGGATCGGTGGCCCCCAGCCACAGGATGAATGGGACCAAAGCAGTTAATGAACACACTCCCCCCGCCTGCCCTCCCCTTTCCTCCTCCCACCAAACCTCACAGGCATAAATCAAAACGCCCCAATTCTTTGGGGATAGCAGCTGGAAATGCAACGTTACATGAAATGTTTCCAATTTGCTTGCAGCCAAATTACCTCTTTTGCTTTAAAGGGCAAACTTGTTTTCTTTGATTATGATGATGCCCATCAGCTCTTGACAGCTCATTTGGGTGAACAAGAAAAAGCCCGTGGAACTGGGATCGGGAGAAGCGCGTCTAACTGTGATGACAAAAATCACTGGAGGATCTCTTTTCCTTGAATTCTAATATGACCATTCCGTGTCCTTTTTTTAATGCCACCAGCCTTAATATTGAAATCATTTCCAACCTCAGCCTCTCCTTTGAAAATTCCTGCCCTGAGAGTTGAAGCAAGATTGCTAATGGGTGGGGAACTTTAATTGGATCTTCCCTTTTATTTGTCATTAATTCTGCTGATGAACTTTATAAATGGAAATATATCTTTATCATGCAAATTATACCTCGGCTTCATTCAAGAGGGCTGGTTAGATATTCTATTACTCTCACTCTCAGAACGTTTTGAAAGGGGAAAAAAACGGTTTTGAGGTAAATTATATATTTTTTCCCCTCAGGAGAAAAAGGGGAAGAAAATTTAACCTTATAACTACCCCACAAATTCAACACTGGTGCATGGAGGAGTCAGAGGGTGTTAAAAAAAACAAAACTGGGAGCTCAGTGGTTGAGCGTCAACCTATGAACCAGGAGGTCATGGTTCAATTCCCAGTCAGGGCACGTGCTTGATCCCCAGTGTGGGGTGTGCAGGAGGCAGCCAATCAATGATTCTCTCCCATTGATATTTCTATCTCTCATCTCCCTTCTTTTCTGAAATCAATACAAATATAATTTTTTTAAACAAAAGAAAATAAAACTGGAGTATATGTGGGGCAGATGGGGGAATCTCATTTTAAGGAATACAAGAGAACATACTATGTGTCAAACACGATTCTAAAATCTTTTAAATAGTAGAAACTCATCAATGCTAATCTTTTTTATGTTTGAAGTTATTCTTTGGTTACGTGGAAGGTCCTTGCTTGTAGGAAACACACACTAAACATTATGGGGCATAATATTGGCAACTTACTCTCATGATTTAGGAAAATTAATTTCTAACCCTAACCCTAACTCACAACTTTTCTGTAATTTTGATATATTTCCAATTAAAAAAGAGTAAAGCAGTGAAAAAAAAAATAAAATCTTTAAAAAAATATTTTATTGATTTTTTACAGAGAGGAAGGGGAAGGGATAGAGAGTTAGAGACATCAATGAGAAACATCGATCAGCTCCCCCCTGGGGTGGCACCTCCCACTGGAGATGTACTTGCAACCAAGGTACATGCCCTTGACTGGAATCAAACCTGGAAACTTTCAGTCCACAGGCCGACACTCTATCCACTGAGCCAAACTGGTCAGGGCCTAAATTCTTTTTTTCTAAAATTTTTTATTTTTCACCTGAGGATATTTTTTTCCCAATGATTTTTAGATAGAATAAAAATGAGCAAGGATGAGAGAGAGAGAGAGAGAGAGGGAGAGAGAGAGAGAGAGAGAGAGAGAGAGAGAGAGAGAGAGAGAGAGAGAGATTGCCCCTTCACTTGCCCTGATGGGGCTCAGGATCGAACCTGCAACCTAGGAATATGCCCTTGATCAGGAATTGAACCAGTGACCTTTCAGTCCATGGTCTGACGCTCTAACCACTAAGCAAACCAGCCAGGGCTATTCTAAATTCTTTACATGAATTTACTCCTTTATTCTTCCTAACAACCTGATAAGGTTGGAGCTTCTATTACCTTCGTTTATAGACGAGAAAAGGGAGGCGGAGAGGGGTCAGAAGTGTGCCTTAGTTTACAGCTAGCAAGTGACAGAGCTGGGATTTCAGCCCCAGGCAGCCTGTTTCGGGAGTCTGCGCCCCATAACCACTATTCCGTCCGGTCTCCCAATTTTAAGATTGACGTCTAGGGAGGACACAGTAGAATGAGTCTTTGCTGGACCAGTTTCAATGAATCCTGTCAAGCAGAGACTTAGGGAACAGAGTGTTTAAGGTAAGATTTAGGCCCTAGCTGGTTTAACTCAGTGGATAGAAAGTCAGCCTGTGGACTGAAGGATCCCATGTTCAATTCCGGTCAAGGATACATGCCTTGAAGGCAGGCTCAATCCCCAGTAGGCGGCATGCAGGAGGCAGCCAATTCATTATTTTCTCTCATCATTGATGTTTCTCTCCTTCTCCCTTCTCTGAAATCAATAAAAAATATATTTTTTTAAAGATAAGATTTAGTTCCTATAACATTCAATCTACTTAACAACCACAAATATGAATATTCATAGTTTTATTTCACATAAGTAAGTGTAGACACACACACAACCTGATCTTTCTAAGCCACAAAGTGTTCCTGCTGGCGTCAGCTTCTCCTGGATACACCCAGGATTAGACACAGCTTGCAACAATAGAGCTGTCAGCCCATCCCTTTCTCTTTAAGAAAGCTCATCATAAGGCAAGCCAGTGACTAAATTATTGAAGCTTTGAATCATCTCTCATTGATTTTTATAATGTGAGTCAATCATTTGTATACTTTGGAACTTATTCTCAACTAATTACCAGATACACCTTATAACGGGTCACAGGACAGGGCTCACAGGGCAGCATGAATGTCCCACCACATGGGCCATGTAACAGGCCCTCATTAGTTCTAGCGCAGTGTTGCCCACATTTCTGTCCCTAGCAGGCCACCTTTGGGATGTCTGTTGACTATAGACCACATTGCAACTTAATTTTTTAAAGTTCACTTTCATTCTTAAGTACTTTTCATTAAAAAGGAAACTTGGTATCTCCCCTCCAACTGGAAAATCTGTATCACTTTCCTTAAGGAGAAGATAATAATGTCTATATCCTGATGTTCATTCTAGCCAGGTACTATTACGGTCAGAACAATGAGTCTGGACCAGATCTCTTGTCGAAAAGCAAGGTTAGCACTGGCCAGTGTTGTTGAGCACGGTCTCATACACTGAAAGGTCACTGGCTCAATTTCTGGTCAGGGCACATAGGTTTTGCAGGTTCAATACCTGGTCGGGGTATGTATAGGAGGCAACTGATCGATGTTTCTATCTCCTCTCTCTCTCTCTCTCTCTCTCTCTCTCTCTCTCTCTCTCTCTCTCTCTCTCTCTCTCGCATAGGAGGCAACTGATCGATGTTTCTATCTCCTCTCTCTCTCTCTCTCTCTCTCTCTCTCTCTCTCTCTCTCTCTCTCTCTCTCTCTCTCTCTCTCCTCAATAAAAACAGCCCAGCCAGAGGAGAATAGAGATCCACTAAACTCGTTACCATTCTCCAGTTTCCTCCTCCTTACAAATTAATTCACCGTGATTTTTAATCCCTCTTTTGATGAAAGTGTAGCTTTAGGAGTGTTTATTGCCAGTTACATCCAACTGTGGATAGGAACATTTTGGGTGTTGCAGACAGAACAAAGTATTTCCTAGTAAGGAGTTTAGAACCCTTCTAAAATAAACTTCTCCTACTTAAAAAATATCTAAATTATAACCTTATAAAATGCAAAACAATGGCTTTTCCTGGCTGACAGATTATGTTGAAGAAGTGTTTTTTAAACCCAGGGTCGTGCCCCTTTCGTGAGAAAAATCAGTTCACTAGTTAAAAATAAATGAAAGACGCCCGAGCCGGTTTGGCTCAGTGGATAGAGTGTCAACCTGTGGACTAAAGGGTTCTAGGTTCGATTCCAGTCAGGGGCACATGCCCAGGTAGCTGGCTCACTCCCCAGTGGGGAGGGTGCAGGAGGCAGCCAATCAATGAATCTCTCTCATCATTGATGTTTCTATCACTTTCTTCCTCTTTGAAATCAATCAATAAATATATATTTTAAAAAATAAATAAATGAAAGACAATAGAAAATATCAGAGTGCATTGTATTGAGTAAATACTCATTTGTAATTATACATATCTGCTGGGTCAAGAAGGAGAATGTATTTCTTTGGTTTGTGGTTAAAAAGAAAACATGTGCTCAAAGCCTCATGTTAAAGGCATTGGATTGGCTGTTCGGACGCAACCTGCTGCTATTATTTGAGAGCAGCATTCCTGACCTCTGCCTGCTCCATGCCGGTAGCACCATCTCCCATGACCAGTTTCTGACCAATTGGAGACAGTGTCTGCAGATGTCCCTAAAGGTGGAGTGTGGCGTGGGGATGCTCCTGGTTGAGAACCACTGGTCTAGACCGCAAAGGCCTTGCTCTGCTCTAAACCCCTGGCCTCCCGCCACAGGTCTAGCACGCCATCCAGGTTCAAAGGAAGTCTGTCCCAGCTCTGTCTGACAAGCTGACACCTGTGTTGTCCTGAGCCCCATCAGGGCCGTGGCCGGTTTGGCTCAGTGGATTGAGTGTGGCCCTGCAGACACAAGGGTCCCAGGTTCCAGTCTGGTCCAGGGCACGTGCCAAGGTTGCAGCTCCATCCCCAGCCCTGGTTGGGGCTTATGTGGGAGCCAACCAATCAATGTGTCTCTCTCTCACATTGATGTTTCTCTCTCCGTCTCTCTCTCTCTCCCTT
Organism: Antrozous pallidus; assembly: GCA_027563665.1. Lineage (NCBI taxonomy): Eukaryota > Metazoa > Chordata > Mammalia > Chiroptera > Vespertilionidae > Antrozous > Antrozous pallidus. The sequence continues at coordinate 20,686,162 of CM050528.1, forward strand.
CCACACTCTCTAGAAAGTGAATGGAAAAATATTCTCAGGTGAGGATTAACAACAACAAAAAATAAAAATAAAAAAATTAATAAAATAAAGCCACCATCAGTTACAGAATCAAGATCAGAGGCACAAACTGGAATTAGGGGACCTGGGTACAAAACTCACTGGTCGGAGGCTCTGGGAATAAGTCTGGGGAGTCAGAGTCCCTTATCTCTCTGGCTCCTGGGGATACACCTGTTTCAGCCACATCAAAGGGAGCTGGTGGGGCGGGGAGGGGAGGAGGCGGGGGGGGGGGGGGGACGGTGTGGCACATGGGAAAGCCCTGTGGAGAGTTAAAAGTCCTCTTCAAAGGGAAGTGTTAGAATATGTTCAGGCGTGAGTCAGGTGCTACATCGGCCTCATGGCCCCAAGGTCTTCTCTCCTGGGGAAAAAGGAAAGTGTGGGGCAGCTAGCAATGGGGCAGGCAGGGAAGACTGGCCCCTTTAATCCCATCTTCCACTGCCAGTGAAAACGCCAAGCTAAAACTCTGGCATTTATGTCGGCCCACAGATGCATGCCTGGGACAAGTTCGGGACGGACACCTGGCCCAGAGCCAGGGCAGAGCTCTGTCTGGGATGTCCTGGACAGCCCATCCAGCTCAGAGGTGGGGAGACTGATGCTCTGGCCCCGCAGCCTCTGTTACAGCTGCTTTCTTTCCATCAAAAAGGCGGTAAGAGTAAGAGGCTCTAGCTGGTTTGACTCAGTGAAAAGAGCATCAGCCTGTGGACTGGAGTCCCAGGTTCGATTCCAGTCAAGGGCATGTACCTTGGTTGTAGGCACATCCCCAGTAGGGAGTATGCAGGAGGCAGCTGATCAATCATTGATCTTTCTAACTCTCTATCCCTTTCCTCTCGGTTAAAAAAAAATCAATAAAATATATTTTAAAAAATAAAAAGAAAAAATAACTTTTAAAAAAGGCTGTAGGGGGCTTTCTAAGTAGTGTATGATGTCTGGGAAAGGAAACAGTGGGCTAGACTCTTGGTTTCTACGAGCAGAGCAACATCTTTATATTAGAATGCACTGCTTCTCACTCTCGACTCTCCCACCACTTTCAGTCCCTGGCCGTTTGTTCTGGCCTGGCCTGGTTATCCTAGTTGTGGTTCTCACGTCCTCTCTGTCACCTTACAAGGGGACTAGGGAATGAGGAAGTCTCTCTGATTCGATTGGCTAGAGAAGGCAGCCGTCACGGTGGCCCTCATTGCTTTTTGAGGAGAGGATTTGTTGGCCTCCCCGTCCCATCACTGTGGAACTGAATCTCTGCAGGTGCCATTTTATGTTGAGCTGTATATTAGCATTTGATTAACCTCTCTCTTTCACTTTAGACAAGTTCCATGAGGGGAGGAATGATGTTTCCTTTATGGATTGCTCCACCCCAGCCCCTAGTAGCAGGCAGTTAGCCAATACCGGCTTAATGTATGAATATTTAAGGTATGGAAAGAGAGAACTCTGTTGGAATTTTTTTTTAAGCAGGAAGAGTCAAGGATGGACTGTTTTAAGGGGAAAAAATGCTACTTTTCACTGAGTCCTTCCTATGTTCCTCAGCTCCATGCCAAATTCTTCATTGTCTTACCTCATTTAATCCTCACAGCAAACCCTGTGTCTTATGTAAATGAGGACTGTGGGAAAGTCATTGTACATTTTAAGGACAGGGGTGGTAATTAAGTATTTTTTTTAAATTTATTTATTGAGTTTAGATAGAGAAAGGAGGGGAGAAAGAAACATCAGTTTGTTGTTCCAATTATGTATGCATTCATAGCTAGCTTCCTGTATGGGCCTTGACTGGGGATTGAACCTGCAACCTCGATGTATGGGGAGGATGCTCTCAGCAACTGAGCAACCGGGGTCAGGACAGGGAATTACGTCTTTAAGTTAGCACAAAAGGCAAAAATTGGCATAATCAAAATGGCCTAGTATAAACACGCATTCCATTGAGATACCTTCCTTGTATTGCACGCTTACCCTGGAAGATAGGGCCCTTGGGTAGAATGATAGGGGACTTATAAACTACACTCTCACCCCAACTCCTGGGCGTGACTTGAAATTAGTTAACTTCGATGTGACTGCACGTTAAGAGATGAGAAAACAGGACCAGGGAGATGATAAGCGGAGGGACAGGCAGGGTCATGGAAGATGTCTAGTGGTCCTTGCAGGAAGGGCTGGAGAGCAGGGACCTGGGGCGGGGATGGGATCGCGATGAGGCTGGCTGATCCCTCAGCGCCAAAGAATAGCAGTAGCCGCCTTTCCACATTTCCCTCTCATTCCCAGCCCTTCCCCGCTGGTCACTCACCCGCGCTGAGAGCTCCAGGTTTTTCTACCTAACTTTACCTCCAGAGGTATCTGCGTTGCTAGGTTACCCGCCAATCTCAGAAGGCGGGACACGGAGCCTGATTGACTTTCCTTTTCACCATGCAATTCCGTTCGGTTCCACCCACTTCAGGGCCTGACCAATCAGAGGCACCGCCTCTCTGACCCTCCACCAATTGAAAGACACGGACTGCCTCTGAGTTGGGCGGGTCCTGTATCGGCAGCGGGCGAGAACGGGGGAAGGACTTGAGGATTGGCCAATTAGAACTCATCATGGCAGCCTATCTAGCGAATGGGCCGCGGCTAAGGAGGAATGGGGCGGGCCGGCGGGGTTGAGGGTAGGCGGTGGATGAGAGAGCTGGCGCAGCTGCTGTGGTGGCAGCGGCTGAAGTGGCGGTGGTGGCGGCAGCTACGACAACTCCGAGCTCGGGGCTTTGACGGCGGCCGCCAGCAGGCTGGGCGGCACGGTGCCGAGCCCGGTGCGCGGTCCGGGTTGCTGGGGCGGCGCGTGTAAGAACCCGAGGGGTGCCAGGGATGGCCTGAGGAGAGGGCAGGGGGCAGGGGTCAGAGGGCGCCGACTAAGGGGTTGCAGCTGGGCGCTGGAGTGTGGGAGGCGGGCCCGGCTGGCGGAGGGACTGCGGGGAAGTTTTCGCGCGCTTCTCCCTCTAGTCCCGGCTGGGGCTTTGCACCCTCTCTTCTGGTCCCGGCTTCTTGGGGCGACCCCCGCTCCGGGGGGCCCTCTCGACCAGAGCTGAGAGCACGTGGAGCTGGAGCTTGCATTCCTCTTTCCTCCCCTCTTTCCTCACTTGCTCCTTGTCCCTAAGGCGACCCCACAAGAGACTTGCCGGGTCAGGGAGCAGGAGCAGCTGGCTGCTGGCCCTCTCCCGGGACCTGTTTCCCTAGGGGTGACCCCTCCCTTCTGTGTCCTCCATAGAGTGAGAGGCCAAGCCCGCAGAAGGAGCACTGGGCTAGGACTTGGGCAAGTCCCTTCCCCGCTCTGGGGCTCACTTTTCCCTCCTAAAATGATGGGCTTGAATGAGTTCCGATGGCAGGACCGGTTCTGGGAGGAGGCCAGGGAGGGGGTGTCCCTGTAGTCAGGCTGCCTGGGTTGAAAACTGGGCTCTACCACCTACTCTCTTGCTGTTTACTTAGAAGAGGCAGTTGAGTTAATCCCTCTAAGCCTCAGTTTTGTCACCTGCAAAGTGGGTATTTCTGAACAACGGCTCAATTAGATGGCAGTTTTTAATTGTCAAAACTGAGTGAAAGATATAAGGAAGTTTACTTTCATGTTCTCTCTCCTTTGAATATGTTTGAAAATATCCGTGGTAAAGAAAAAAAAGTTGAACCAAAAAGGAAATAAATAAAACAAAATTATTAAAATAGCCAAATAGTACTGTCTTATTTGGGATTTCCTCTTCTGTCTCGCCAATACTGAGATTTAGAAGAAGAAAAATCCCCAGATCTGGAGGAGACAGCAGCAACAATCTCACAGGGAGTTTGCCTGACAGAGAGCTACAGGCTCAGCAGCAGCAAGTAGAACCGTGCTTGCTTTTGCTGCTTGGTTTTAAGATGTGGATGCCTAGGGGGACCTGCTTGAGAGTATTCTGATGACTTGTGAAAAAGTAAATTTCGGGGCTGCCATTCAGTGGGCTAGTCTGGAGCCAGGGTTGATTGAGCCCGGGAGGCCACCGCTCGAGGAAGGAACCTGCTGTTGTTTTCCAGTTCAAAGGTCTGCCTCAGATCTGCTGAGTCGTGGCTTTGCTTTTGGTCCTCCCCGCGGAAATGGGAATGAGTATAAATAGGAACTGTAGCGGGCTGGTTCTGAGTGTTTTCAACTGGGAACTCAGGATGAGGGCTCTTGCTGTGTGACTCGGGACATCACTTAAAAAAATACTCTGGTCCTCTTTCCCTTCCTCCTCAAACACCTAAATCTAGGTGGTAATGCCTATATACACTGACTTAGTGGCCAGATTATTATGACCTCTGAATACATAATAATCTGGCCGATCAGGATGTGTGTGTGTGTGTATGTGTGTATTTTTTTAGAGGCCTGGTGCATGAATTTGTGCATGGGTGGGGTCCAGCCAGCCTGGCCAGAGGGAGGGGACATGGTTCAGTTGGCCAGCCTGCCTGCTGATTGAACTCCTGGTCAAGGAGACAATTTGCATATTAGTCTTTTATTATATAGGATATACACTGGCCAGATTATTATGTGTTCAGAGATCATAATAATCTGGCCACTCAGTGTAAGAGTGTCATGGCCCTGCCGAAACCGGTTTGGTTCAGTGGATAGAACGTCAGCCTGCGGACCGAAAGGTCCCAGGTTCGATTCCACTCAAGGACATGTATCCCAGTAGGGAGTGTGCAAGAGGCAGCTGATCAGTGTTTCCTCTCTCATCGAAGTTTCTGACTTTCTATTCCCCTACCTTCCTCTTTGTAAAAAAATCAATAAAATCTAAAAAAAAAAAAAAAAAAAAGAGTGCCATGGCCCTGGCCATTTCCTCAGTGGTTAGAGCATTGGTCTGTGGACCAAAGGGTCTCGGGTTCGATGCCCAGTGAAGAACACATACCTTGGTTGCAGGTTCCCCAGCCCTGGTAGGGAACATGCAGGAGACAACCAATTGATGGTTCTCTCTCTCTCCTCCTTTCCTTTCACTCTCTCTGAAAATCAATGGAGAAAATATTCTTGGTGAGGATTTAAAAAAACACCCAAAACTAAAAAAAAAAAAAAAAAAAAAGAATGCTATGGGCAAGTGTAGATGACCTAGCACACTAACTTTTTCCTGTCATTGGAGCTAAGTGCTGCCTAAATACCAGGGCCTGGACTTGGGGGAATTGTAGTGTAGTGGTTAGGAGCATGGAGCTAGAATCCAACTGTGTAGTTCAAAGCTGTGTGTTCTTGGACAAGTTACTTAATCTCTCTGAGCCTAAAGTCTCCCCTTTTGTTATGGGGGATACTAATCCTAACTATTATGAAGTTTCAATCAGCTTTACCTAAAAATTGCTGGAAGAGTCCTTGATACATAGTAAATACTCACCAAGTGTTAACTACAATTATTTTAATGGTTATATATTTTTTAAGTCTTCAAAATCTTTATAAAACTCACAAACAAGAACCAAGAGGGTGCAGGTGGAATATATTAGTCATAATCTTAATCTTCAGACGTAATTACCATTAACTGCAGTGTTTGTTCTTGCAGAGTTTTCCTCTCATTTTTAAAAAATACATTTTTATTGGTTTCAGAGAGGAAAGGAGAGGGAGAGATAGAAACATCAATGATGAGAGAGAATCACCTGCACACTCCTTACTGTGGATCGAGCCCACAACCCAGGCATGTGCCCTTGACCAGAATCGAACCCAGGACCCTTCGCAGGCTGATGCTCTATCCACTGAACCAAACCAGTTAGGGCTCCTCTCTTTTTTTTCCAGAAATTTTATTGCTTTTTTTACAGAGAGGAAGGGAGAGGGATAGAGAGTTAGAAACACCAATGAGAGAGAAACATCGATCAGTTGCCTCCCGCACACCCCCCACTGGGCATGTGTCTGCAACCAAGGTATGTGCCCTTGATTGGAATTGAACCTGGGACCTTTGAGTCCACAGGCCGATGCTCCACCCACTGAGCCAAACCGGTTAGGGCGGGCTCCCCTCATTTTTAATCCTATTTTGTATTGCAGTACTACATCATTTTAAAGGGCACCATTCAGTGGCTTTTAGTGTTTTCCCAAGATTAACCATCACCACTAAATGCAGAATATTTTTATCAGTAGTGGTTATATTTTAATAATTTATGTTTAAATTCCCCAAACTCTAGATGATGCCTCAAATGGAGGAGTCTCTGAGAAGCATCTCTGGGCCAGTGGCTTTGAAAGGGAGCGCAGAGCAGAGACTATTTACAGCCCTGGACATCACATCCTGAGGCCTACAGGGGAGAAAAGACCATGGCCATGAACTTGGATGACGACGTTCCCCTCATCCTGACCTTGGAGGAGGGCGGCAGTGCCCCACTGGCTCCTTCCAATGGCTTGGGCCAAGAGGAGCTGCCTAACAGAAGTAAGATGGTAGGGTGGACTGGGGGTGGGGGGTGGGTGCTAACTTCAGGGTGCGAGTTGTGGGCTTGATGGTCTGATTGTAGACATGGTACCGAGTGCCTGACTCTATGTTTGACCCCTAGGATCTGACACAAACGCCTGGGAGACTGCAGGGTCCTAATCCTGCACCCCCAATTTAGGGATGCTTCCAGGAGCCTTTGCCTCCCTCAGCGCCTTGCCCCCCTTTGCATCTGGCTTTGTTCCTGGATGCTTGGTGGGGACCTCGGGCACACCTGCACCTTGGCTAGCTTCCCTGCCCCATTCCTGGTTAAAAAAAGAAACAGCCCACTCTGACGCTGTTGGCAGAGGGCAGAGTTGACTGCTGCTTCCCGCTGGGGCTCTGTCCCTGCATGGCCCGGGATGGGGGGTGGGGGAGGAAGAGGGCAAACATTTATGGTGATCCATTGATTTGAGGATTTGGGGGTTTGCTTTGTCTTCCTCTCAACCACAGCCTAGCGCAAGGTGAACCCAAGAGAGTTTGTGAGCTTTAAAAGTTTTAAAGTTTAAGTGTGTTTCTGGCAGAATGAGAAGGCTTAAAACCCTTTCTGGTGCTTGTCCCAAAGCCATTTGCTCTGTTTGCTGGGGCCTCGGGTCCACAAGAGGCTTAAAATAACTTGCCTTTATGAGCGGTCCTCAGACGGCAGGGACCCGCGCTTTAGCCAATGGGCGTTCCACCCGCCAGCCGCGTGCCTGGGCGGGATGGGGGCGGCTGCTCCCCTTCAGTTCCGAAGTGGAGATCCGTGGGTCCAGGTGAAGACCAGCCTGCCCTCCTGCCCCTCTTGTCCAGAGAGAATGCAGTTGGTTGAGGGAGCTCAGCAGGCATCTCTCGGAAGTGGTGGAGAGAGCAGTGGTCCTGTGGACCGAGTGCAGTGGGAGGCCTGGCTCCCTGTAAGCTGGCCTCTCCGTGCTGTGGCATGTTCGCCCAGCTGGGGTGGCAGAGCCGGGTCATCCAGGAGGGTTAGACTGTAAACCAGGGCTGAGAAACCAGTCACCCTGACTTCAGGCACACTTCTTAAATGCCCTAGAACTTGTAGTCTTATGTTCGGCTCTTATCCCTTACCTTAATTAAAATCCTTTTGCAAGGATTTTATAGAGGAGGAACCAATGAGTCAGAGAGGGTAACTTGCCTCATGCCACACATGCCCGCAGGCGGTGGAGGAGAGGTTTGAACCCAGGACCATCTGACTCCAAAGTTTCTTCCCCCACTCCTCCTCCCTTTTCTCTTCTCTTCCTGCTTCTCCGGGTTCTTTCCGTTCATAAGCCCTTAATAAATGTGAGCACTGGCCTTTAGCATTTACACATCTCATCTCATCATATAACCTCAGGATAGAGTCATTGTTATCTGCATTTTACAGAAGAAGAAACAGCCTCAGAGAGGTTAAGTAACTTGTCTGAGGTCACACAGCTGGTGAGGAGCAGTGCTTCTCTGATCTTCCCTCTGAGGCCACTGTGTAAGATGCTTTGGGAAAGGGGGGTAAATAACGTGACACAGTCTCATCTTCAGAGTAGGACCCCCTCCTAGCGAGGGTGTGGGCCATCCTTGACCAACAAGGGAATGCACTGCAAGGGAGGGTGGTTGATACGCTAAGGGTGTGGACCGTTCTGGAAACAGGCTCAAGATTCTAACTCGAAATCCCGGTCATTGTCGTGCCTGCCCCTTTTAAGTTCTTCCAAGTATCAGAGCCGGTGGCAGGCTGTCCCGCCCTCCTGCAGTATCACAGTGGAAAGAACAGCCTCGTTCTGTGTCAAGATCAGGTTTGAACTGATGGTAGAGCTTGATGAGTAGGAAGTAGGCCAGAAAGACAATAAAGCTAACCTTAGGCTGTTCCTGGGACTGTCCTTGTTGTAGCGAAGTTGGGGCTTATTTGGAGTTGTTTGTTTCTTTTTTTTATTTTACTGATTATTATTATTATTATTATTATTATTATTTTTATTGATTTCAGGGAGGAAGGGAGAAGGGAAGAGAGATAGAAACATCAGTGATGAGAGAGAATCATTAATTGGCTGCTGCACACACCCTACTGGGAACCAAGCCCAAAACATAGTCTTGTGCCTTGACTGGGAATTGAACTGTTCCCTCCTGGTTCATGGGTCGATGCTCAACCACTGAGCCACCATGGCTGGGCCGGATCTGTTTGTTTTCTTAACATATTTTTATTGATTTTAGAGAGGAAGGGAGAAGGAGAGAGAGAGAGAAACATCAATGACGAGAGGGAATCATTGTTTGGCTGCCTCTTGCGAGCTCCCTACTGGGGATTGAGCCTGCCACCTGGTATGTGCCCTTGACTGCAACCGGGACCTTTCAGTCCACAAGCTGACACTCCACTGAGCCAAACCAGCTAGGGCTGGATTTGTTTCTTAAAAAACACACATACCAAATATAAAATTGACAGGGTGCAGAAAAATGGTACTTTCCCCCCAGTGTGTTAGTGTCTCACCTTTGTACTGGGACATTTGCTAAAACCTTTAAGAACGATTGGGTGTCATGCACCAAGCCTGGCTGGGCAAATAGCTGGCCTGTCCGAGGAGAGAAAAGACTTCAGAGGAGGCCTGCTCTCCCCTTTGTTAGTTCATGCTCCGATTTTGGCATTGACCTTCACTCCAGTGTCTCCTTTCCCGGTTGTCTGAGCATTCTGTCTGAAACACAGATTCATCCGAAACCGGTTTGGCTCAGTGGATAGATTGTCAGCCTGCAGACTGAAAGGTCCCAGGTTTGATTCCGGTCAAGGGCATGTACCTTGGCTGCGGGCACATCCCCAGTAGGGGGTGTGCAAGGGGCATCTGATTGATGTTTCTCATCGATGTTTCTGACTTTCTATCCCTCTCTCTTTCTCTCTGTGAAAAATCAATAAAATATATTAAAAAAACACACACAAAAACACAAATCCAGCCCGGTCATCTCCCCAGCTCTGATCCCTGGGACCTTCTCGTCCCCTGCAGGACGAAGGCCAGGCTCTAGGCCAAATACGAGGCCTTGGTGTCCTAGCAGCTTCTGACCTCATCTGCCCCATTTCCTGCCTTTGCCCGCAGCGTCGAGGTGCTGGTTTGCGAGTCCCTGCCGTGCCCTCTGAAACCACCTCCCGGCGCCTCACTGCGGAGTGCCTTCCCCAGCCTCTTGTTTGCTCAGAAGCTTCAGTCCTGTTTGGGAATCCCGCTGAGAATGCCATCTCTCTGGACCTCCCCTGTCAGACAGGGCTAATGGCTACCCTTTTCTGCTTTGGTATCTTGAAGAGGCTTCCATTATTACAAGAGGCTTACTGTGTGGTAATTACTTATTTAGCCATCGGATCACCTAGGAGGCCCTGCGTTCCATTCGTCTGTGTTATCACCGAGCTTGATGGTACCGTCAGCAAATTGTGGTTACACTTCGTGGGGCTTCTGGCGCTTTGTAGCTGGTGGGAGTGGCTGCCTGGGGGTCCTGCTAAAGGTGGGCAGCATCCCCTCCGAACCGGGGGTTTGAGTCTCATTTTCCCCAGCAGAGCTGATGGTCTAGAGGCTGCCCCCTTTGCCCCCAGCCTGTGGCTCACGTCACCCTTGAGGAAGGAGTTGGCAGGGTGCAGGCGGAGGTCTGCGGCAGAGTTGGCGCTCCGTGGGCACGAGGCACGGGGATCCACACAGGCTTTCTGAGGGCGTGTGCCTCGGGCGAGCCTGGGCTCCGCCTCGGCCAGCAGCTGTGGTCAGTGGCTTCCTCTGGCTCCGTACCTACATGTTCCCTGTCTGAGTCTGCTTGGGCTGCCGTGACAAAAGGCCACAGGTCGGGGCAGTTGGGGCCTCTCCGTTTCGGAGGCTGGAAGTCTGAGATCAAGGGCTCAGCAGGTTTGGTTTCCTCTGAGGCTTTTCTCTTTGGCTTGCAGACGGCCGCCTTGTTCCTGTTTGCTCACGTGTTCATCCTCTGCTCTGTGTCCTAATCTTTTCTTTTTTGGTTTTAAAGATGGCTTATAGATTCCCCGCCCCCCCCCCCCCCACCTCCAAGTATGTTTATATTGATTTTCTCAGAGAGGAAGGGAGAGGGAGAGAGTGATAGAAACATCCATGATGAGAGAGAATCATTGATCGGTTGCCTCCTGCATGCCCCCTCCTCCCCCCCCCCCCCGCCCGCCCCCACTGAGGATCTAGCCTGCAACCCAGGGATGTGCCCTGATCAGGAATTGAACCGTAAACTCCTGGTTCATAGGCTGACGCTCAACCACTGAGCCACACCAGTGGGGCCTAAATCTTTTCTTATGAGGATACCAGTCAGATGGGGTCAGGCCCACCTCTGTGCCCTCATTTCACCTTAACTGCCTCTTTCAAGGCCCTGTCTTTAAATACAGCCATACCTGAGGTCCTGGGGGTTAGGGCTTCAACATAGGAGTCGGAGGGGGACACGATTCAGCCCAGAACACTCCTGCCCTTTGCTTAGATGGAGATTCCCGGGAACCTGGCTGGCTGCCTGTGCCCTCTGATCTTACCTGGAGGTGACCTATGATGGCACCATTGTCCCTGCAGGAAACTGTACGGTTGTTGTTTTTTTCCTTATATGGGCGAGAATGGATTTTATCCAAGACCCGGCCATCTCTGGGCTATGCGGGTAGCTGCCGAAATGCTAACGAATGACTCAGAGGCAGTTGATCCGGGAGGCAGGTAGGAGCGGAGGTATTTAAAGCCTGGCACTTAGGAGTAACCTTGAGCACCGTTCAGCGGGGCTGGCCTTTGGCAGTGCAGGTTGGAGAGAGCCCAGGCACTGGGCGTCGGGCCGTCGTCAGCCCGCCGCTAGACACAGTGTGAAGGCCTTGGGCCGTGCAAGGGACTTTCCAAGGGAATCCTGGTCACATTCAGCTGTTGCCCAAGTTGGGCCTGTGCTCCATGCCTTCTCTGGTGAAAAGGGACAGGGGATGAGGGAGGTGGCTGAGGCTTGTGCAGGGCACTTGGTGTCACCAGCTCCTTTGGTGCTGGTGGTTCGTGGTTGCCAGGTGACAGGCCACCCCTGGGTGAGGCTTAGGTAACAGAGCAGAGGATACCCTCTCCCTCCTTCACCCTGACGCCCGGTGTGATGCCTGGCAGTGACCTGGAGCCCAGTGTGGCATCTGGCCACGTGGAAGGTCACTGTCACCTTGCAGGGGGTCAAGCCATGATGCTCTGGCTCCCTTTGCAGCGTGTTTACGCAGCCAGGGCCAGTTGGCACCGGGCCCGGTTGAGATGGGCCCGAGCTCTTGGTCTTAGTGCAGAGATGGCCGAGGTGAGCTGGGAAGAGCAGTGGGGCGTATATCCCAGGCTGATCGCCCCCACGGCGGCTCTGTCACATAAATCTGTGCCTGAGGTTCTTCCTCTGACCCATTCTCTGCAGTGTTCTTGCTTAAGACTGAAGCCGAGAGACTCGCGTAGCTTTTGCATTTGTGATGCCCTGAGTAGCGGAGTGCTCAAGCCTGTGGGCTCCGGAGCCCAGCTCCGGGCCTCCCATCCCAGCTAGTAAGGGGCTTAGCTTCTCCAAGCCTCAGCCGCCTCCCTTACCCCCAATTCCTCCTACTCCACACTGGGATCTGTTAGCATCTCCCAGGAGGGCGTTGGGGAGATTTAATGAGATGCCCATTTTAGTGAATAAGTGCTTGACCAATCATAGGTGTTTATGTGGCCAGAGACTGTGCTTGTTTGCAATACCATGGCACACAGCGGGGGTCCTGAACCCAGGCCACACCCGAATCCTTTCTGCCTGGCGGCTGGGCCAGCAGGCGGCCGCCGCCACGCGGGGAAGGAGGAAGCCTGGCAGCAATTAGGAGTTTCACAGCCTCCCAGGGGGCGGGGGCATTTGGCTCCGCCGGCTTTCTTAGGGCCTCACCGAGGCGGAAAGCCTGGTGTCGCCAGGCTGACGGAGGCACCGATTAAAATGAGCAAGCGCCCGGCATGCTGGGTTCCAGCCTTTCGCTTCCTCGGCCCTCTGCGTCTTCACGGGGGATCCTGTCTGTCGCCTCGGGCCCCCCTGCCACGAAATGCCATCTCTCCCCTCCGCATGCAGATAGCTGTCGCCTCGAAATGGCAGCAGCGGCAGCTGGGTGCGGGCGGGACCGGCTGCACTGCGCTTTCCCGTCGCCTTAGGGGGGGTCTAAGTTCACATTTCTCCGAGAGCTTCATGAGCCAGAACTGCTCCTCCGCCTCCGAGCTGGGGAGGGACGCGAGAAGGTTCTGATGGCTCCCAGCAGGGGCCTCTGGTGGCTCTGGTCGCAGTGCTCCCCTACCCCCCGGCTGCCTTAGATCAGATGGAGCAAAGGGGCCAGGAAGGAAGCCCTGCTCTATGGAAGGGACCAAGGGTTCGAGACTGCCCCTCCCACCCTGTGCTCCCCATTCTCCTCCCTTTGCTGGTGAATTCCCTGTTTGGGCCATTTCCCGACACTCTCTCCATTCCAATCTGGGGAAGGTCATGCACGAGGAAAGAGCGGCTCACAGGTACTGAGCTCCTGCCACATGCCAGGCGGTGTCGGGGCCCCTTCCTGGGCCCTCTCCCCGGTCCGCCCCGCACATCTGCGCAGCTGGTGTCGTTGTCTTCATCTGACGAAGGAAACCGAGGCTCTGAGGTGGGAACTGGCCCAGGCTCACGCAGCCAGCAGGTGCCCACAGCCGTTTCGAACCCGTGTCTTCTGGCTCCAGAGCTCAGGCTCCTGCCGGATGGGCCGCACACCGGGAAGTCAAGCTCTGGAAGAGACAGGATTTCCGGGGGAATTTGCTTTTCCAGAAGGGAGCTGGTGCCTGTCTTCATCTTCATCTTTGTTTTTTGTTTGTTGTCACCTGATGATATGTTTTCCAATGATCTTTAGAGAGAGTGGGAGGGCGGGAGGGCAGGAGGGCGGGGGAGAGGGGGGAAGAGGGAGAGAGAGGAAGATCCATGTGAGAGAGAGACATCAGTCGGTTGCCTCCCACACGCGCCTTGACCGGGGCCTACAATTGACCTGCAACCCAGGAACGTGCCTTTGGCCGGGAATTGAACCCGTGACCTTTCAGTTCTCAGGCCGCTGTTCTCCTACTGAGCCATACCATCAGGGCTATCTTCTTCTTCTTCTTCTTTTTCTTTTTTAATTAAACTTTTATTGCCTACAAGGCATTTCTCCTACATTGGAGTGTGATACCTAGAACTCCCTTTCATGTTGCAAAAATAGCAAAACCGACAGGGTTTCACTGTGTTGGATCATCACAGAGAAACCAGGAGGCATGAGTAAGTGGGGGGAAAAGTAAAGCCACAGAGGGCAGCCATGATTGCACCCGCCAGCAGTCGACAGCTTTCTCCTCAATGACCCACTTCCACTACCCCAACTCCTCTGCCTGGTTTTGGAGGCCCCCCCCCCCCCCCCGGCCATGTTGCGGATTGAGACTCCATCCTGCGGTGATGGAGAAGCAGGGGAGTGAACCTGTCCCATTTCAGGCAGGCTCTGAAATTCACTCGGGCTGCCCTGCAGAGAGTGGCTGGGAATGGGGGGCAAGGCCATGTGGTATGGAGGTGGCCCGGGGACACGCTGGGACCTCTGTGGTTTGGCCTGAGCAGTGTTGTAAGCAGGTGTATATTGCTCTCAGCGTGAGTTACTTGGCCCCTCTGGCCTCACTCGCCCCAGCTTCCCAGGTTTAATACCTGCCTGGTGTCTGCAGGCATTTGAGGTCATAGCCCTCGGAGTGAATTTGGCTGGATTTGGCTGGATTTGGCGCTGTGGCGGGAGGTGGAGAGCAAATGACATTGAAGACTCAGCTAAGGAGTAAGCAGATCAGCCTGTGGACAGTGGGGTTTAGGGACAAGTAGGAGTTGGGGATGCTGGTGAAAGGGATGTGCAACTTGAGGTGTGGGGAGGGAGTAACCCGCCCGGGCCGACAGCAGTGGCGGGCTGCTTGGTTCGGCCGGTGTTGGTGGTCTGCCGGGCAGGCACCCGGGCAGGCGTGGGACCCACCCTGATCGCAGAGCCCCGCCACCTCCATCCTCCGGCCTTGCAGTTTGGTTACCCCCGAGTACAGATAAGGAGACCGTAAACCTAGCCCCGCTCCCTTGGTGAGAGGCCAAGTTCTTGGATGAGTGACAGATGCAGCCCTGGAAGGCCAAGCGCCCTGGCCCACGTTCCCTGCCTGCCCCCCCCCCCCCCCCCCCCCCCCGCCTGCCCTTTCCGGGCATGAGCAGTCCGCCCCGCCCTCCATTCTGTGCTCTACCCGGAAATCAGAACCAATAATCAAACATTTTAAAACGTGGGGCTGCTCCCATAACCTCATGTTTGCAATAATCCCATCATCTCGGTTATTTTCTTAACCACCTTCGCTACCCAACCTCCCTGTGGGCTGCCTGTCTCTTTTTTGGGGGGAGGGCAAGACAGGGAGAGATAGAGAGAGAAACATTGATGTGAGAGACACATTGTTTGGTTGCCTTTCCGACATGCCCTGACCAGGGCCGGAGATGGAACCTGCACCTGAGGTACCCGCCCTCGACTGGAATCGAACCCGGGACCCCTCAGGCCACTGGCTGGTGCTCTGTCCACTGAGCCAGACTGGCTAGGGCTGGGCCGCCTGTCTCATGCTTCTGATCTGTCCCCACTTCACTTGCAGACCTTTATCCTCCTTCCCAGGAGCCCCCCTCCCCCTCCCCAGCAGGTTAGGGTGGTGGCTGCATTTCCACTCCCTCCCCCTCTCTTAATGCTCCGTTCCCACCTCATTCTCTGCTCTCCGTGCCCAGAGGCCCGCTGGCTCCCAGCTCGCTCCGGCCCCTACCTGTGAGGGATCTGATTAATGTCTCATGTACCGAATCTGGGTTTGCTTTGTGCCATGATGGATTCCTAAACATTGTGGGGAAATGGACTTTGGGTGAAGTAGATAATTTAAAATAGGGGCAGGGGGGCTGAGTTCGGCAAAGCGTCCCCCCACAGTACGACAAATACCCCTTGGCTCCTGGTGGGTTTGGTCGATCACGTTTCTTTCCATCAAGGCTTAACCTGTTTGTGGGTTTCTTTTTAAAAAACATATTTAAAAATATTTTTATTGATTTCAGAGAGAGAGAGAGATGGAAACATCAATGATGAGAATCATTGATTGGCTGCCTTCTGCACACCCCACCCTGGGGATCGAGCCTGCAACCTGGGCCTGTGCCCTGACCAGGCATCGAATCTCAGCCTTCTGGTTCATAGATCGGCTGCACCACTGAGCCACTCCGGCCGGGCGTGGCGTTCTTTTGGGTGTCTCTGGTGCCTATTTGGGGTGGCCTGGCTGAACTGGACAGGCCGGAAGGTACAGTGCCCAACCCCGTGCAACGCCTGGGTAGGTGCAGTTGTTTTGGGTCCTGATGTTTTATATAACTGCCTCTTCCTGCTAGTGCAAGTTTTGCAAAGGCAAGGGACCATGTCTCTTCTGGGCTGAGAAAACGGTCATGAAGTAACGTATCTGGGAGTGAGTCACCAGGTTCCCCAAACACCCAGGGTCCCAAGTGACTGTCAGTCACACCCTGGCCTGCTCCTGGAGCCATCTGGGATGACGGGGAGACATGCACATGTGACCGGGTCAGAAATAGCCCGGGCGGGGCCTGGCCCCTGCTTCCTCTAGGCATAGCCTACTTCGTGGACGTTTAGGTCTCTGCTTTTAGGCTTTGCAGTTTTCCAGGAGCCCACACGTGCCCCGTCATTACTGGGTCAGCCCTGGTGGCTGGTTCCCACCTCCCCTCAGCGCTGAGCTCGCTCATCTCTCTCTTTGTTAAATTGAGTTTTGTGTTTTGTTTTAAGACGGTTTTATTTTTTATTTTTATTGATTTCATAGAGGAAGCGAGAGGGAGAGAGAGAAACATTGATCGGTTGCCTCCTGCACGCCTCCTACTGGGGATCGGGCCCGAGACCCTTCAGTCCTCAGGCCAACGTCCTGTCCACTGAGCCGAACCAGCTAGGGCAGATTTGGGCTTTTCCTTTTATTTTTTCGTGTGCTTTTAGCTCTTGCTGGAAACCAGCTCGGGCGGAGTGAGCTGGGCCCCGTGCTGGCTAATGGCTTGGAGACGCTCCAAGCTGCCGGATGCCTTGGCTCTCACTTGTGAGTGGTGTCTTCCCTCTGTGACTCTCAAGGGTCCCCTCTTATCACGGCTCGGCTGTGCACACTTGGCTGGCCTGCCTCGCTGTCTGGAGTCCCAGCTTTCACTGTGTGCCCTGTAGCCAGAGGGGTTCCCTCCATGGGACCCCGATTGTAACAGAACCAAAGCGTCCGCCGCCTCCTTGCACGTCGGCTCGCTTCGTTTCGGGCTGTTTCCTTTTGGGTCAGACGCTGTCCTGGCACGTGTCAGGCTCACAGATCTGGAGATCAGGAGCCTCGGGAGAACTCTCCGGTGGTTAGAAATGTGTGTGTGGCCCTGGCCGGTGTTGGCCAGTGGCTGGAGCATCGGCCTGCGCGCTGGAGGGTCTCGTGTTTGATTGCCAGTCAAGGGGCACGTACAAGGTTGCCAGTTCAGGGTGCGTTCGGGAGGCAGCCATTCGGTGTGTCTCTCCCACATCGATGTTTCTCTCCCCCTCCCAACCTCCCTTCCATTTTCTCTCTAAAAATCAATGGGGGAAAAATACCCTCACTCCTCAGGTGAGGATTAGAAAATGAAAACGCAACAAAAAGAAATGTGCGTGTGTTGGGGGCGTG
Source organism: Antrozous pallidus (assembly GCA_027563665.1). NCBI lineage: Eukaryota > Metazoa > Chordata > Mammalia > Chiroptera > Vespertilionidae > Antrozous > Antrozous pallidus. The sequence continues at coordinate 20,703,188 of CM050528.1, forward strand.
ATTCCGTCTGCTGGCACTCTGCAGCACTCTCCCCTTTGTTCAGTGCCTGGCTTGCCCGCATCACCTCTTGGTAGCTGTGCAACCTTGAATGAGGAGCTGAGCTGCCATTTCTTCCTGATTTCAGTTTCTTCATCTGTGAAATGGGGATAAGAATGTTCGCATTCAGGGCTGCCATAAAGATTAAGTGGGAAATTCTCAAAAAACATGGGCCTCTGCTTAAGAAGCGTTAGGGGATTTTGCATTTTCTTAAGGATCTGGTTGTGGCAAGTGGGGGACAGATACGTTAAGACCTCGGCCCCCTGGTGCGCTGCAGAGATAAGAGCTCCAGCAGCGCAGCGCCCGCCCACTCTTTAAGGCGGTCTCTCTTGTGTTTTTCTTCATTGGCGGTGCCTCTTTGGGCTGCCCTCCGCACTCAGTGGAAGGGGAAACTGAGGCTTAGGAAGAGGAGGCTGAGCCCATTGACTGCGCAGGTGTTCAGGCCCCTGCCGGCTCCTCTGGGAGCGGAACCAGCTGGGCGAGCCCAGGTCCCAGGAGGAGTGGCGTGTCCCCGGCCATCAAGCTCTCTGGGATGTAGACTTCCTCCCAGCTGTCACTTCCCCAAGGGCCTGTGTCTTCTTATCGCTGCTCTTCTGAGCAGAGCTGCTTGCTGTGGCAGAAGATCCAGATGCTGGGGCGTGGCCAGTGCTCTGTGCGCCTAGCCAGGCCCAGGGCCCAGGCCCTCCCCCGCCTCCCCCCGCCTCCCCCACGCTTTGTGGTAGGGGCTAGAGCAGACTTCTGATCTGAGCTGAGAGGACAACATCAGCTGACACATCAGTAGTCTGCATGAAGCGTGTGGCTCACAGCCAGCCTCCTTCCTCTAGTGCTGCTGGTCTGCTGACCCCGGGCAGGGCCCGGGGCGGGGGAGGGGGGGTGCCCGTGTGCAGTGAAAAATGCCTTTCGTCTCCATTTGCTCCTCCGCCGCTCCCATCCCGGTCCCTCTGTGCTCCACAATTAGCATTTGTGCTGCTTCCAAGTGAATACGGACAGATGTTCACGCAGGTGCTGCACTCTTCACTGGGTAAACAGAGTGGAGTCCGCATGCCTCTGTGTGTGTGTGTGTGTGTGTGTGTGTGAAGCGTAGGGCCTTTGAGATGTGCCTAGTCTTTACATATGTTTTCTTTTTTCAAATTATCTGAAGCAGTTTGCACATGGTAGGTGCTTGATAAATGCCGTGTGATGGGTGTTGGGTTGGAGTGAAAGCCTTTTGCTTTCATTATAAACCCAGTGGCACAGCAGTGGGAAGTACAATTGCAAGTGACACCTTGAGATCACAGACTAGAGAAGGTGGAAACCAGGTCCTGCCTCACCACGAAACTACCTGTAAACCAGTGTTCTCTTTGCCTGGGCCAAAGTGTGGGGGCGAGGGGTGCCAGGACATGGTTCTTCGTGCAAAGGGTGGTGAGGATTCTACGATAGAAATGACCTCAGTGGCCCCATAAATGTGACTCACCATGGCTCCCCGGGAAGAGGAACTTGCATTTTGCCCGAGCAGGATGTTTATAGATGGGGTTGCCATGTTAACCAAGACTGACCACCTTGGCTAGGTCAGCATGCCCCACTGTTAGAACCCATTGGTTCAAGTTCCATAACGTGCCTTACAGCCGCCCGCGGCTCCTGCAGGCGGAGGAAGAGAGTGGGTGCTCGGGCGGCCCGGGCTTGAACCCCAGCTTGGCCACTTCCTTGCTCTGTGACCTTAAGCAAATCACTCAGCCTCTCTGGACCTTCGTTTCCCCTTCTGTGAACTGGAGAGGATAACAGCACCTGCTGCATCGGGCTTTTGACCCTGAGAACTGTTTGGGGCACATACAGTGCTGAGTGTGAGCTGTAGTTCTTGGTATCGGCCTAATCTCCGGCTCTTTAAGCTTCAGGACCACGGGACCTTCTGGATTATGGAAACCACACATGCCCTGCTGTTTGCTTCTCTGTGCTATATGAATGATCTTCCCATTTCTGCAATGTAGACCCATCCCACCCTCAGCCACCCGATGACACCTCTTCATCCTTCAAAAGCCTGTGCAGACATCACCCCTGAATCCCTCCCTGCCCCTGCCCAGCAGCCCTGGAGGGTAGCTGTTGTCACATCCTTTTCTAGGCTGCTGTAACGAACCCATGACTTTAATGCACCGGAATCACATTCCTTCTCTGGCCTCTAGGTAGTGAACCCCATGAGGACAAGAATTTATGGTTCACTTTTCAAAAAAACCCCAACACCTAGCACAATGCCTGGTATAGAGTAGGGGCTGAATAAATGTCTCTTCAAAGTGAACCATGTTTGTTTACATCTGGAAAGTCAGCCTTTGTGAAGTCCCCCCCCCTTTCCTCCCCCAAATTACCACATGATTTCTTAAGACTAGAGAGTTGCTCTCAAAGTCATGTCATAACCTCAGGATGGGAGGTTTCTGTGTGGCCTGTGTGGGGTGGATACCTGGGGAGTAATCACCAGCGTAGACCATTAAGGGGTGCTCATTTTCCCAGCCCTCCTGCCTTTTCTGTTCATCTCCTTAGTTACAGTCTCAACTTGCCAGCCAGTTCAAGTTCACGGACAGCCTTCTATATCTACAGAGAATCCCTCTGCATTTGGCCACTCAGATCCCTGTCAGCCGGCCAGAAACAAAGTTGGAGGTGGCACCGGCCATCATCCTGTTATCCTGGCCGGTTCCAAACCGGACCCCCTCCTTCTCGAACAGCGCTTGACCCACGGGGCCGGCCCGGGAGAGCTTTCCGATTTTCCTTTCCGCCTCTGGCTTAAGCCTTTGGCAGGATGGGTTTGGGGCTTGAGTCCAGCGATTCAGCGGGGAGGGCTCTGTGCCAGCGCTCGCCTTTTGGAGGTCTGTATACTGGCTCGGGGCTCTGCCTGGGTCTGCAGCCTTTAGTAACGTGTGTGGAGAATGTGGGTCTGCTTCCCACACCATCTTGCAGCCAGTTACCAGCAAGGGAAGGCCTGGGCAGGAGGGAATGTGCGCTCTGCTCTCTTTCGGCAAAGTGGCTCTCGCCCGATTTTTGTCTGGGGCCTTGGCAGGGTCAGCCGGCGAGGCAGTGCGGCGACGCCGCACCTGGACACTCATCAGTGTCACTCCGGTTCGTTTTCTCCCCTCCCCCAGCGTTTTCCCATGGAGTGGGGCTCTCAGCGACAACTGGCGAGCAGTTGGGCGATTGCTCGTTGTCATTCTGGTGGGCACCGTTTCCGGAGGGCTCCCAGTGCTTTGTGGGTATCGGCATTTGTTTCTGCCATGCCCGGGGCACAGTTGGCGCCGGTCCCAGTTAATGGGTGAAGAAACTGAGGCTCTGGGGATTAGATGGTGAACCGGGGGAGGGGAGGGGAGGGGAGGGGAGGGGAGGAGAGGGGTACAGCTGGGAGTGAACTTGGGTGAACAGGGCAACCTTTTGACTTGAAGAGGATGTGTGCAAGGTTTTGTGTGTGTGTGTGTGTGTGTGAGAGAGAGAGAGAGAGAGAGAGAGAGAGAGAGAGAGAGAGAGAAGAGAGAGAGAGAGAGGAGAGGGGAGGAGAGAGAGAGAGAGGGAGAGAGAGAGAGAATGCGCGAGGTTGGTTGCAGGCATTTAGGAGAGAGAATGAAAGGGAGTGAGGATTGCATGGGGGTCGGGTTCTCAGTGTAAACCTGCCCAGAACAGTCATGGCCTTGCATTCTTCCTGATCAGAGCTGCCTCCCCTGAGGAAGGAGCTCATAGGCCTTTTATCCAAAGCGGCCTCCTGCCCCAAGCCCCAAAGAAAGGCCGGCGGTTCCCCCGCCCAGCAGATGCTGCCCTGTTGGGAGGGAGGTGGGTCACAGAAGCCCTCCCTCCGCCTGTCCTTCCCTCTCCTCCCTGGTGCAGCTTTATGGCCGGCATATGGAAACTGTTTCTATTTACCCAGCACCCCCAGGATGCGGCGCACACTGTGCTCCAGCGAACGGAAACCCTGGATTCCCCGCAGGGCCATTGCAGAGGCTGCATGCGAAGCAGCCAGCTGTTTTGCAGGGAGCGTCTGGGCCTGTTACATCAGCGTTGCCATCTGTGCAAACAGGTCATCCTGGTGCGTCGGCCTGCGCTCCGGTGGGGGCAGAGTTTCTGTAACCGTTTTGTGTCCGCGTGCCTGTCCTTCAGGGTGGTTTTCCAGGCCCGGCTGCTGCCCGTGATTTCAGTTCACCTCCCTGGGCTGAGCGCCAGCACTCGGGGAGAGTAGTTTAGGGGTAGACGCTGCATAAGGTCTATGGGTCTGAAAAGGCTGCCTGCCGGCTGGTTCTCACCCGAGTGCTCTCTGCCCAGGGCACCTGGGGGGAGAACGAGATGTTTCCTTCAGGGAACTTTCCCGGGAGGCGCATGTGGGAGCTTCCTGGTTGCCAAGAGTGTTCCTGCTCAGCCTCCTCTGGCCCTTTGGGAACCTGTGAGCAGAGAAACTGGCTTCCTCGAGAAGGGCAAATGCCTCTCCCACCCTCCTGCCTGCTGCGTTTCTTCTCTCTTCTTCCCTCCTGTCTGGCCCAGCTGCCCAGCTGCCGAGGCGGAAATGCTGGGGCGGGGCCGGCCGTCCTCTTCCTGCAGGAGGCAGTGGGGGGCCGGCTCCCTTCCGGCCCTGCGGTGAGGTCATGGTGTCTCCCGGAGTGGGGCCTTTGTGGTCTGCCCCCCCCTCGCCTTCCCAGCTCTCCTGGAAGAACCCACCCTGCTCTGGGTAAGGACGGTGGCAGAGTCCCAGGACCCACATGCTCATTTTCACGTGGGCTCTCATGATCGCCAGTGTGAGGGCCGGCCCAGCCCACAGCATGGGGCTGGACCTGGGGTGAGCGCTCACCTGCCCACTTTGGTGGCCAAGACTTTTTCTGAGCAGGCGACACTCCCAAAGATGCCGACCCCAGTCATTTACCCGGGGACCTTGACTCCCCGGAAGTGCAGCTTCGGCCCCGGTGGGCAGTAGATCAGGGCAGGTAGGTGCTAACATTCACGGAGCACTGAGCTTTCCCAGGCAGACGACCCGGGCAGGCCCAGTGGGCCTCAGCATGGGGACAGACCGTCCCCTGGGACGTCATGCCCAGTGGTGACCAGGAGAGCTCCTCACAGCTCTCACTTCCTGCTTTGAGGGTGTTCATTCTGAGGAAGTCCCCGAGATTGGTTCCCCAGTGAGCAGGGCCTTATGCCCCGGCCCTCCACCTGAACTCCAGGCCGCAGTCAAGTGGCCCCCTTACCTCAGATGGCCCCCTTGAGCCCCCTACCTTCCTCTCTTTTATGGGCCAAAATTGTCCTTTCCCTCTGGGAGGTGGCTAAGCCTTTAAGCGTTCCTTCTCACGGCAGCAATAAAGCCCTGGGAGTTGGAGCGTGTCCATCGCCTCTCCAGCCTAGGAAGTGGGAAACAGCGAAGGGGGCAGGGAATGAGGACCCCCTGCAGCACCCCCCCCCCCCCGCCATGCACTGGGAGTGCCGCTGGACTTGGCCACAAGGCCACTGCCTCTGCTTGAGGCTGCCGTGAACAGAAAGCGAGGGGCCGGGCCCCCCTGTCTTTCACCGTGCCTTTTCTCCAGCCCCTACATGCGCTGCCCAGCCACTGGGGGCAGCGTGAAGGCGGCTCTTTGAAATCACCTGCGGCTCCTGAATAGCCCCTCGGTCGCCCTCACTTCCCTTGCCACCTAGGGCCTTTCAGCCCTCTCCCCACATAAGAGCCACAAGCAAGTGGATCGGCTTTGCCTTTGGGACCTGGTCAGCAAGCCAAGGTCTGTGTTCTGAGCAAGTGCGGGGTGAATGGCTAGAAGCCGGTGACAAAGGCCACCCTGGAGGGGACAGCTCCCGTCTTCTTTCTTTCCTTTCTGTCAGTTTTTTAAGTCTCTGGCCTGAATGACTCTTATACAACATAGTCGCTCTTCAGGAGGTCCTTAAGAGATGGCCTTTAGAAAATACAGATCACATCCAGCGCCTTATAGGCCCTTGGGCACCCCTACTGCACCCTGGCTGGGCACCGGGCTCTGGTGGTCACACCTGCTGTGCCCTCCGGCCACTGGCCATCTCTAAGTGTCCCATGGGGTGTGCTTCTGGAATCTTTGGAACAAGGGCGTCCCTTTCAGATCTGTGTGTTGAGCACTGGGTGCATCATGCCTGACACTGTTCTGGGCTCTCAGGACACCTCGGTGAGCAAGACAGAAGAGGGCAGGGAAGCTGGCTCTAATGCACTGGCGGGTGTGTGTGTGTGTGTGTGTTCAACCTCAGGAGAAGGCAGAGAGCAGCACGAAGGGCAGAGGGTGATGGACATGTGACTTCCTAGAGAGGCCAAAGGTGGCCCCTGAGAGGGCGGTTTGGGGGAATCCTGGGAGATGGGGGAAGGAGGCCAGTTAAAGACCTGGGAAAGGGCTGAGGGAATAGTCAGTACTGGCAAAGTGAGGCTAACGTCCACGGCATCTGTGCCAGCTTCACCCGCCCGCCCGGCACTGTCGTTACTGTGCCCGGGACTGCTGTGTTGGGGCCCCCGGCCCTGCTGCCATGTGTGAAGGTTGCGGAGACCAGGGCCGCAGGCACGTGAGGGGACAGCACTGCCCAGCTGCCTGCCTGTGGCTGCTCCTATGTCTGCGTCACTTTTGGCCCATGACCCCCTGGTCCCATGAGTAGGTCAAGGAAGGCGGTTTGACCTTCTCTTTCCACCTGGGGCTTGGTTCTCTTAGACCTGGGCACTGGGGTCGGAGTGGGGGATGCTGGCCTTGTGTAGAGAAGGGCCAGCCGCACTGAGTGCAGATGGCAGCCAGGTGTCCCTCCCACTCTAGCTCCGTTTTCAGTGCTTCTGCTGCTAATTTTTGGTTCTTTTGGCACTACCCCGTCACCTTTTCTGGTTTCCAGTTCTTGAGAGGCACGTGGCTTCCTGCTTAGGAGCTACCCAGCCTAGACGGTCTCCCAGCCCTGCGTCTTGTTCGCTGCAGGGCTTCTGTTAGGGGCTTAGTCTTTGCCCTTCTGCACCTTCCTGCCCTCAAGTCTGAGGTGGGGTTTATCATAACTTTCTTCTTAGGACTGTTGTGGGAATCAGATAGGTTGATGGGTATGAGGTGATTAGATATGCATGTTATCTATCTATATAAAAGCCTCAGTGACTGGCCGACCGGGACCGAAAATAGCTATGACGCACACTGACCACCATGGGGCAAATGCTCAACGCAGGAGCGGAAACCATAGGCGTGGGAACGTGGAACAGACTGATGAGTCTCAGGGAAGGAGGGAGGGGGGAGGGGGGAGGGCGGGAAGAGATTAACCAGAGATCTTATGTGCACACTAGAGCAGCAGTCTCCAACTGGTGCTCCATGGGGTCCGAAAGGTTGGCGACTGCTGTACTAGAGGCCTGGTGCACAGCGCCCTCTCGCAATCCAGGACCTCTCAGATTATTGGAGAGCCGGGTTCGTCCCGATCCCCGCAGGCCAGGCCGGGGGACCCCACCGATGCACGAATCTGTGCACCGGGCCTCTAGTTGCTATGTAACAAACCATCCAAAGCATAGTGCCTTATGATAGAAACCTCATTTACTTTGCTCATGAACTTGCAAGTCGGGGTGCGTTTGGGAGGGGCAGCTTCTCTGCTGCCCACACTCTGTCTGGACACTTGCCTGGAGCAGAGATGGCTCATTCAACTGACAGACGAGTCAGGGCTGCCTGTGGGCCGGGAGCTCAGCTGGGCTGCGGACCAGGGACCGTGGTCCTCCTCGGGGGCCTCCACCAGCTGCATGGGCTTCCTCAGCATGGCTCCAGGAGCAAGGGCCCCAAGAGCAAAAGGTGGAAGTAGCCCGGCCGGTGTGACCCATGAACCAGGAGGCCACAGGTTTGATTTCTGGTGCACTTGCCCAGGTTGTAGGTTTAATCCCCAGTAAGGGGCGTGCAGGATGCAGGTGATCTGTGATTCTCTCTCATTGATGTTTCTCTCTCTCTATCCCTCTCCCTTCCCATCTCTCTAAAAGTCAATAAAAACATTTTTTTAAAAAAAGGTGAACTAGCCTTAGAAGTCAGAAGTGTCACATCTTCCGTCCTGTGAAAGTAGTCGCAAACTAGGCCCTCCCTGGTTTCAAGGGGCAGAGGCACAGTAGGGAAGGTTCCAGAAGAGCAGGGGGGACAAAAGGGAATACTGTGGCTGCCTTTGGAAAATAAAATCCGCCACGGAATAGATTTGAAGTGGGATTCTTTATCCTCGAGTAGGGGGTGATTAGGAGTATGGATTATGGGGAACTGTGTCTCATCATAGATATTCGTCCTCTGTTTCTCGGCGTCACTGCTGACCCGTGTCAGTGGAGACACTCTGGAGCTGTGACAACGGGTGTGAGTATAGGAGGATCTCTATGGGCACCGGTTCTGGAAACGCTCGGAGGTGGATTTCAGCAGAGCCAAGGCTGCAGCTCGGGGCACCTCTGTCACCGTTTTGTTCTCCATTGGTGTCCTTCCCGGGCAGGCTTTCCCCAGTTGGTGGCCGAGGCAGCTGCCTGCAGCAACAGGGAGAGCCCCTCCTTCCTAACTGGCCCAGGAGGAGCCCCGGTTTCAGCCCTCCCTGGCCGGGCGTGGGGCAGCGCCGCTGCCTGAACCAGCCTGTCCGAAGAGGTGAGGGGCTCTCATTGCACCTGGGCCACCTGCCCGGGAGCAGGGGAGGAGTCAGCCTGAGCTGAGGAATGTTCTCCAAAGGGGGATGGGGCAGTGTAGGACAGGCCTGGGGTCAGCACGTAGAAGCCACAGATGACCCCGCACCAAGGAACAAATACAGTTATTTTTGTTGTTGTTAATCCTCGCCCAAGGGTATTTTCCTTGGATTTTTAAAGAGAGTGGAAGGGAGGGGGAGAGACACAGAGAGAGAAACATCGATGTGAGAGAGACACATTGATTGGTTGCCTCCTGCATGCACCCTGACCAGGGCTGGGGATCGAGCCTGCAGTCTAGGCACGTGCTTGACCGGAATCGAACCCGGGACCCTTCAATCCACGGGCCACCGTTCTAACCACTGAGCAAACTGGCTGGGGCCAAATCCAGTTATTTTTCATTTTTGACTAAGTAGAACATTAACACACTTCCAAAAGCCAAAAGTAAACAAAAAGTTGGAGTGATACTTCCACCCTGTTCCCCACCTCTCCTGTAGGTGACCGATTTCACTGAGTTCTGACTCCTCTTCCTCTCTTTCTTTTCTGTAAGGATAAGTGGGTAGCTGTATGTTTTCGTTTCCTCCCTTTTTTTACACCAGAGATGCTTGTGCTCTTTTGTACTTGCTTTTTCACTTAACAAGAGAAGGAAAATTACTGTTACCTAGCCATACTGATTCTTGCTGTCCTGGTGCATGGAGCGGAGATTGACATATAAGTGATGGTGCGGGTGTGTGAGCACGTGAGGCCCTTCTGCTGCACAATGTCTCTGTTCTCCGCCTCCCGGGCTGTACGTGAACCTCTCTCCTCTCCCATTGCAGATGGAGGCAGCTACACCGTCCACGGCTCCCAGGCCTCCAGCCTGAGCTCAGAGGGCGAGAGTTTCCCCGCGAGCCCCACTGGACACAACTGGGAGATGAATTATCAAGAGGCGGCCATCTACCTCCAAGTGAGCATCTCTGGGCCAGAACTGGGCCCTTCCTGGTGGGTGGGGAGGCGGGGCTCTGTTGGATGCCCAGGAATTCAGTTCCTGCTTTGGTTCTCTGAGTGTGAGCTTCTCGCCTTACGGTGGGGAGAGCCAGCCTGATGGTGCCTGCCCTGGACAGGCGATGTACATGGGCTTGTCAGGTGACCCCGACTTGTGGCTCCACCTGCCCCCAGCCTCCCTGAGTCCAAAGCCACCCATCTAGTAAGTTGTGGAGGATGGATGTAAATTTCATCTATTTAGCCTCCAACTGATATTCTTTCTTCTATACATTGTTGCCTCATTTCTATATGCTGCTACCTGTATGCACTTGGAAATGAGCCATGTAGTTGTGGGAAAAGAAGTTACAAAACAGGACTCGTATGATCATTGTTGTATAGCATTTGTGTACACACACACACTCAAACCCATTGTAGCTCTTTATGTAAATACTGGAGGCCTGATGCACAAAATTCGTGCAAGAGTGGGCCCTCCTCCTGCTGGCTGCCAGCACCGGCTTCCCTCCGGCACCTGGGACCGGGGCTTCCCTTGCAGCCCAGCTTCATCTGGAAGGTCATCCAGAAGGACATCCAGTTTAATTAGCATATTATGCTTTTATTACTATAGATGTACTAATACAGTGGTCGGCAAACTGCGGCTCACAAGCCACATGCGGCTCGCAAGCCGCGATTTGCTACTCTGTGGCTTGTGAGCCGCAGTTTGCTGACCACTGTATTAGTATATCGCTACAGATACCTGTGTGTGTGTGTGCGTGCACGCGCACTTGCACAGACACCCATTCACATCTGGAAAGTTGTTTATCTCAATATTAAAGGTTTATCTCAATATTTAGCTGATGGAATTTTTACAACATTATAATCCTGTGTATTATTTGAATGATTTTTACCCAAAATGCACATTTGGAAAAAAAAAGGAGAACAGAACTGCCTTCTCCACGAGCTGTTTCTGGAGGGTGGGCTGGGCCGCTGTCGGACAGTCTTCCTTTCCTGCTTGGAGCTGAGCTGCAGCGCAGACCCTCCCAGGGGGCGAGTGTACCTGGGTCATCGGGCCTTTGCTGCTTTGAGGCTGCCTGGTCCCTGCAGTTTCTTCTCTGTCAGCTCCATCCCCTCAGGAGCTGGATGTCAGCGGGTCACAGTGCTTCTGAGAGGGTTCTTGTTTGCTGTGTGGACTTCTCAGGGAGCGGAGAGTGGAGGCCTGGACATCACGTGGAACTGGCCGCCTTCTTATTTTTCTTAATCTCCTTCACGATCAGCAGCCAGGAAACAAGGCCCTTGTTCCCTCCCCTTGGGGTCTGGCTCAGAACCCAGTGACCTGGGTCGTATTTCACTCCGTGCTCATTGGTGGTGACCTCAGCCTCCACCTCCTCAGGGGCCATTCCAAGTCCTAGAGTTCAGCTTGAGCCCCCCTGTCGGTGGTTTCTCCTAGCCAGACCTTCATTGCTGGCTGCTTGTGGAAGAAATTTCCCAGGAATTGCATTTTTTTAGTAATCCAAACCAGAAGCTCTCTGGCCACTGTGGGTGTCTGTGGCCCTGGGACATTGTGAAGCCCACAGCCCCGCGCACATCACAGGGCCGGAGCCCGGCCTGCGGCCTGCCCTCCGCGTGGCCGCCGGCGTGTTTGTTCCCTCTGTGGACCTGCCCCGTCCGGCCTGTGGTTTGTCTTTGTGTTTGGTACTGAGGGGAGTGACGTATCCAACTTCAGGAAGCGACTTCTTCAAAGCTACTCGGCAAACCGCAAACAAGGCCAGTGCTCCCCGCCTCCCAGCTGCTGGGCTGGCGCCTGGAGAAGTGATCTCTTGCAAACCAAACATCTATTAAACACCTACTGTGGGTATCAGATGCTGTCCTACCAAACATCTATTAAACACCTACTGTGTGTACCAGACACTGTCCCAAGTGTCTTCCAGGACCCGTGAGGAAGGGGAGCGCCGTCGCACCGACAGCTGGGGAGGGCGTAGCCGGGGAGGAGTGGGGAAGCCCGTGCTTGCTGACCCAGGACTCCCCGCTCAGCTCTTTGCATTCTAGACATTTCTGAGAGTGAGCACTTGGCCTCCAGGGACCAGTTGTGCCCAGTTCTCTACTTCCTTCGGACCTTTTTTTAAAAAAACATCTTTATTGATTTCAGAGAGGTAGGGAGAGGGAGAGAGAGGTCGAAACATCAATGATGATGGAGAATCATCAATCGGCTGCCTCCGGCACGTCCCCTCCATCCCACAAGAAATGTAGTCTGCACCCGGGCATGTGCCCTCAACGGGAATTGAACCCGATTCATGGGTTGACGCTCAACCACTGAGCCACTCTGGCCGCGCTGGGCCTTTTTGTTGCTGTTAATCCTCATCCGAGAATGTTTCTTCCATTGATTTTTAGAGAGTAGAAGGGACGGGGAGAGGCGGAGAGCAGCACCGATGTGAGAGAGACAGCAGTTGTTTCCTCCTGCACACACCCTGACCAGGGCTGGGGTTGAGGCTGCAACTGAGATGGGGGCCCTTGCCTGGAAATCGAACCCACGACCTTCAGTCCACGGGCCGACACCCTAACCACTCAGCCAAACCGCCTAGGGCCCTCTGGACCTTTTATTCTTTGATTCCTCCGTGTGGTTTTTAGGAAACAGCAAGTCTTTTTAGTCCCATCTGCAGGTCAGGGCGAGGCTTACCTGGTGCACGGTTTTGTGGTGGCGAGACTTTTGAATTTCCTTCGTCTTCCGTCTCAGGCCTGAGCCTCCTCTTACCCGCCAGGCCCTCCCTCTGGCCCTGGCCCACGGCGCGGCCTCGGTGCTGTGCCTGAGGCTCGCCGCCCCGTGGCTCTTGTTCCCACAGGAAGGAGAGAACAACGACAAGTTCTTCACCCACCCCAAGAACGCCAAAGCGCTGGCGGCCTACCTCTTCGCACACAACCACCTCTTCTACCTGATGGAGCTGGCCACCGCCCTGCTGCTGCTGCTGCTGTCGCTGTGCGAGGCCCCCGCCGTCCCCGCGCTGCGCCTCGGCATCTACGTGAGTGTCCCCATGGCTGGGAGCCGCGGTTCCGGGGGGCAAGCGCCAGGAACCTCGCGTGGGCTAACGCAAGCTTAAGCTTAAAGGGGAACATTCTGGAAGGGCAGACAGTGCAAATGGATTGAAAACAGCCCCTGGGAGGCCCTAGAGGCCGCGGGAGCAGCAGTGACTCGCTGGTCCTCTTGGGGTCCCCGTAGAGCGAATGCATGTTCCTCACTCAGTCCGACTGTGATTCTGCTCGCTCGCTCGCTCGGACATGCCAGGGGGTGCCATCTGGTGGCCTCACTTGGGACCAGCGGCCGCACCTGATGGAAGTCCCTCCCACTCTTCCAGCCTCGGGGGAGAGGCGGTCGGGAGCGGCGGCCAGCAGGAGGAAGGGGCCCGGCGATGCCATATCTCCTCACCCTGTGGTTGCAGGTCCACGCGACCCTGGAGCTGTTCGCCCTGATGGTGGTCGTCTTTGAACTCTGCATGAAGTTGCGGTGGCTGGGCCTCCACACCTTCGTCCGGCATAAGCGGACCATGGTCAAGGTGGGGTGTCCATCTCCTTACAGCATTCTCTCCCCTGGCACCTTCAGTCCCGTCCCTCCCCTTTAAATCCCCCAGCGCTCAGGAGTGTAACCCGGGGTCCCCACCCTCTCTGTGCCCCAGCCTCGCAGAGCCGTGCTCCGAGGTGACGGTCATGGTCACGCAGACAGCAGCTGGTGTGACTCGGAATTTGTGGGGCCGAGCACGGGCACAGTGACCCTCGCGGGAGAGGCATTCCTATTCCTAGTTCACATCCAGCCACAGCAGAGAATGGGAGTCAAACCCAGGTCTGGCTGGATTTGACTCCAAGCCCACGCTGATCTGTCACCAGCAGCGGACACGTTCTCTCTGCTGAGGGAGGCACAGTAGGAGTGGTCGCCGTGGCTCTGTGCAGTGTAAACGGCGTGCACAGTTGTCCAGAGGAAGTGCCCGAGGAGCTGAAGAGCAGGGTGTGCTTCGGACCTGTCCCAGAGGTCCTCACGTGCAAGTCAGGAGAGCCGGAGCCAGGGCTGGTAGACGGGCCGGGCAGAGTGGCAGGCGTTTTGTGTTTGTGTTTGTTTTTAAGAAATAAAGGAGCGGGGAGACAGAGAGAAACATTAATGTGAGAGAGGTATCAATTGGTTGCTTCCCACACTCTGACCAGGGATTCGAGCCTAGATACACGTGCCCTTGACCGGAATCGAACCTGGCACCCTCCCGTCTCTAGGCCAACACTCTTTTCACTGAGCCAGACTGGCTAGGGCAGTTTTTGTGGTTTTTCTTTTTCTTTCTTTCTTTCTTTCTTTTTTTTTTTTTTTTAAATATGTTTTTATTGATTTCACAGAGAGGAAGGGAGAGGGAGCGAGACATAGAAAAATCAGTGATGAGAGACAACCATTGATCGGCTGCCTCCCGAACGCCCCCCACTGGGGATTGATCCCACAACCTCCGCATGTGCCCTGACCAGGAATCGAACCGCGACCTCCTTTTTCATGGGTCGCCGCTCCATCACTGAGCCACCCCAGCCAGGCTGAGTGTCAGAGCTGCTCAGTGCATACCCTCTGAGGTGCTGCTGGGACCATTGCCCTCTGGGTCATTCTCCTGCGACCACACACCTGTGCCACAGCCCGGGGCCCTTCCCCTGGGGCTGCTGGATGTTGGGGGCGGGCGCTGGAGACAAGGGATGGGCCTCTCGGACATGGGTGGGCGTTGCTTGGCGAGCCCTGAGCTCAGGGTAACCTAACGGGCGGGGTCTGGGCGGAGGAGCTGATGCTGTTCCCCCGCCGCCCAGACCTCCGTGCTGGTGGTGCAGTTCATCGAGGCCATCGTGGTGCTGGTGCGGCAGACCTCCCACATGCGGGTGACCCGGGCACTGCGCTGCATTTTCCTGGTGGACTGTCGGTACTGCGGCGGCGTGCGGCGGTAAGGCCCGGGGGGAGGAGCTGCTCAGACAGTCGCTGTCCTGGCCCGGCCTGGACCGCTGGGCCAGTGGAGCAGGACCCAGCGAGTCAAGTAGCCGTAAGATCCATCCTGCACGTCGGTAGAGTCTAACTAAGCGCGCTCACCTCCCTCTGCCTCTCGACCCCACAGAGAGGAAGGAAGGCTCTTTCCCCTGAGATTCGGGTGTCCCGACTCCAGGCCTACATCCCAGCTTTCTGGGGCTGGCTCCTCTCTAGGCACATTATCTGCCCCAACACAGCAGCAGCGCTCATACCAGGCAGTTTGGCAGAAAGTCCATGTGACTCACAGGCTGTCCTGGTGCCTCCCTTGAGACCGGGCCACTGCACTCAAACACACCGTCAGCCTAGAGTTAGCCTGAGCTTTGAGATCTGTTGGCCGGGGGACTGTTGATAAGAATGGGCTGGCAATTCATTCTCTGTGCATCCTCAGCACAGGACACAAGTATCTTAGGACCAGGTAGCCCTGAGCTGTCTCCATGCACCCCACTTTCCAGGGAAGTGACCTCTGCACCTAGTCCGTGCCCTCAGCCTTCTGCTCCCCCTCCCTCTCTCACGGGGCACACCCTGCAGGAGGAGGTGGTGTCTGTGCTGCACCCGCCTCCCTTCTCCCTCTCACCACTGAGTGCAGGTCCTGCAGGGCAGCACTGAGTGATGTCGCAAGCTGGGGCCCAAGGGGTTTAGTGTTCTGAGTCAGGAGCCCCAGATCCGGGGCTGCACCTCATTCCCCCTAACCCCGCCGTCTCCCCAGCAACCTTCGGCAGATCTTCCAGTCCCTGCCACCCTTCATGGACATCCTGCTGCTGCTGCTCTTCTTCATGATCATTTTCGCCATCCTCGGTGAGTTCCCTGTGCCCGGGACCAGGCGGTCTCTGAAAGCAAAGTCACCATGGGAGGAAAACTGACTTTGATAGTTTCGGAAATTCAGAAAGGTTTTACAAGTGATATAAACAGCCCTAGCTGGGTTGCTCAGTGGTTAGACTGTTGGTCCGCAGACTGAAGGGTCATGGGTTCGATTCCAGTCAAAGGCATGAACCTCGGTTGTGGGTTACAGGCTTGATCCCAGGTTGGGATGCATGTGGGAGGCAACCAATCGATGTGTCTCTCTCATGTCGATGTTTCTCTCTCTGTCGTTCCCCCTCCCTTCCACTCTCTTTAGAAATCAATGGAAAAATATTCTCGGGTGAGGATTAACAAAAAAAAACAACGAGCAAAAACCTAATGATATAAACACCCAGTGACTCCAGCTTAGGAAATGAAGAGTTAGAAATAAAATGGAGCCGAAACCAGTTTGGCTCAGTGGATAGAACATCAGTCTGTGGACTGAATGGTCCCAGGTTCGATTCCGGTCAAGGGCATGTACCTTGGCTGTGGGCACATCCCCAGTAGGGAGTGTGCAAGAGGCAGCTGATCGATGTTTCTCTCTCATCGATGTTTCTGACTTTCTATCCCTCTCCCTTCCTCTCTGTAAAAAAAAAAAAAAAAAAAAATCAATAAAATATATTTTTAAAAAAAGAAATAAAATGGAACCCCCTTTGTAGCCTTCATGACCTCAGTTTTCTCCCCAGAGGTACCTGCGTCCTAGGCTTAGCATTGCTACTCGTGTGTGTATAGTTTCACTTTATGTTTCCTTAAGCAACACCTATGTTCTGTTATTGCTTTGCATATTCAAAATAGTTGCGTAAATGGTTACGTAACATGGTGTCCCCTTCTTTGCTCAGCACTAGGCATGTGACGTTTATTCATGTTGATGTATGCAGATATCACACGTTCATCTTCAGAGGAGTGTAGTGAATGTGCCCAGATTTGTTTATCTGTTCTCTTGTTGGTGGGCATTTCTCACTATCACAGGCCACCCGGCAGTGAACACTCATGTGTTTCCTGGCAGACACGTGTGAGACTTTCCCTGCGGCACGTGGAGGGTTAGGGTCTGTGCACGTCAGCATCACTAGACATAAGAGCAAGATCACGGCTTCCTAACCCCGAGGCTGCCTTGCCTCCTCGGATGAGGCCGCGCGTTAGTGCGGCACTCCCATGCAGGCACAGGGCTCCGCCGCTGGTCCCGGCACGCGGTGAGGAAGCTGAGGTCCCTCCTCCGGTCCTGGCGTGGCACAGCCAGTGGCCCGTGGGGCTCTGGCTCTGAGGCCAGCCCCTGCCTCCGTGACTAGTGTGTCCCGAGCTTCTGGCTCCCACCCCACCTCCCCTCCACCATCTCAGTGGCACTTTGTGCTCCAAGGCGGCTGACTTCCCC
Organism: Antrozous pallidus; assembly: GCA_027563665.1. Classification (NCBI taxonomy): domain Eukaryota; kingdom Metazoa; phylum Chordata; class Mammalia; order Chiroptera; family Vespertilionidae; genus Antrozous; species Antrozous pallidus. Next base: position 20,719,988 of record CM050528.1, read on the forward strand.
TGAGGGCAGACTTTCCCACTTTTCCAACAGGATTTCGAGGACTCGGGGGGATAGCCCATCCCAAAGGAGGAAATGAATGCCGTTCCCACCCCAGGACGCTTGGCGCTAGGGAAACAATGGAGTCCCTTCGGAATTATTACTTGACCATCACAGTCTCAAAACCAGAGGTCTGGATTCCAAATCCAGCCAATGCATGAGTTTTGTTTGGTCTGAAAATTTTGAGCCAGCATTTAAAAATCAGATTTTTATACAAAATGACAGATTTTAATACTACACTTGATGGTATTCGGGCCACATTTTCGAATAGCTGCTGTTACCCAGTGCCCGGTAACCTGCTCCCTTTATTTCAGAGCATGTGTTCCCTAGAGTGCCGCAGTCTCCACCACTCCCTATTGTCTCCCTTGGTGCACTGCTCTCATTTACATGCATTGGTCCAGCCCTTTGACATCTTTTCAATCTGTTTTCTGCTACCTTCCAGGTTTCTACTTGTTCTCTCCTAATCCTTCAGATCCCGTAAGTAATCACCATGTTTTGTCTGTTCCTTTATGTGAGGCCATTCCCCTCTGACAAGGTGGCTGGGCTGACTCCTTAGCTACATTAGGGAGGGAGGACTGCCTGGCTTCGCATAACAGCTGACGGCCCCTGAAAGTCCCCGTCACCCCGACTTGAGCCATTTTCCTCCCCTGCACATTAAGGGGCCTGGTTTTTCTACCCTGAGAGTCGTGTTCCTAAGATCAGATTTGGGACATGGGAACGTTTTGGTGGAGGTTACAGTGAAGGAGATCCAAGCTAATTGTGCAAATGTGATTTTCTGGAAGAAAAGTCCCAAAGTCACTTGTCTGCTTCTGCCAGAAGCATGGAGCTCCAGTTTGCTGATCCCTCAGGGGTCCCGTGGGAGGAGGCAGAGTTGGCGGGGCCAGGCGGGGAGGGCAGGGAGCTGTGGGGGCCCATTGCAGGCTGGCCAGCATGTCCTTCTGCCTCCTTTCCCCAACAGTACTTCAGCACCCTGGAGAGCAGCATAGTCAGTCTGTTCGTCCTCCTGACCACAGCCAAGTGAGTGTGGGCTCTGCTATGGCCGCTGCGCTCAGTTAGTGCCCAGGGTCTTCCCAGCCCAGGACATTACCTGTCTCAGTCCGGACAGTGCTCAGGGCACTGGGAGGAATGGGAGTGGCCTGGTGACTTGGAGCCCGTGAGCTGAGAACCGGGACTTGGCCGGGACGGTGGGGTGGGACTGGGAAGGCAGAAAAGGGAGATGTCCTTAGAGAAGATAGAGGCGGGCAGACAGGGCCCCACAGGCAATGCTCTGCAAATGCAGTTTCCCAGACGTGATGATGCCTTCCTACTCCCGGAACCCCTGGTCCTGCGTCTTCTTCATCGTGTACCTCTCCATCGAGCTGTACTTCATCATGAACCTGGTGAGTGACTGTGTCTCTCTCTGCTGGGGGCAGCCAGCACAGTGCTGGGTGCCACGGACATGGAAAAGGAGGCACCACATCGGAAGGCGCAGGGTGCCAGACTAGTCAGTTGTGGTGTGGGGACCAGCGTGGCAGCCTCCTGGGTTATTCCCGTCATTGCTGCTGATGGTGCTGCTGTTTGAGCCAGGGCTCCACTGGGACCTGTTCGTTCTAACCACAGACGTGTAATAGCTGTGAAAGTCGGCACCGAGTAGCCTTACCAGGCACCGTGCAGGTGGATTAAATGATTTAACACAACAACCTGGAGGTCCCATTATGATCCTCAGTGTGTGGACGGGGAACTGAGAGTCGAGTGGATGGAGTGACACCCCACAGCTGTGCAGCCCAGGGTGGCCAGGCGAGCTGGTGTGATTCCGAGCCCCACTCCGAACTGCTCGGCACCCACGTCCTGGAACGTCTTCATATTTCCACTCCATTTATCATGAACCACTGGAAATACCAGTGCAGGACACACTGTCAGGAGAGGGGACGTCCCCATGCACTCTGGGACTTGGGAGACCTTTGAGGAGGCGCAGTTGGCCATCAGGCATGTTCCTGCCATCAGCCAATCACCATTAGGCAGGTGCCAAGACCACACGTCAGCACCAGAATTACCAGGGAGAGGCTCTTACTGATCTTATATTTTTATGCTTCTGAGGAGATTCTCACACCAGGCGGCACAGCCAGGTCCGGGATAGAATAGAAAACACTTTCTCGGCATTGCCAGTTTGGCTTAGAGGATGGAGCATTGGCCCACGGGGTGAAGGATTTTGGGTTCGATTCCGGTCAAGAGCATGTACCTTGGTTGCAGGGTTGACCACCAGCCTCAGGACATGCAGAGAGCAACCAGTCGATGTTTCCCTCACATTGATGTTTCTCCCTCTGTCCCCTCCCTTCTGCTCTCTCCAAAACACAATGAAAAAATATCCGCAGGTGAGAGTTAGGAAAAAGAAGAAAGGAGCAGACATGTGAAATCTAAAAGTGTGAGGTCTTAAAAAGGAAAACACTTTTTAATTCCTCAAAACCAAAAAGAAATATGTTAGCTATCTTCATACACATTACAGTTCTTATATACTGTCCTACTTTAGAACCATACAATGTATTCATAATTGATTTAATTTGTTATGAAAATACGGGTTAGGGGGTCTGTGAACTGCAGCCTGCTGGCCAAAGCCTGCACTTATAAAGTTTTATTGGCACACAGCCACGCTCATTAGTTTCCACATCCCGTGTGGGATTTCATGCTGACTGCGGAGACCATCTGGCCTTCAGAGCCTGCAATAGTTGTTGTCTGGCTCTTTATGTAAAGGTTTGCTGACCTTTTCTTGACCTAAAGGTAAAAAATTGGAGGGGCGGGGGGTGACATTTGAAGGAGTAGGAAGGACAGAAGAATTTCCCTCAAAATATTTTTGAAAGAAAAAGAAAGCGCTTCCAAAAAGGCTTCTTTCCGATTCGGCTCCCGCCCTCCCCTCGCCCTCCGCGATGCAGGCTGTGTTGTGACTGATCTGACCTTGGAATCGGGCAGTTCCAGAATGTTGTGCCCTCAAGGAAGGCCTCCCGTCCCCCGACTCCTGGGGCCAGTGCACGAAGCTGTGACTCACCAGGACAGGAAAAGGGGGCGAGGGGGAGGCAGTCTCCACCATGCTGATGCTCCTCTGAGCTCCCAGGCCAGGGGGGCACAGGAGGTTCACAGGCCTTCGGCCACCAGCCACCAGACTGAGCTGGTTGGGGCAGCGAGCCCAGCATGCCCTCCCTGCTCCTTCTCACCGTATAAAACTGCCCAGTCAGGGAGAGGGGAGAACCAAGATGGCGGCATAGGTAAACACCTATTGTGCTGCCCCTCGCACCAGTTCCAAAACTACAACATAACAACAAAACAAACATCATCCAGAATCACCGGGAAGCTGGCAGAGTGAAAACTCCACAAATAAAAGTAAAGGTGGGACACTGAGACTCAGAAGAGCGGCGGAGCGCAGCCTTGAAGATACGCGCGGAGAGAGGAGAGTGAATTTGGGCCGAGGAAGACTAACAGAAGGAACAGAGCCTGTGTTCAATATATTTGAATGTGGCCCAGCTACCTGGTCAAGCTGAAATGCTGGGGTCTGTGGAGTTCCATATCCTCAGTTTACCAGGCACTACCATTTACTGGAAGAAGTACTCTAGACCAGAAGTTGAGAGGTGGGAAGAAAGACGAAAGAAAGCAGAAAGAAAGAAAAGAGAGAGAGAAAGGAAGAAAGGAAGAAAGATCATATCCTATGAAAGACACAACTTGAAAATGCCTGAAGTTGTCATTTTATCATGGTGAAGCAGCTGGAGTCCACGTTGATGAACACCTTGGCTGCGGTGACAATGGCTGCGGCAGCAGGGTGATGGGCTGGTGCCTTCTCCTGATCAGCCCAGTCGCCTCCCACAGAGGGAGGCCAGACTTCAGCTTAGGCCTGCTCCCCACTGGGAATGGGCCTACACCATCAGTAGGACATCCCCTGAGGGCTCCCAGTCTATGAGAGGGAGCAGGATGGACTGAGACCCCTCTTCTCCCATTGGGCCTCTAGTGCTAAAAATAAAAAATATTTGTAGACAAATAAAACTCATAAAAAAAAAAAAAACTGCCCAGTCAGGGATGAGCTGTAGGTGAAGTACCCGGGGAAATATAATAACCATGTTTTCGTGTCTGAAGAGAGAAAATTTACAAGTGGCGATACATGGCCTTCCTCTTTGACTTGGAGACAAACTCCTGTCCACCCCAGGGCAGGCAGCAGGGTCACCCCTCCCCCCCTGGGTCTGGGGGCTGTGGGAGGCAGAGGGTACACTCCCAACCCCTCGAGGTCCCACCGCGCAGGGAAGCCAGGTCTCTGCTCTTCCCTCACAGCTTCTGGCCGTGGTGTTTGACACCTTCAATGACATCGAGAAACGCAAGTTCAAGTCTTTGCTGTTGCATAAGCGAACCGCCATCCAGCACGCATATCGCCTGCTCATCAGCCAGCGGGTAGGGGTGTGGGGGCTGGGCTGGGAGGGGTTTGGGCCCTAGTCCCCCTCCCTTGCCTGGGCAGCCCCTAAGCATGGCAGGCCTTGAGGGCTGGGCGTGGCTCAGGGGTTGAATGTTGACGTGAACCTACAGGTCCCCGGTTAGATTCCTGGTCAGGGCACTTGCCTGTGTTGTGTGTGGGCTGAATCCCCAGCAGAAGCGTTCAGGAGGCGGCCAATCAATGTTTCTCTCATCGATGTTTCTGTCTCTCTGTCCCTCTCTCTTCCTCTCTAAAATCAATAAAAACCTATTTTAAAAAAGAAAAATAAAGCAGGGGTCCTGCCCTTGGCAGGATAAGAAGGAGCCAAGTACCCGGGATCCAGGCCGTGCTGGGCACGGAGTAGTCACCCCCCAGGGAGGAGGCATTGGGGCTCTGCCTTTGCCTGTGTTGACACTGCGTCCTTCTTCTCCCCCAGAGGCCCGCCGGCATCTCCTACAGGCAGTTTGAAGGCTTGATGCGCTTCTACAAGCCCCGGATGAATGCCGGGGAGCGCTACCTGACTTTCAAGGCCCTGAATCAGAGCAACACCCCTCTGCTCAGGTAAGAGTATCGGCCAGGTGGGGGCGCTGTGGCCCACTGAGGTATTCAGGGGAGGGGGCTGGAACAAGGCACCAGGATTTGGGTGGGCAAGGAGCCTGTTAGAGGCTTCAGTTTTCCTCGGGATTCTCTCTGCAAGTGACAAAAGTCCCAGCCAAATTTAACCCAGGCTGACCTGACAAAAAGTGGAATATTTTGGATCATGAGGTAGACTGACCCAGCTGCTCACCTTTGAGCTAAGAATGAATGGGGCTGTTCCATATGAGCAGGTCCGCAGAAGGGTGTTGGTGCATGCATGTGCACATGTACACACACACACCCATGCAGGCATGTGCACATGCATACACAAATAGCTAGTCCTTGCAGTTGATTGGTCTGGTATAAATCCTCCCAATTGATGCACACACACGCACATGCCTCATGGCGCAGCCTCCGAGATTTCCAGGGCAGTCTCGACCTTCTACATGGCTGACGACCGAACCCTTCTTTTCAGTCTGTTTGGGCTGAACTCTCAGCCCATTTGTCCCATTAAGTTTGCTAACGGAGGCTCAGCCCCGTCCATGTGAGAGTTGGAGTGATTTAGGGGCCTGAAGCTGTCACTCAGTCAGACGGAGAGGATTAAGTGTTCACAGGGCCTGGGGGAAGGTCAGAATGCCTGCAGGGGAGACCACCCCCCCCCCACACTTATATGCTGGCACTCCCAGCTGTCCCCTCCCCCTTTCCACCTTCCCCCTTTAAAGGTGACCACAGGCAGGCGAGGGACAGAAGTAAAGCTCAGTGGGAGCGATCTGATTTTTTAAAATTGACTTTGCCTTTTCATGTTGCTATGACAGCCTGAAGGACTTTTATGATATCTATGAAGTCACCGCCTTGAAGTGGAAGGTAAGACCCGAGAGGGAGCAGGTGGACAGCTCCACGGGGGGATGAGGCCCAGAGGCACCCGAGGGCCAGTTCTTTTTTTTATTAAAAAAAATATTGATTTCAGAGAGGAAGGCAGAGGGAGGGAGAGAGAAACATCAGTGATGAGAGGGAATCACTGATCAGCTGCCTCCTGCACTCCCACACTGGGGACCAATTTGTGGGCATGTGCCCTGACCGGGAATCGAACCATGACCTCCCTGTGCTCAACCACTGAGCCACCGTGGCCGGGCCAAGGTCCAGTTCTTTCCTGGCTGGAATAAACACCTCAGTCCTGGTCACTTCAGGGACACCAGGTGGCCCGGCCCCCATCTGCCTTTGCGCGCGTAATACCGTGTCCCAGTCACAAGCACTGAATCTCGGGGCCCGTTAGCCACCCTGTGACTTCGAGCCTCTTATCTGACTGTTGCCAGGTCATCACACCTGGGCAATGGGCTATTTTCAGGACGCTTTAAAATAAGACGCATGGGTGGCCCATGGAAATGCTCCGTGGTCATTGGCTGGCCTTATTGTGACTTAGACCCCGGAGTGTTCTTCCTGTTCCCCAAGTTAGAGCCTGGTGAGCAGGGGAGGACCGCGGCCGCCTGGCCCCAGGGTCAGGTTCTCATCCCTGGTTGAACCCCCTCTCCCATGGCCCCGTTCCCGGGCAGGCAAAGAAGAACAGAGAGCACTGGTTCGATGAGCTTCCCAGGACAGCCTTCCTCATCTTCAAAGGTGAGGTTCCCCCGAAGAGGTGTCGTGGCAGCAGGAGAGTGTGATTCCCCAGCGGGGACAAAGTGTCAGGGACCAGGGAGGAAATTGGCAACTTCGAAACCAAGCCAAAAGGCGTCGTGGAATACCCAGTCCATTAAAGAAAGCTTACCAGCTCTGATAGCCTGAGGAAACTCTCCCACCCAGAAATAACCACTGTTCATGTTCTGCTGTGTTTCTTTCTGACGTTGGCTGCGTTTTCTGCACATTTGAAACTTGTGGTTCTGCAGGATGTATTCTGTTCTGAAACCTGCCTTTTTATCGGCTGGTGTATTTTGCCCACCCCCCTGTGGCAGGCTGTATACCCAGTGTACGGGATCCCTTGCGCAGTGTAAAATTGAACCGTTTTACATCGGAGTGCCCGTGCTGTTTACCTAACAGTGCCCCCTCACCCCCTTCACTTAATGCCAGTTTTGAAGTTTTCCGAGGGGGTGTGAGCACATGGCGTTTCTCGTGTGGAAAGCATGAAGCCTGGGTCTGGGCCGCTGTGAACACGAGTGACGGTGGGATGGCCTTGTTTGTGGTTTCTCCTGCCGCTGGGCGGGGCGCAGCTGTCGTCTTACATTCTCCGTCGGGTGTTGCGTTCCTCCGGTGGATGAGGAGATGGTCCCCGGCTTTGGCCTGCACAGTGTGGGTTTCAGCAGTGGCAGCCACGCCGTGTTCTGTTCTGTCCCGGCCCGGGTGGCCCAGATGTCCCCAGAGCAGCTGTGGTCTGTGCCGTTGTGTCCGGGTGTATCAGGCGGGAGAGGCCCTTCCGTTTTCACCCCTGGACATGGACACCCTAGTTGCTGACCCGCATGCACTGTGGAGTCGGGGAGCGCGTGCTGGCACAGGAAGACTTCGATGCTAACATTTCCTCTCTCCCAACAGGAGTTAACATCCTGGTGAAGTCCACAGCCTTTCAGTATTTCATGTGTGAGTGCGACCCATCCGCTCTGGGCCCTCTGCCCCGGGCTCACTCCCCCAGAGGCCGGAGGCGGCGATGGTCCTGCAGTCGCTGTGTGGACTGTTCACCGTAGGGAGTCCCCGTGCCCAGCACCCAGCGGAGGCAGTTCCCGCCCCGTGGCCAGTCTTCCTTGGGCATCTGCGCCCTCACTCGGCTTGCTATACCCTTAGGCCCGGAGTTTTGGAAGCAAATTCCAGAACCACAGGGACTGATGGGTGGATAAGTCACTTGGGTCGGTTTTACTCCGTAGGCTCCTCCTCCGGCCCTCTTCTCCCTTTGCACTCTGTAGTTGAAGAAACAGGACTGTTCCTCTTTGGGTCTTGTTTGTGTTTGTTTTTGCATACCTTCCGGGACTTATTTCCGGTAATGTTACATCTTGTCACCTCCCCCAATGGGTACCTTTTATCATGGCTTATCCATCCATTTTTTAAAACCTCTGAATAGATGCATATGTATGCATATATCTCTGTTTTCAGTAAACGATAGCATACTTTACACACTTTTTTTTTGGTTAACAACAAATCCTAGAGACCACGCCGCAGTAATATATAGAGATGTCCCCCCTTTATTTTTATAGTTGATTGTACACCCCCCCTTTTTTTTTTTTAATCTTCACCCAAGGATATGTTTTCTTACTGAGAAACTGAGAGTGAGAGAAAAACATCAATGTGAGAAACATCGATTGGTTGCCCCTTGTACACACCCCAACTGGGGTTCGAACCCACAACCTTCCGATGCACGGGTGGTGCTCCAGCCAGCCGAGCCACCTGGCCAGGGCGGTAGGCACCTTGTCGTGGCCGCATCCTCGTTCATTCCACCGGAGCTCTCCTGACCACCGGGGTGGGTTCTGATGTTTCGCCGTCACAAGTATTTCTCGAGAAAACAGCTCTCTGGGTGCCCGGTGCCGTGCTGGCGGCGTCTCATTGGACTGGGCTCCTAGCAGTGGGATTGCTCAGTAAAAGGCCAGATCCATATGCATTTTGCTAACTATGCAGTCGTTTAAGAAATCAGACGTCTCGAAGGAAAAACAACGTTTTTCAATAATTAAACCCTTGGTGGAGTGTCCATCGTTGACACTGACTTAGAACAATAAGTTTTACTGAGACATCTTAACTGCTACCCCTGCAGTGACAGAGAGGGGGCTTTTAGAAATTCGTAGCTATTGCTGAGTGAAGCCAGCAGTTGATTTAGCAGCTCGTGTGGTGAAAGCACTAAGCGGTCACCTGTCCCAGGGGGTGTGGAGTGGCCCGGGAATTAGCCAGGCGTGACCTGTGGGCTTCCCTGTGCCTCTCTGTCTGCTGCAGACTTGGTGGTGGCGGTCAATGGGGTCTGGGTCCTCGCGGAGACCTTCATGCTGAGAGGTGAGCCCGGCTGGGGGCCCGCCCGCCCGGGGCACGCCGGCCTGCCTCCTGATGCGGCCTCTGTCCTACAGGTGGGAACTTCTTCTCCAAGCACGTGCCCTGGAGCTCCCTCGTCTTTCTCACGAGTAAGTCTCTGGCTGGGCTTCGCCACCCGCGTGTCTGAAACATGGCGGGAGGCCGTTCATGGTTCAGGACGCCATGGCGCCGAAACGGGGAAGCTTCAGGAAGCAGAAACTGGCTCTGATTCCACCCCACCCATTTCAGACTCTCCCATGGCCCCTCTGTCCTCCGTCAAACCTCCATCCTGGTGTGCTCACGTCCCCCGGCCCAGCGGGTCCCTCAGCCACCCGGACCCCACCCTGCAGCCCTATGAACAGGGCCCTGCCCTTTCTTACCTCACGGCCCCTACACCATGTTCCTCCACTAAACATTCCCCCCCTTCCCTCTCTTTTTTAAAAAATATATCTTTATTGATTTCAGAGAGGAAGGGAGAGGGAAAGAGACAGAAGCATCAGTGAGGAGAGAGAATCATTGTATGGCTGCCTCCTGCATGTCCCCCAATGGGGATTAAGCCCGCAACCCAGGCATGTGCCCTTGACTGGAATCGAACCCGGGACCCTTCAGTCCGCAGGCTGATGCTCTTCCACTGAGCCAGACCAGCTAGGGCTCCCCCTCCTCTTATAACCTTGAGCGCACTGTCACCACCCACTCACCGCTCCTCCCGTCTGACCCGGCTCTGTAGGAGTGGGCACGCACTGTGCCGGTCACTTGCATGCCCAGCACAATGCCTGGCACCAAAGAGGTGTAGGCAGTACCTGCTGGGTGGACAGAGGGCGGCTGGGTCGCGCCCAGAGAGGGGGAGGGAGTGGAGCCCACCCAGCCTGTGTGTGTGTGTGGGGGGAGGGTGGAAGGCCTCAGAAGGTCTCAAAGAGATGAGCCAGGCCAGGTGTGGGAGGCCACTGCCAACTGCCCGCTGCTGCTCCTGTTCACAGTCTACGGGGTGGAGCTGTTCCTGAAGGTGGCGGGCCTGGGCCCCGTGGAGTACCTGTCCTCCGGCTGGAACCTGTAAGTGACAGCGTCTCTGAGCCCTGCCTGAGGGAGCCCCCGCCCTCCCCCCACCCTCCCCCACCCCCACAGGAGGGTGCGCGGCCAGGTCGTGGCCTCCCCTGCTGCCTCGCCTGTGGCTCTGAGACTCCCAGGGCCGGGCTCTGTCTTCCCCTCCTCACACGCCCCCAGGGCCACCGCGCCCGCCCCGGGGTCCCGAGGCTGGTGGGCTCTTTGTGAGGCCTTTTTAAAAAATACGAACTTTGATTGATTTCAGAGAGGAAGGGAGAGAGGGAAACATCCACGGTGGGAGGGAGTCATGGATCGGCTGCCTCCTGCACACCCCACGCCGGGGATGCAGCTGGCAACCCGGGCGTGTGCCCTGACCAGGAACCATGCCCTCCTGGTCCACAGGTCGATGCTCACCCACTGAGCCACGCCGCTGGCTCTTCCCCAGGCCTCAGCCTCCACACCGTCCCCAACACAGCTTAGCCCTTTTCCATAAAATCAGGCCGGGCCCTCCTCCCCGCTCCACTGAGGCCTCCCGCGTCCCTGTGGCCCCTCGGGGTCCTCCCCGCGGAACTGGGCTACACTCCCGAGGCCTGTGTGAGCCCGGTCCTGCCCAGACCTCGGCCTTGGTCGGGGCTCGCTGGTCTCCAGATGGGGTCCCTTTGCCAACCCTGCCCCTTCACTCGTGACCTCGCCAGGCAGGCAGCCCCCAGTATAACCAGTGTCTGCCCTTAACCAGTGCAGGACCCTCCGGGGGTGTGTGGGGGGGTGCTGTGACGGCACTGGCCATGCCGGCCTCCGAAACTCGGGCGGCAGGAAGCTGCGTCCCCCCGGCCAGCCTGGCCTCGGCGGGGCAGGCACACTTTGGCTGCGGCTGGCACGTGGGGTCCTTGGGAGGGCGAGCCGAGCAGGGCCGGAACGCCAGCCACGGAGCAGGAGGCCGGGTGGCCCACAGATCGCTCCCCCTCCCTCTCCCTCCGAGGTTCGACTTCTCCGTCACAGCCTTCGCCTTCCTGGGACTGCTGGCGCTGGCCTTCAACATGGAGCCCTTCTACTTCATAGTGGTCCTGCGGCCGCTGCAGCTGCTGAGGTGACCGGCAGGGCGGGGGTGGGGCAGGGAGGGCGGGGGAGCCTGGGGGCTGGGCTGGTTAGCGACCGGAAAGGGCCAGGAGACTCATGAGCTGGGGTCAGGGCCCGAAGCGCCCCTGGCCGAAGCCCCAGGGCACGTCTCCTCCGGGCACCGCCCCTGGCACTGTGGGGGGGGTAGTGTCGGGGGGGGGGGGGGGGGGGGGGGGGGAGGCAGGGCTCGGCCTATGGCACTGTGGGGGGGTAGTGTGTGGGGGGGGGAGGCAGGGCTCGGCCTATGGCACTGTGGGGGGGGTAGTGTCAGGGGGAGGCAGGGCTCGGGTGGGCTTGGCCTGTGGCGCTATGGGGGGGGTTGGGGGGAGGGGGAGGGTGGGCTTGGCCTGTGGCGCTATGGGGGGGGTTGGGGGGAGGGGGAGGGTGGGCTTGGCCTGTGGCGCTATGGGGGGGGTTGGGGGGGAGGGGGAGGGGGGGCTTGGCCTGTGGCACTATGGGGGGGGTTGGGGGGGAGGGGGAGGGGGGGCTTGGCCTGTGGCACTATGGGGGGGTTGGGGGGAGGGGGAGGGGGGGGCTTGGCCTGTGGCGCTATGGGGGGGGGTTGGGGGGGAGGGGGAGGGGGGGCTTGGCCTGTGGCGCTGCCCGCTGTGGCCACAGAAACATGGCTCACTACCTTCAACCAGAGGCACCGCCGTGAGGTCCAAAGGGGCTTCTGAGGGCCCCTTGCTTTTCTGGAACAGCCTCCTGTGGAAAAGCCCTCACTCCGTCTCACCCCCCCGGGTCACTGCGGGGACTCAGGGAAGCCCGGCCCGGCAGCACCCCTCCCGGCTGGGGGAGCCCTTTGCGTCTTTAGGAGCCTGGTTTCCTCTTGGCTACCAGCTGCGAGCCTGTCCTGCCTGGTGCCCCTCCCGCCCTGTCCCTCTTGGGAGGAAAAGTGGAGGTTGGGGTCCAGGGTGGCGTCTCTGTAGCAGAACCTGCTGCCACACCCGGTGGGGGGGGGGGGGCCGGGCCAGGAGATGCCAGCTTCTCTCCCCGCCATCTCCCTTCCCGAGCCCACGCTCCGGGCTCCCTTTCGGCGTGGGCTCTGCTCCCTTCTCGCGCTGGGCCTCCGGGCTGCGTTTGTGACGGCGCAGCCACTGCCCCTCACCGAGCCGGCTCTGCGTCCCTGCAGGGACAGGCCTGTCCGCCGTGTCCTGAGGGGGGTGGGGGGCTGCGGCCGCGCCCCATGTCAGGCAGTGACCACCTCCTTCCTCGCTCAGGCTGTTCAAACTGAAAAAGCGCTACCGCAACGTGCTGGACACCATGTTTGAGCTGCTGCCCCGGATGGCCAGGTAGCGCCCCGCCTCTGGGCCCCAGGGCCCGGCGTCCCGCGGCTTGTGCCCCCTCGGGGCGGGCAGCGGGCGGTAGACGGGGAGAGGAGTCCCGGAAAGGACTAGAATTGAGGGTCTGCGGGCTCTTCGAGGCGGCTGACCTCTGACCGCCGGGTCTCCCTGGCCCCTCTCCCCTCCGCCGGCCCGTGTGAGGTGTCAGTGGGGAGGGCAGGGAGCTGTCCCTCACTCACCACCTGTGTCTGCTTCACAGGTAAGGGGGCACCTGGGAGCCTGCCTCCACAGGCAAGGGAGACTCTGGTCGGGGCATCTGTTCAGTGCCCTCCCCCGAGCGGCGTTTCAGCCCGGACCCGAGTCACGAGGCCCCTTCCCCGCGGGCGGAGGCCCTGGCCGGGGCACGCCCCTCGCCGCGTGCCGGGGTCCGACGGGCTGCCGGGGGCGGGGGGCCCGCGGTCACCGTGTCTGCCCCTCCCGCAGCCTGGGCCTCACCCTGCTCATCTTCTACTACTCCTTCGCCATCGTGGGCATGGAGTTCTTCTGCGGGATCCTCTACCCCAACTGCTGCAAGTGAGTCCACACCCGCCTCCCCTGGCGGGGCTCCCGGAATCAGGCCCTGGCGTGGCCTCCGGGGCTTCAGTCGGGAGCTAAGTGAGGGGCCCGGAAGCAGTTCTCTCTGCGGTGAGGGCATCGGAGCAGTTTCCCTGTCCCCCGGCCTCCGTCAGCTTGCCTTTGGGGCCGAGGGCTGTGGCCTGGCCTGACCAGGTCTGGGTCTGGTCCTGTGGCTTACCTCCTCGTCTCTCCAGGGGTGGCGGGTTAGGATAAGACAGACGGGCCCCCGTGGGCAGGTCTGTGGGGACAGAGTGGGGAGCTTGTCCCCATGTCCTCTCCCCCCTCCTCCCAGCCACCGGGATGACAGTGTGTCCTCTGCCAGTCGGTCCCGTGTTCCCTTTAATATTGGGTCCTTAGGGCTGGAGGCCAGCAGGGAGACACCTTGGGACACCGGGGGCTGCTGGGTGTCTGGCTGAGCTCGGAGCCGGCCGCCGCGGAGACTGGGTCCCAGGCACAGGGCCGCTGCTCACGGGCGCAGGTTCCAGGCCCCGCCCTGCAAGCCGGGTGCCGTGTGTGCCTGGCGAGAGGCTCAGACTGGCGGAAACAGCGCGTGGATTTTAACAGATGAGCCATCAAGGATTTAAATAAAGTAGCCGGCCAGCTCGGCCACCTCTGAGAAGGCCCGGCCGGTGCCGGAGCCCTGACAGGCCCTCGCCCCTCCCTGGTGCGGCCCTCGCCCCGCAGCAAATCCAGCGGCCCCCCACCCCCCAGCAGTGTCTCAGGGCGGCTCCGAGGGAGGACGCCCAGCTGGCGGCAGAGTGATGCCCAGTGGGGGCGGATAAGGGGAGTTGAGGGGTGGGGTCTAGAGGCAATGAGAGGGGAGGCGTGGGTAGTTGCTGGGCAGGACACAGGCTGGGCCAGGACAGCGCTTCCTGTTCAGACCTTGGTTCCCTTAAACATTCTGTCCTGTTGGGGCGACCCGCTGTGTGTGCCCGTCCCTCCTGCCCGTCTCCCCGGCCAGCACGAGCACCGTGGCAGACGCCTACCGCTGGCGCAACCGCACGGTGGGCAACAGGACGGTCGTGGAGGACGGCTACTATTATCTCAACAATTTCGACAACATCCTGAACAGCTTCGGTGAGTGCCGAGGCCCGGGGGGGCACTCCCTGGGCCTTGGCCCTGCAGGTCCCAGAGGCGGGAGAGCAGGGCTGTCTGCGGCCTCTCCCTCCCCGGCTATTGGCCCCACCGTCTCGGGCCCCTTCTGGCCCAGAGGGAGCTCGTGAGCCTGGACTTAGGGGTGCGGGCCAGGCCAGTCTGGCGCACACAGCAGCCAGGTTTACTCCTTTGCTGATACCTTACCAGTGTCAGGGGACAAGAAAGCTTCATGCTTTGCAGGGAGAGGTCCAGCCTGACGCTAGGCGCCCCCCCCCGCGCCCGCCACAGTGCCCTTTCATGGCTCACATCAGAGGCGGCCCACGCAGCTCTACTCCGGGTTCTGTGGCGAGGATGGGGCCGGGGTGGCCGGGGGAGTGGAGGGATGCAGACAGGCAGGCTGGGCACAGCTTCTCGAGGTCGGGGAGAGCCTCATGGCACCCCAGATCTGCACCAATGAAGGTCTGTGTGCTTTCCCCACCCCAAGCCCTGGTCCATCCCCAGGCTGCCGGCAAAGGGGATACCCTGCTGGGGACAGGCAGGGCGGCGGCATTGCCTGGGGGTGAGCGCTCGGGGAGACCCACCCAGGCTGGCGATGGGGACGCCTCATTTAAAGGCGCCTGGTGCCCGGGCCCTGACTCTGAAATGGTGGGTCTGATCACGATGCCTTCCCCCTTGCCCTTGGCAGTGACCTTGTTCGAGCTCACAGTTGTCAACAACTGGTACATCATCATGGTAAGGACCTTGGCCAGCTCCTGGGGGCATCTTCCCGTCACCCTCTGGGGCCAGTCTGCGTCTCCCTCCACCGTGTGGGGTCCATTGCCCTTTCCATTGCCTGTCGGGGTGGCGTTCTGCAGAGGCCACCTCGGGGGCAGGAGCACTCCTCGGCTGGACATGGCCTTCGTCCCAGCTCCCCACCCCCAGCAGCCAGGGGATGTGCCGGCCTCTGTCCTCCCGCCCACCAGGAGACTTTCCAGTCAAGGACCCATGTGGTGGGGTTTCCTTCCCCAAACTCTTCCAGGTGCACCCCCACTCAGGGCAGGCTGTCCTGGGACCAGCCAGGCCTCTGCAGCAGAGGAATTTCAGACCTGGGGACCTGTGTCTTCCTTAATTGGGGGGGGGGGGGGGCAGCTGTAAGGAGCCTGGCAGAGCCGGGGCCACAGGAAGCCTAAGTGGACAAGCGCCCCCCTGGCCCGCTCACGGCATCCTCTGCCTCCAGGAAGGCGTCACCTCTCAGACCTCCCACTGGAGCCGCCTCTACTTCATGACCTTCTACATTGTGACCATGGTGAGTCTGGGCCCGGGCACGCGCCCTCCGTCACCCGGGGCTCCACCGCCCCGCGCATGGGCGACAGCGGGGAGGACAGGGCCGGGATGCGTCCACGCGGCTCTGCCTGGAGGGGGCGGGGGGCAAAGCAGCGCCCGCCCCATCCTTTCTCTGCCCCCACCTGTCCGGCCAGGTGGTGATGACCATCATCGTGGCCTTCATCCTCGAGGCCTTCGTCTTCCGAATGAACTTCAGCCGCAAGAACCAGGACTCGGAAGGTCTGTGCCAGGGGCAGGAGCCTTCGCTGCCGGCTGCCGGCTGCCGGCTGTCTGTCCGCCCGGCAGCTCGGCTTCTGTGTGTGGCTTGTCTTCCCAGCTCTCTCGCCGCCACTGACGCCCACACAGTCAGTGACAGACACATGCTCTCAATCCCATTTTTCAGAGAAAAACAATACACGTCACAGGTTAAGAAAAGCCCCACATCCGAGACAGGCTTCCGGCACACAGCCAGCTGTCCCCGTCCCCCTGGCTGCTCACTCTGAGCCGCGGCCCCTCGGTCCTGGACTCCACAGGCCGGAGCCCTGCAGACTGCGAGCCGTGGTGCGCTCTCCTGCTGGGAGGTCCTGGCTCTCTGGACCGCCTCGCGCCTCCCAGGAGGCACAGCATCTGCATTCTGACCCCCCCTTTCCAGACCCTCCCTCAGAGCAAACCTGCTACTGCTTGTTTCCACGTCTCTTTCCTACCGGGCTGCCCCACCCTTTTGTATGACATCCACTTAAACAGGTTTTTGGAGAGAAGGGAAACACGCTGCCTCCTGCACGCCCGGCGCGTGCCCTCACGGGGAATCGCATCGGGGACCTCGTAGTCCCTGGTCCGTGCTCAGCCACTGAGCCATACGGGCCGGGCGGACCCCTTCCTTTTTGCTTGGAGGCCGCCTCCGAAACCCTGTCCCCTGTGAGCTGCTGGCCTGCCCACCGATCCTCTCGCCCACAGCAGAGGGAGGGGCGGGGGCGGGAGAAGGGACCTCGGGGCCCCCGTTGGGACGGCAGGGAGGGAGGCCTCTGAGCCCAGGGCCCCTCCCGCTGCAGTGGACGGTGGCATCACCGTGGAGAAGGAACTGTCCAAGGACGAGCTGCTCGCTGTCCTCAAGCTGTCCCGGGAGGTGCGGGGCGCGGCCGCGGACGTCCCCCAGCTGCTCAAGGTCGTCTCCCAGATGGAGAGAAACGAGGTGAGGCGGGGCCCCGTCTGGGCCGGAACCAGGCTGGGAGGAGGGCGAAGGGGCCGAGTGGAGTCCCACCCCCACCGTCCAGCCCCTCAAGGTCTGGTGACACTTTTGGGTGGCATCCCCCGTAGCAAAAGCCAGAGGAGCCGGCAAGGCGTGGGCGGGCAGGGGGTGCCCGGGCCTGGCCCCGGGGGGGCTCAGCCTCTGCTCTGCCACAGCAAAGCACCGTGGTGTTCCTGGGCCGGAGATCCCGGACCAAGAGTGACCTGAGCCGGAAGATGTACCAGGAGGAGATTCGGGTAGGAGCCCCGCCCCGCCCGTGCCTCTCCCAGGCCCAGCCAGCATTGCCCGTCGGGTCCCTGGGTGTTGTTTTTACTGTCCTTTTTGTCTAACTTAAGAGAAGGGAGAAGTCAGTTCTGTGTTTTCTTACAAACGTTCCCATCTCCCCACGTTGCCAGCCGAGTCTGACACGTTACTCGGCACCACGTGGCCCGCACACCGGACAGAGCCGCTGGCCACGGGCCTCGGGGGAGGAGCCTGGTCTTCCCTCCCACCTCGGGGTCTGGGGGCTCCGGGAGCGTCTCCTCACAGCAGCTGCCCAGTTTCCTGGGTCCTCACAGCGGGAACCCAGTCGTGCTCACACCGAAACGGGGAGGCCGCTGGGCACCGGCTGGCACAGGGACGTGGACCAGCGGGAGCTCTGGTGTCCGGACCCTGGGCTGGACTCCTGGCTCTGCCCGTGGGCGGGTCACTGGGTCAGGAAGCAGAGGGGACGGCTTGGGTCTGTCCATCGCCCCGGCCTCAGTTTCCCCTCCGTAAACATCACTCGGCTGCCTCCTGCACACCCAGGCATGTGCCCTCATGGGGAGTCGCATCGGGGACCCTGTGGTCCCTGGTCCACGCCCAACCACGGAGCAACACACAAGATGAGGGCACAGAGGTCGGCCATCTCGGCGTTTTTAGGCGCTCAGATTCTGTGGTTCAGATTCTAAACACGGTGCATTTTAAATTCCTTAATCACCCGAAACCCGTCCCGGAAATGTCAGACAATGGCCTGAGGCAGGTGAGCCGTTTAATTCTCAAACTGCTTTCACAGCGCCTTGGCGGGAACTGGAAGAAGCTCTGGTCCCCGTTTGGGGGCAGGGGGGCTGGCAGCCCACCTCCTCCATCCCGGGTGGTCCCCCAGCCCTGCAGGCAGAGGCTGGAGGCCACGCACTGCCCGGCCTGGTGACTGTCAGGCTGGGAGGCGCAGGGCAGGCTGGAAGGGGTGCGGCCCACTCAGCGCCCCTCACCCCATCTGCCCTGTGCCCTAGGAGTGGTACGAGGAACACGCCCGGAAGCAGGAGCAGCAGTCCGACGGCAGCGGCGCCCCCGCCACCCAGCAGCCCCCAGGCAGCCGCCAGCGCTCACAGACCATCACCTAGGCCAGCTCACTCCCGAGAGCCATCTCTTCTATGCAATAACACATAGCGTTATTTTACTACGATGTATCGGAATAACGTGTATATATACACATGCACATGTCCACATATATGCACCTATTTATAGAAACGGAGAGACAGGCAGGCGGGGCTTGGTTGGTAACCTCCTGCCCTGTTCTCCTTAACTGCAGGAGTCAGTCGGCTCTGGGCGCGGCCAGGCAGAAAGCGCTGGAAGGCAGGCCCCTGCCCGGGAGCACCTCTGGAAGGGACTCTGCTGTGTCTGCAGGGCTTGCCCTCCCGGGCCACACTCATACCCCCGTCTTCCTGACGCTCCCAGGCTGCCGTCCCCGCCGACAGCTTCCCCACCAACTCCCGCTGGCCTGTCTGGCTTTAGGGACAAAACCACTTACGAAGGAGAAGTACTCGGATTCGTGTTTCTCTGGATGATGATGGAATGGCACGGTCCTCCGGGGACCTGCGCCTACGACCTAACGGGAAGTGGAATCGGAATCGGGTGTGACTATACCACGTGGCCAGGCCTCAGCCGGTGCCGGGGTGCTGGGCAGTGCGTGCCTGGCGCGTCTCAGTCCTGGCTCTAAGCCTTTTGTCCCACCCCTCTTTTGGCTGGGTTTCAACTCTTGTTGCTAAAAATCCTAACAGCCTCGGCTGGAATCCAGGCCCAGCACAGAGGGGGGCGGTGGGGAGAGGGGAAGCAAGGGTGAGGCTGATGGCTGCACCCAGACCCATTCCTGCAACGGCTTTCTTCGCTGAGCCCCTCCCCCTGCTGTGACTGCGCTGTCCAGGCAGAGAGGTGTGAGGTCCCTCAGGATTCTGCTCCAGACGACACAGCCCTTCACACTGTGCAGTAGGTCCTGCTGCTGGCACCAGGCCCCACTGGGAGGAGTGGCTGGTACCGAAGCTAGTTCGAGCGAACCCCCAGTTCCCCGAGTCCCCCTGGCACCTGGGAGCTGCCCGAGGTCAGTGTGGGCGGGCTGGGATCAGTGCTCAAATCCAGAGCAGGCTGTTGGGGTTGGCAGCCCCAGCGAGGGCACAGCAGGCTCAGAGGAGGGCGCTTGAGGCAGGGGCGGCCCCAGCTCTCAGCTGTCTCCATAGCCTCCAGTGGCTCAGAAGGGTGGGGCGGGCTGAGGTTCCCAGCAGACAGGCCTGACCCCGGGTGCAGTACCCAGCACCCCTCACCCTCTCCAAGGCCCAGTCTGATCCCCGTAACCCACACTGACAGCTCTGCTCCTCATGGGGAGGGGAGTGGGTGTTTCTGTTAAAGCACAGCCCTCTGGGGATACCAGGAAATCAGATTCCCACAGGAAGCTGGCGAGGAGGGAGCAGGAGGCTGGCGGCCTCTGGGGGGCCATCGGGCAGCTGGGCACGGGGCCTCAGGCCAGGACCTCGCCACCTCCCGAGGAGAAACTTATTTGCACAACTGGGTGCCTTGTAGCTTTTGTACCGAAACGGGCATTTCGGAAGCAGGAGGGCTCCACCTGAGCCTCGGGCCTCCTCCTAGCCCCTTCCTCTGCTCGCAGAGGCTGCGGACCTGGGAGGGGCACCAGGGCCCTGAGGCCCACAGTGAGGGCTGGCACAGGAGGGCGGGGTCAAGTCTAGACCTGCTTAGTGCAGCCACTGGTCACTGAGGCTGAGGACAGCTGTCCCCAAGGTCTATGGCCTGGTCAGGCTGGTCCTCAAACCTGCACGGGGTGCAGGGCGCAGGTGTCCCAGGGCTGTGCGCTCTGCGGGACCCGGGCCATCACGCAGCCCAGTCGCCCTCTCCCCGCTCAGCTGAGAAACCAACGCCGAGACCGCTGTCCTGGTCAAGCAACCTGTGACCGTCACGGCCCCTCCTCGCGTTCCCCCCCAAGCCTTACTCCACACCACGCGACAATCATTTTGTACGGACAGCAGGGACGGCCTGTACGGTTTTGTACGTTGGTGATTTGTTACCTAGAAAACCCGCGGTGTCTCCGGGCTTCTGGCATATTAATAAAAGCACTTCTGCTTTGTAAGCGTGGCTGCCGCCTCCTGACAGTCTGGTATCATGGGGATGCAAGGGGGTCCCCTTCCCGACCCCAGCTCAGTTCCACCCTCACATGTGCCCCAAAGCCTGCACATGAGGCCCAAGAACCTTCAACCGTCAGCCCTGGAATTGGACACTTGAAATATTTAATAACGTTTCACTGGAAAAAGACAGCTGAATCCCCGTCCTGCCGGCGTGAGGCAATGAGGCAAATTCTTCAGTTGCTAATGAAGCAGCGCACTGATGGCAAAAGGTGCTGGGGGTGGGAGGAGTGTCCTGGTCCCCCCGGAGTGTGGGGGCATTGGAACCCAGCCAGGGGCTCCCCCTGAGGTAGGCACAAGGCACAAATTCCCTCCGGTTTTGCAGCCGGAAAAACAAGGTGCAGGACACAAGTTTGCCTTCAGCCAGTGGGGGTCCCGGAGGTGGAGTCTAGAGCTGTACCGTCCGAGTGGCAGCCATGGGTGCACCGGCTGGAGCCTTTGGGCTCAATAAGACATTACTATGGAACTTTCACCTGTTTGGGCTTTATTAACATGGTGACTAGAAAGTTCAAAATTAGGTATGTGTCCCATCGGATTCTGTCAGACGGTGCAGCTCTAGGATACAGCCCGGGACCCCAGGCGCCCTGTCTGTGGGGCCCACCGTCCTGAGTCCCTAAGCCTGGGTTGGCAGCATGAGCCCTGAGAAGAGGCAGGGATGTGGCAGGGATGGGGCTGGGCCTCTTGGTTGCCTCCAGCCCTGAACACTTCGCAGTCCTTCCAACACCAGCCTGGAAGGCACCCAGTCGCCCCCTACACCCCAGCCTTCGAGAGGCTCGAGAGAGTGCCTTCTGCCTGGGACTGTCCAGCCAGTCCAGTCTCCAAAGCCCCAGAAAGGAGGCTTAGCTTCCTCCCTGCACTCAGCAAAAGCGAGCGACCCCACATCCAGCCCACACCGCACTCCCCGCCACGCATGCCCACGCCGGCTCTACCGAAGGCGCCTCGGTCTCCATCATCATCCGTCTTCCAGCTCACCGGCTGCAGCGACACCTCCCGGCCACCAGGTGGACCCGGCGCACAGCCTCCCTCACACACTCTTCAAGTGAATCACCCCAAATTCGGTGAGCAGGGCCACCGCCAGGAAGCTCACGTAGAAGAGGAGCAGGCAGAAGCCGTAGATCTTGCTCAGCTGGAAGCACTGCAGTGGGACCGCGACCAGGGAACAGACGAGGCTGAGGCCCAGGGCGCCCGCCAAGACCCACACCAACAGTCCGTCCGGCTCCAGCTGCGGGGGGGGGGGGGGGGGCGGGGCGGGGGGGGGAGACAAGGAGAGAGGCTGGGTCATACTGCAGCCATCAGTCAATCAACCTGATGCTTGAGGGTTGCCAGGGGCCAGCGAAGGCCTGCCCCGAGGATGGCTTGCCCCACCCGGACCGACGTCAATGTTTGAAGCCACCTAGTTTTGTGGGAGGCAGTTAGACATGAGCAGAGCGAGGACGACGGGCGGTACGGAAGGTCACCGGGTGGGAAGCCAGGTGCCCGGCAAGGGACGATCAATTGCAGGGTGGGACCCGCCGGGGACGTTCCTCCCCTAGCCTAGGCTGGCCGTGCTGGCCCCGCTGGTCACGGGTTCAGACCAGGGCCCGGACCTTTCCTCTAGAGCGGACACCCAGCCTCAGTTGTATGGCGGCTCCAGGCCCAGATAAGCACCCAAACCAGCCACGGCTGAGGCTGCCGTCAGGGCCAGCTGCCCGGAACGACGACCCCCTGCCCTGGTGCGCGCCAAGCAATCAGCGAGACCCTGAAAGGGCGCACCTGGGAAGCTGCTGAATATTCTAGGATCTCTTCTAAAATCGCCACCGTTAAAACCCTTAGGGTGGGCTGCCTGACTTTGCTCAGTGGTTAGAGCGTTGACCTGTGGGCTCAAGGGTCCCAGGTTCCATTTCGGTCAAGGGCACGTACCTTGGTTGCAGGCTCGATCCCGGGCCAGGCTGGGGGCGTGTGGGAGGCAACCAGTCGATGGGTCTCTCTCACATCATTTCTCTGTGTGCTCTCCCGCTCCCTCAGAGAAGCACACTGACGCCTTCCCTTTTCCCCGCCCCTTCCTCTTCCTCTTCCTCTCCCACCCCCCACTCCCCCAGCTGCGTTACCTTTAACATCCTCACTCCCAAGCTTAAGGGCCCTTCCTTTACCTCTATAACTTGCTTCCTAAAGCCTAATTCCTTGTAAAAAAAAATATTTTTTTTTTTATTGATTTCAGAGAGGAAGGGGGGGGGAGAAACATCAGTGATGAGAGAGAATTGTTGGTCGGCTGCCTCCTGCACGCCCGCTACTAGGGATTGAGCCCGCAAACCCGGCCTGTGCCCTGGTTCTCGGAACGATGCTCAACCACTGAGCAAAGCCGGCCGGGCCTGAGCCCATTTCTTCTAGGAATTCCTCTGTCCCTGTGATTTACCGAGTGCATGACCTCTTCCAGTTTGGTCTTGGCTCTGAGTTCTTTCCCAGCCAGAACCCAAGGCCCGAGGCCGCTGAACCCAGGTTTGCTGTGACCCGGCCGGTCAGAAACCAGGTGTGCTCCGGCCCCCCAACGGGCTGTGCTCATCTGTCAGGGCGGCCCTAGGGCACGGATACCAACGTTCGATACACACTATGTGAGGCTGAAAAATCCTCCAGCAGTACAGAAAGGAAGTGAAACCGCCCCCCCCTCACTTCTCTTCCTCTAGACTTAGCACATGTCTAACTCAGGCCGAGGACTTAACACTCACTCGTCTCCCGTCTGCGAAACCACCCCTAAGGGGCGCGCCACAGCAACCCACAGAGGAGACTGAGTTGTCAGTAAGTGACAGAGCCCTCGTGGAAGTCCCAGCTCTTAACCAATGCCCTGTCCTGCCCTCCACACGGGGACATACGTACATGTCCACCTAGGTGGGTACACACAGGTGGTGTGCACACACACAGACCTGGGCATCAAATCTGAGACCGGGGCTCACACAACAGTGAGCAACCTCTATTTTGTTTTTTTCCCCCCAATTTTATTGTTTTTTTAATCCTCACCTGAGGATATTTCTTCCATTGATTTCTAGAGATAGTGGAAGGAAGAGAGAAGAAATGGGAGGGAGGGAGGAGAGAGAGAGAGACAGAGACAGAGAGAGAGAGAGAGTGAGCGAGCGCCTGGTTGCCTCCCAAACAGCCCCCATCAAGGGTGGGGAACCTGCAACCGAGGTACATGCCCTTGACCGGGAATCGAGCCCGAGAGAGACCCGTTGGTCCACGAGTCACAGCGGCCAGGGCCGGCACCCACATTCTCCATCCACCAGCGCTCACTCCGCAGACATCCTTCCTAGAGGGCCCTCCCAGGAGCCTGCCTGGGCCTCACGAACAGCAGGGCGTTTCCTGCACACAGAGCCGGTGGAATGCGCACACACACACTCCCATCAGGGCCCGCCCTAAGGCTGTGTTCTCTGCACCTGCCTGAGAACCGATGAGGAATCTTCAAACCATGAAGAGTGCCAGCAACTCTGCAAAGCGGGTTCACCTTTGAGCAAGGCCGCTTTCCCAGCAGGGTGAGCAGCCACTTGCTCCGGGCGTGGCTCGGGAAAGGCTGGCCCTCCTGCTGGCTCACTGCAGGTCAGCAGCCACAGCGGCTGCGCACATTCAGAGCCTGGAGAAAGGGGGGCCTCTGCTCCCACCAACATGCCACCTCGGCCTCCGGACATTCCATGTGCTTCCACAAGCTGAGCCCTGAAATCATCCCCGGGGCCACACGCCCACCTAATTTTTTCTATGTTTTCATTGATTTTAGAGAGAGAGGAAGAGAGTATATAGAGAGACACATCAATGAGAGGAACATCATCGATCGGCTGCCTCTCGCTCACCCCACCCCACCCCCACTGGATAGGACCTCCTGGTTCACAGATCAATGCTCAACCGTTGAGTCACACCAGCCAGGCCAATATTTTAACACTAGAGGCCTGGTGCATGAATTCATGCCCAGGCGAGATCTGGCCAGCCTGCCCGGATGGGGCCCCATTGGGCTGGGCTGGCCGTGGGAGGGTCCCAGGTCAGGCTGGTTGGCTCCATAGTGTGTATCATAGCCACTGGTTGTTCCAGTCATTCCACCGTTCCGGTTGCTGGGCTTTTTTTATATAGATGGCGCAAGGTCACCTAGGAACCTCGATTTCTTCTCTAGAACACCTGACTCCCAGGCCCCTGAGGCCCACCTGAACAGCCCAGACATTTCCATCACCTGCTGCCCCCCACCCCCAGCAGTATCTGAATTTCCCAGCTTAGAACTGAGTCACTCCAGCGTCTCGGCAGCGGCAGAGGCAAGGTGCTTCCTTTAGCCTGCAGCCGCCAGCCGCCCCCTGGAATGCCTGGCTCAGGGGGTCTCGGCAGCCCCTCAGGGAGTTCTCAGATCCTCTTGAAGTGTGAGACCTGTGACCCTCAATGTGTTACAGAACCTTCTCCAAATCTGCGGCTCCCCCATTCTAGGGCTGTCTCCAACAGATGGCATCTTCCCTCCGTCTCCCGGCCTGACCCGTGTGGACAACGTTGGGATAAAGTGCTCAGCCCAGCCCTTACCTCATGGGTGCTTTATCCAGGAAGTGGGGGGGGGGGGGAGGTGGTATCATTAACCCCATTTCACAGTGAGGAAACTGAGGCTCAGAGATGGCCTAACTCATCCAAAGTCATAGAGCAAGAGACTTAACTGATGGGACCAACACTTGAATCCAGGGACCTCCTGCCCCTTCCCCCCAAAACAACACCCTATCACTCTGTGGATCTGGAAGGAATGCATCTTTTCCAACCTTATATGCAAAACATTCTGAAGAGATTCTACACATCAGCCTTGTCAGGATTTAGACAAGTCCTCTCCCAGGAAGTGTACAGTGCTCAGGTTTGAGTCACCTGCTATTCAGAGGACCAAAAGGGGGGGGGGGGGCAGGAGGGGGAAGGGGAGCATGCTAAGGAGATCCGTTGCAGAAGGGCTGGCCACTCACCTTCACTTCCACGTGGCCCCTGGAGATCTGCAGCAGGCAGCCCAGGCCCACTCCCACCAGGACGTCTGCAGCCGGTTGAGGAAATGTGCTGGAGCCACCCCGTAACCCCGACCACCAGCCATGGGCTTTCTCTCTGATCTACCCCGCCCCTCGCCCCCAACACCGTCCCCGGAGGCCTCGGCCAGGTTTGGCGCCTCTAGGAGGGCGGGCGTCCTGCCGGCATTTGGGCTCGATCCCCGAGGATCGAACGAGTGGCAGAAATGCTGGTACCTGGCGGGCACTCAACAGACGGGGAAACGGAGGGCTGGGCCAGGAAAAGTGACCGCCCATGGTCCACTAGGGGGCTGGGGACGGAGCACGGTCAAGGCCACCTCTAGGGACCGCTCAGGGGACACCGCTCAGGCAGGGCACCCCCCTCCCACCCCGAGAGGTCAGAGTGGGCTCAGTGGGAACCAAAGAGCCCCTGGAGTCACAGCCCCGAGGGTGCCTGCGCCGCCAGTGCTGAGACTCTGGCGCGGGGAAGGATACTGAAGATGATGCCACCGAAACAGGCGGAGAACGCCATCCGGGGGTAGCCCTGGCGGGCCAGCATGAAATCGGAGAAGACATCTGCATGGAAACGAGAAGGCTGGCGTGGTGAGTGGCTGCCCCGGCCCTCCTCACTCCTTCCTTCTCACCCTCAGGCCTTCAGCCAGCAAACGCGGGTAAATGCCCCTGGCCTGGCACCAGCAGGGTGGCTACGAGAGGCCACAGTGACCCGTAAGACACAGCTCGATCCTGCGTTCCCTCAGCCCCTCTCTGCAGAGGCAACTTTGTGGTGTGACATGCAACCACCAATTTCCACCTGAGTCCCATCTGCTGCTATCGTATTCGTATTCGGTATCTCCATGCAAATTAGGTATCTCCATGCAAATTAGGAAAAGGTGAGTGAGAGATTTCAGCCCCCCAACACCTTCCTTGGTTACAACCTGGCCAGCCCGACTGGGCGGCTGCCGCTAGAGAACTGTGTGTGTGTGTGTGTGTGTGTGTGCGCGCGCGAATACCTACACACGCCACACACCCATGCACACACCCTGCCTGACTCTGGGGAGCCACGAGCATCCATGCGTGAGAGGGGAGAGCAGCCCTGGGCTTCTGCAGAACCTCCTGGCTCAGGGCATCCCGATGCCCAGTGACGGTCACTCCGAAAGGTCAGGGGGGCCCTGGCCACTGTGGTTCAGTTGGTTGAGCATCATACCATATGCCAAGAGGTGGCTGGTTCAATTCCCAGTCAGGGCACATGCCCAGATTGTGGGCTCCATCCCCAGCAGGCGGTGCGCAGGAGGCAGCTGATTGATGGTTCTCTCTCATTGATGTTTCTCTCTTTCTCTCTCTAATCAATAAAAACATATTTAAAAACAAATAAATAAAAACGTCAACGGTGCTAAGCACATGCTGAGGGAAGTGCCCTGGACATCTCTGCCCATGTGCCATTCTGGCTGGGGGAGCAAAGGGCAGGGATGTGGCTGTGCTCACCCCAGACACTCCCTCCGCCCCCGCACAGTTCCTAGGCACCTCCAATGCTGTTCCCCCAGCCCCCCCTCCAGTCCCCAGGCACCTCCGATGCTGTTCCCCCAGGCCAGCAGCGTGAGCCCCAGGACAGTGTTGCTCAGCCGGAAGACCACGCCCAGGGACCGCAAGATGTTCACCACCTCTGTGGCGGCCGCGTTGATCCACAGGGCGCTGGTCAGGAAGCCCAGGAAGGCAAAGACCTGGGGAGGGAACAGCGTGCGGATGGTACCAAGGCCAGCCCCCAGCAGAGACACAGCCTCAGGTCCTCAGCTGTAAGATGGGGCGATAACAGTACCTGCTTCACGAGGCTGTCATGAGCATATAATGAGTTAACAGATGCAAAGAAACCAGAGCCGAGCACACAGTAAGTACTGGATAGAATGTGTGCTGACTATTGCTATTTGTGAAGAAGAGGTTCCCATAGCTTTTAGCAGATTTCCACTCCATGGGCCAAATGCCACAGATCACCACAAAAAGAAGCTCCCTGCCCTGGCCAGTGTGCCTCGTGGATAGAGCACCAGCCTTTGGCTTGAAGGGTCCCAGGTTCAATTCCAGTCAGGGGCACATGCCGGGTTGTGGGCTCGATCCCCAGTAGGGGTGTGTAGGAGGCAGCCAATCAATTATTCTCTTTCATCACTGATGGTTCCACCTCTCCCTCTCTCTCTCCTTCTGAATTCAATAAAATAATCCTATCTAATAAAAGAGCAATATGCAAATTGACCATACCTTCGCTACACCCACCAGCCAATCAGGAGTGATATGCAAATTAACACCCAACCAAGATGGCTTTGGGCAGGCCAGGGCTGGGGTGGGGCCAGCTAGTGATCAGCCCAATCACAGGGCAATCACTGGCTTGGGTCCCCTGGCTGAGGTCCCCTGCCCAAGGACTGGCCTTGGGCAGGCTGGGTCTGGGGTGGAGCCAGCCAGCGATTGGCCCGATTACAGGGCGATTGTTGGCTGGGGTCGCCTGGCCAAGGTCCCCTGTAGGATGGAAAGCCTCAGCCAGGCAATAGCTGGGGCAGAGCCAGCCAGCAATCAGCCCGATTGCAGGGTGATCGCTGGCTGGAGTCCCCTGGCCGAGGTCCCCTCCTCAAGGATGAAAACCTCCACCAGAAGCTTTCGGCCTTGGGCAGGCAGGGGTGAGCTGTCAGTAGGACATCCCAAGGGCTCCCAGTATGTGAGAGGGGGCAGGTTGGGCTGAGGGACCACCCACCCCCAGTGCATGAATTTTGTGCACCGGGCCCCCAGTCCGATCTAATAAAAGAATAATAAGCAAACCAACCATCACTCCACTACAACCACAAGCCATGCCCACCAGCCAATCAGGAGCAAGTATGCAAATTAACCTCAACCAAGACTGCTGCAGCCACAGAGTGAGCAGGAGGGAGGCTTGGGTTTCCCCAGTGATGGAGAAAGCCAAGCTTTCCACACACCCTGGTGAGCCTAGGCCTCCACTCAAGGCTACGAAGTTTCAATTATAGAAGGTAAATAAATCCCAGATACCAGGGCCTCTGCTTGGGTTGCCAGGGGGGCGTGGTTGGCCTGCAAGCCACCACAGGCCCCTCGCCCAGACCACCAACACCCCAAGGGAACCCCCACCCTGATCCAGGACACCCTTCAGGGCAAATCAGCTGACCCCCACCCATGCACCAGGCCTCTATCCTATCTAATAAAAGAGTAATATGCCTACTGACCATCACTCCAGCACACAAAAGGGCTGCCCCCATGTGGACACAAGATGGCCATCAGGGCGGGGAGGGGGCATTTGGGAGGGACCAGGCCTGCAAGGGAGGGCAGTTGGGGCGATCAGACCTGCAGGGGAGGGCAGTTAGGGATGACCAGGCCTGCAGGAGAGGGAAGTTGGGGGCAAACAGGCTGGCAGGGGAGCAGTTAGGCATCAATCAGGTTGGCAGGAGAGTGGTTAGGGGGTGATCAGGCTGGCAGGCAGAAACGGTTAGGGGCAATCAGGAAGGCAGGCAGGCAAGCAGTTTGGAGCCAGCAGTCCTGGATTGTGAGAGGGAACCCAGATTGAAGAGGGTGCAAGCTGGGTTGAGGGACAGCCCTGCCCCTGCCCCCCTCCCCGTGCATGAATTTCATGCACCGGACCTCTAGTGTATATATAAAAAGAAAGTAACTCCCTGTGAGCAGGTCTTCCCCAATCCCCCAACCTTCACCCCAGCTCCTCCCCTCTACTTCCTGTCTCTGTGGATCAGACATGTTATATAAGGGGCCTCACTGACTTCTACAGTATGTGGCCCCATGTGACCACGTGTTCACTTAGCTCCATGTTTTCAAAGTCCATCCCTGCCGAAGCAGTGTCAGACTTCAGAGACTAGTAAAACAACACTGGCTGAAAACCATTTCTCTAGATGAGCAATGAGTTGGGAATTCAAGCCCCTTGGGTTGGTACATCCGCTCCGAGTTTCTAAAAATAAAAACCATAATTTTTTTTTCATCAATAAAAAATTGAGCTGAAACCAGTTTGGCTCAGTGGATAGAGCATCAGCCTGCGGACTGAAAGTTCCCAGGTTCGATTCCAGTCAAGGGCATGTATCTTGGTTCCAGGCACATCCCCAGTAGGGGGTGTGCAGGAGGCAGCTGATTGATGTTTCTCTCTCATCAGTGTTTCTGTCTATCTCTCTCCCTTCCTCTCTGTAAAAGATCAATAAAATATATATATATATTTTTAAATTGAAGTGTCCCCTGTCTGGTGAGGCTCAGTGGTTGAGCTTCAACCTATGAACCAGGAGGTCACAGTTCGATTCCCTATCAGGGCACATGCCCAGTTTCAGGCTTGATCCCCGGTAGGGAGTGCTTGCGTGCAGGAGGGAGCGGATGGCCTTTGAGAAGGTCAACACACTGCTCCCATTTAACCCAGCAATTCCGCTCCTAAAATCGCACCCCGGAGAAATGTGTCCACACAAACATATTTACACAGATGCTCATGGCGGCACTGTTGATAATACCCCCAAATGCCCGTCCCAGATGGAGGGGCACACAAAAATGTGCCGTCGCCACATCACAGAACATTACTCAGCCACAAAAGACCCACTTACTAATGCATGTTACAATGTAGATCATCTTTGAAAACGTTTTGCTAATAAGTGAAAGAACCCAGCCACAAAAGATCACATATTGTAGGATTCCATTTATATAAAATGTCCAGAATAGACAAATCTATAGAGGCAGAAAGCAGATGGGCAGTAGACAGGGGACGGAGGAAGAGGTATGACAGGGTGTGAATGCTGGATGTGGGCTGGCTTTTTGGGGTGATGAAAACGCCCTAGAGTTGATAGAGGTGATGACTGTACCACTCTATGAATACAGTTGACCTTTGAACGGTGCAGGGATTGGAGGGGCTGACCCCACGTAGTCGAAAATTCACGTGTCACTACAGCCAGCTCTCTGCATCCACGGATTTCCAACTGTGGATCGAGAACACAGTGACCCTTGAACAATAGGGATTTGGACTGTGTGGGTCTGCTTATAAGTTCAAGGGTCGACCGCACTACAAACCACTGAATTGTACCTTTCAAACAGGTGAACTTTACGGTGCGGGAATTACATCTCAATAAAGGAAAGCTGTTAGAGAGAGAGAACCTGGAACAGGTACAATAGCCCTCGAAAGTGGCTTTAAAGACCCGTCACTGCAGGAAGTGACTCTTGGCCCAACGACCCCAGAGGCGCACACAGGACATCTGCCGGGAAGACCTCAGCGTCCCCCTCCCCGCCTGGGCCCGGGCTCCTTACCCAGTGAAGCCTGGGGGGCTCGCTGTTGGACGTGGCAAAGAAGGTCACTGCAGCCAACGCTGTGCCCGCGATCACCACGATGCCCCAGACGGGAAAGAGGCCGCCGATCTCATAGACGCCGTCTGCAGAGGGGGGAAGGGAGCCGGTGCTCTCACAGCTCCCGCCTGACCCTCCTCCCGGAGGCCCCAGAACGACGGAGGAAGTCGGGGGGTGAGGCCATGACTAGGGAGGCTGGGGCCCTTTACACCAGCACGTGGTGTCTGCTGGGCGTCCAGGATCCTGCTGCCGTGGTGTGGTTAACACAGAAACGCGGGGAGGAGAGGAGGAGGGATGTGGGCCGGCCACTCACAGGCCCCCGACTGCAGCGTCAGGACGAGGACCAGGGGGCTGATGACCAGCTGCAGGCAGTTGAGGGGGCGTTTCCAGTTTCTGTCTTCCTTGTCGGGGTCCACCAGGGGGACGGTGAGGAGCAGCAGGAGCTCCACGGGCAGCTGTCAGGTCCGAGAGAGCGGGAGGGTGTCACGGGGAGACCGGGTCTGGGCTGTCTGCACCCGGAGCTCCTTTCTCAAGGTTTTTTAAAAGTTTATTTTATTTTTTTAAATATATTTTTATTGATTTCAGAGAGGAAGGGAAAGGGTGAGAGAGAGAGAAGCATCAATGTCAGAGACTCGTTGACTCGCTGCCTCCTGTACGCCCGACCGGGAACTCCTGGGTCATAGGTCAACGCTCAACCAGAGCCACACCACCAGGCTGGTTTCCCGAGGACACTGGGA